>CM039587.1:25549256-25775281 GCA_022457205.1 Saccharum spontaneum | reverse complement strand
TATTCCGCCTCGGCGGTGGACAAAGCCACACTATTTTGCTTTTTAGATGACCAAGATACTAAAGACCTCCCAAGCAAATGGCACCCTCTGGATGTGCTTTTTCTATCAATTTTGCAACCGGCATAATCCGAGTCGGAATAGCCAACTAGTTGGAATCTAGCTTCTTTGGGATACCAAAGACCAATGCTTGGGGTGTGCTTAAGATATCTTAAGATTCTTTTTACGACACTTAGGTGAGGTTCTTTAGGGCATACTTGAAAGCGAGCACACATGCACACACCAAACATGATATCGGGCCTAGATGCGGTAAGGTACAACAATCTACCAATCATAAAACGGTAGAGAGTTTGATCAACCGGTTTATCTCCCTCATCTAGGTCGAGATGTCCATTAGATGGTATTGGGGTCTTGATTGGCTTACAATCCTCCATCTTGAATCTCTTGAGAAGATTCTTGGTATACTTTTCTTGAGAGATGAAAATCCCTTCTCTCATTTGTTTGACTTGAAAACCAAGGAAGAATGTAAGTTCACCAATCATAGACATCTCGAATCCTTCGACATCAATTCACCAAATTCCTTGCAATAATCTTCATTTGTTCATCTGAAGATAATATCATCAACATAGACTTGACAAATGAAGATCTCCCCATTGAGCTTCTTGGTGAATAGTGTGGTGTCGACCTTCCCAATAGTGAAGCCCTTCTCAATGAGAAAGTCACAGAGGCGCTCATACCACGCTCTAGGGGCTTGCTTGAGCCTATATAGCGCCTTGGACAACCTATAAACATGATTAGGATATCTAGGGTCTTCAAACCTGGGAGGTTGATCAACATAGACTAGTTCATTTATGAAGCCATTTCAAAATGCACTTTTCACATCCATTTGATATAGTTTCATTTCATGATGCGATGCATATGCAAGAAGGATACGAATGGCTTCAAGTCTTGCAACTAGTGCAAAGGTCTCTCCAAAATCAAGACCTTCAACTTGAGAGAACCCCTTTGCAACTAGTCTTGCCTTGTTCCTCACAACTACGTCTTGGTCATCTTGCTTGTTGCGAAACACCCACTTGGTTCCAATGACTCTTGCACCTTTTGGATGCTCCTCAAGTGTCCAAACTTGATTGCGGGTGAAGTTGTTCAATTCTTCGTGCATTGTATTGACCCAATCCGGATCTTGAAGAGCTTCTTCTACATTCTTAGGTTCAAGACAAGAGACAAAAGAGTGATGTTCAACAAAAGAAGCAACCTTTTGAGATCGAGTCATTACACCCTTTGTAGGACTCCCTATGATGAGATCTTATGGATGTGCTTGAAGTAGAGGTGAGTGTCTTCTTTCAACCACTTGAGGAGGGGGTCGGGGAGCATCAACATCTTGAGCTTGTGCCTCGGCTTGTTCATGAGAGACATGAGTGTCTTCATTTTCAACTCTCTCATTCTTGTCATCATCTTGAGGCACATATGATGAAGATGGTGGATTGACAATTTGTACATCGTCTTCATCATCTTTAGGCTTGATGTCTCCCACCGACATGTTCTTCATTGCCTCCCTCAATGATTCATCACCTACATCATCACAATTCTCAATTGCTCCTTGGGAGCCGTTAGATTCATCAAATTCTACATCATATGTTTCTTCAACCAAACCAGTGGCATAGTTAAATACTCTATATGCTTTGGACTTTGATGAGTAGCCAACAAGAAAACCAATATCACAACGTCTTTGGAACTTCCCTAGGTGTTGCCACTTCTTGTAGATGTAGCATTTGCTACCAAATACCCGAAAGAATGAGACGTCCGGTTTCTTCCCATTTAGCAACTCATAGGGGGTCTTGCCAAGAAACTTTTGTAAGAAGAGACAATTTGATGCATAGCATGCGGTGTTGATTGCCTCGGCCCACAATTTTTTTGGTGTGTTGTACTCATCTAGCATTGTTCTTGCAAGGGTAATCAATGTCCAATTCTTTCTTTCAACTACACCATTTTGTTGAGGAGTGTAGGTTGATGAAACTTCATGCTTGATTCCAATCTCATCACAATAAGTTTCAATGTTTGTGTTGTCAAACTCTTTGCTGTTGTCACTTCTTATCTTCTTTATCTTGACTTCAAATTCATTTTGAGCTCTCTTTGCAAACTTCTTGAAGCAATTGGCCACTTCGGATTTGTCATGAAGAAAGAATGTCCAAGTGTATCTTGAGTAGTCATCCACAATCACAAGACAATAAAGATTTTCACCCAAGCTCTTGTAAGTTGTAGGACTAAACAAATCCATGTGTAGAAGCTCTAACACTCTTGATGTTGACATGTAAGCTTTGTTGGATGAGTATTTGCAACTTGTTTACCGGCTTGACATGCACTACAAGGTTTGTCCTTCTCAAACTTTACATCTTTCAAGCCTCTCACTAACTCTTTCTTTAATAATTTGTTGAGAGTATTCATTCCAACATGAGCAAGCCTCCTATGCCAAAGCCACCCAAGTGAAGTTTTGGTGAACAAGCATGTCATCAAGTTTGCATCTTCGGAGGTGAAATCAACAAGATAGAGATTGTTGTATCTAAAGCCTTTGAAAATCATTTGCTTGTCATCTATCTTTGAAACTACCACTTCATTTGGTGTGACTTTAGAGTATTTTAGCAAGTTGTGCCTAGTGTCGAGCTCATCATGCTTCTTCTTAAGTTTATCATATTCATCTCTAAGCTCTTTGTTGAAAGTTTTGAGCTCCTTAAGAGTAGAAGACATAATTTCATTTTTGATCTTTAAGCTCATCACTAGACTTTTGTGCAATCTCAAGCTTAGATAAAAGTGATTCATTTTTATTTTGAAGCTCATCATTTTCATTTCTAGCTCTTCTTATGACATTAGAGTATTTGTTTAGCAATTTTACAAGTACTTCTCCTCGTCACCACTTGGGTTAACGGGATCCTTGATTTCGGGAAGCCATTCGGTGGTGACTCTAAGACACCCAACATCTATGGCTTCGAGGTACGCCTCCATGCAGATTTTGCAATATGGAAAATCATCTCCCTCAAAGATGGGAGGTGGTCCTTTCCCATTAGACATCTTGCTCTAGGCAGTCCTAATTTAGGAGCAACTCGGCTCCGATACCAATTGAAAGGATCAAGATGCCTAAGAGGGGGGTGAATTGGGCTTTTCTAAAAATTAATGCAAGAATTAAATCCTACTAAGCCATAATTAACCCCTAGTGTCTACAAGTGTTCCTAGTGATTCTACCGATAAAAGTTTTGCACCCTAAGTTCCAATTCTAGTCTAGCATGGCAATTCTAGGAAAGTAAATCAAGCAATGAAAGTAATACAAGAAAGTAAATTGCTTAAAAGTAAAAGATTAGGAACACGGTGATGTTTTCCCGAGGTATCGGAGAGTCACCACTCTCCACTAGTCCTCGTTGGAGCACCCACGCAAGGGTGTAGCTCCCTCTTGATCCACGCAAGGATCAAGTGCTCTCTACGGGCTGATTCTTTAACACCCCGTCGCGGTGAATCACCCACAACCGCTCACAAGATGAGTTGGGTCATCCACAAGCTTGTCGGATGATCACCAAACTCCCAATCACCACCAAGCCGTCTAGGTGATGGCGATCACCAAGAGTAACAAGCTAGAACTCTCACTTGACCACAATAAGCCTAATGAGAAGGTGGATGCACACTTGCCACCAATGAGGGATCTCAAAATTTGACGAAGCAAACAGAAAAGGCACATAATAATAAACTGAAGGACAAAAACGACGACCAGAGGAGGATGAATGAGAGCCATAAAATTTCTTTCGAAATATTTGGCCACTGTCCCGAATTCACCACCAGGGGCAAAACACACACGAAATAAAATTGCTAGACCGAAAATTCTAAGCAACGAGAGAAACACGGGTAGAGGAGCTGCTCTCCACCGAATAGTGCTACAGAGAAGAACGAGCGGTGGGACTGCACACCGCACACCAGCACCGGCCAACCTTGGTTCACAGAGCCAAGAACAAATCGGAAGATGAAACCTGCAGGGGCAGCTAAACACAGATTAAGCCTTCAATCTCTTGCTGCCTGTGCACAACGTGGATGCTAAAGAGCTAGCAATGATTACTTCCTGTAGCTAAAAGTGACAACACTAGAAATGCAAGATCAAATCACGAACAGCTTTGTCTTGGGGCTGGACACAGACTGCCTGCTGCAGTCAATGTGCTCGGTGCTGCACAGCAAAGAATGGACTAGAGAGAAAGAGCTCTACACAGCACATGGAAGGGAGCGACAGGCTGCCTGAGTTCCATGGCGAGGAACTGCTCGGTGCTGAGTGCTTCGGTGCTGGGAACACTATGTGTCAAACCTGCAGAGAAGACCAAGCAGTAGAGACAAGCAGCCCTGTCTCAAAACTATATATGGCCATCGGGCCGGCCCGGCACGCGCCGGCTCGGGCACGGGCCAAGCACGGCCCGCAACTTCTTGGGCCGGCACGGCACGTCGTGCCTGTGGGCCGAGCCAGAATGGGTCTCGTGTGTGGCATTCGGCCCAAGCACGGGCATGCGAGCTGATTTTCAGGTCGTGCCAGCCTGAACAGCCTGGCAAAAATATTGGGTCGGGCCAGCCCACAGCCCGCAATTCTGTAAACACACCAGCAAATTTAGCTCTAACTTTAGTTTTCAAATTTGAAATCAAATTTCACAGAAAACATAAAAAAAAGAGATCACAGATTCATAATCACAACTCACAATCACAAGTTCACAACTAGACCGGATTCAAAGATAACAACTGGACCATTGACCAATGACCAGTCACGACTCACAAGTATGAACTATGAAGTATCTTAACAGATTCACAACTCACAATCACAAAATAACAATGCACAAACAAGACTTAAAAACATAATTGAGCTGTGTGCAATGCTGTCTCATTAAAAACCTTTCTAGGTAAAACTCACCCTTGTGAGAAACCTAGAAAGGAAAAAAGAGTGTAGCACAGCTCTTATAATGATAAGTTCAAAGTTCAGATAGTCACACAGATACAAATGTCACTCTCAGTTTCATCTCAACTCTCATCTCTCCTCTTAATCTCAAGTTCTCAACTCACTCTCATCTCTCAACTCTCTCAGAACAGAGAACACTAAGTACCAGCAGAAGTAGATGCAGAAGCCACTGATGTACCAGCCGAAGGAGCCCCAGATGCACTCTAAATTTCTTCATCAAGATATTGATGCTCGAAGTAGCTTGCCAACTCTTGGTTGTCTGTTGAATGCTGCAGTCTTCGTTCTCCCAACTCCCAATCCTTGATGCAAGCAAGCATCTCCACATGTTCTGGCAACAAGCGTCGGCGCCGCTCTTCAAGTATCCTTCCTGTCAAGCTGAAGCATGATTCTGAAGACACAGTAGACACTGGAACAGACATTATATCTCTTGCCATTATAGATAAAACAGGAAAGGTTAGTTTGTGGTCACGCCACCAGAGAAGCAAATCAAAGTCATCCTCATATACAGTGACATTATCACTGTCTAGGTAAGTTGTGAGCTCACAACCAACAGATGCACCAAATGAAGTTGGGGTAGGGGATGGACCAATAACACCAGAGGCTCCAGGGCCTCCAAATATTCTTCCCCAAGCCTGTTTTCTCTTACCGTTTGGCCTGCAGGATGTGCAGCCCTTCTATTCTTAGTTGCACCCAACTTGCTGTCATACTTGGCAAACAACTTATAAAGTTCAGTTTTAACAGAAGCATAATATGAACTGTAATCAACACCAAGGTTTTCTTTTAGAATTACCAGGACATTAAACAGACCTCTCATCTTAGCTCTTGGATCAAGAATGAAAGTAAATGAATACAGCAGAGGTATATTTTCTCGGTATTTAAGAAATTTTAGTTTCATAGGATACACAACAGCTATCAGATTTTGATCCTTTTCACTTGCATGCAAATGAGCAGAAATCTCAAGCAAATGATGCAAAACAAGAGGGCTAGTTGGATAGTACACACCAGAAAAGAACAATGGTTGATTCATAAAATACTTCCAGGAATTCCAATACCTTTGTAGCTATATGCCAATGCCTTGGAGTTAACAATTCAGCCCCAAAATTAGCATTAATGAACACAAAAAAAACTTCCTTATATGACAGCAGGTGTTTAAGCATAAGGTATGTAGCATTCCATCTAACATTCATATCCAAACCAAACTTCCTAGGTCTTAAACCTTGAGCATTGCAGTAGTTCTTAAACATGGCAATTCTATGATTAGAAGAATTCAAGAAGTTAATAGCAGTTCTAAAATCTTCTATGTAAGGTTTGAACCTCTTTAAACCAGATTTAACAATCAAATTTATGATATGACAAGCACAACGTTGATGAACAAGGTGATAAGTTCTTTTATTAGGATCAGAAGGTGTAGGGGCTGGATCAGAACCCAAGTATCCTGCAAACAAAGGTGTCAAAGTTTCCATTGCTTTTGCATTAGAAGAAGCATTATCTAGAGTAATAGAAAAGATCTTGTCAATCAAACCAAATTCCTCAATCACAGAACCAATTTTTTCAGCAATGTTCTGACCAGTATGCTTCACCTCAATCAATCTCAACCCAATTACCTTTTTTTGTAGCTCCCAGTCATCACTCACAAAATGAGCAACTACACTGATGTAGTCCTCCTTAGCATTACCAGACCAAATGTCAGATGTCAAACCAACAGATGAAGCACCACGCAAAATATGACTCTTAAGCATATTACGACGTTCAGTGAATAACTTACTTAGGTCTCTAGTGGTGGCCTGCCTGGAGACCCTAGTAAAAATAGGGTTATGAGCACGTTGAATATACTCCTCCCATGCATCAGTGTCACCAATACTTAAGGGAAGATCAAGCCTAGCAATCAAGCGACACAACTCCTGTCTAGCTACATCAAGTTTATAGTCCCAGTTGTGCAAACCATCAGGATTAAGCGCAAGCCTAGTGAAAGCATCTAGGCCCCGAGAGTTGGTTTCGGCAATTGATGACAACGCATTATTACCATGACTAACGTGTGTTTTGCAGAAACTTTGGTAAGTTAGGTCATGGGATTGGTAACTGCTTTGGGCACTATGGTATTCATGCCCCTTGATGGAAATCATTTCAGTTTTCAAAGGATTAACAATAAGATTAAGGACGGTTAGTTTCGGATGTCAAGGTGTTGAGTTACATTCAGAATAGTCATTAGGATCTTCGCTTTTTTCCTTTGGCCGTACTATAAAGGGGGGCATGAGCGAGTAGCTTGACCTAGGTGAGTTTTTTTTGTTTAGGTGTGGTGCACACTTGTCAAACTTAGCACTAGGTAGCTCAGGTGAAGCCCAAAGTTCAGTTGGAAGCAACTCGGTTCAAGTTGCGTCACGTTTCGAAGTCGTTTGAGCCGTTTACCCTTGATCGGACGCGGTCTCTGTCTTGACCGGACGCGTCCGGTCAGTGCTGACAGTCACTGCGTTTCAACTTGGTTGACCGGACGCGATCCTTGCGAGGATCGGACGCGTTGATCATGTTGACACATATCACAGAGGGTAAGTGAACTAATTGGACGCGACTGGAAAACGGTCGGACGCGTCCACAGTGCGTCCGGTCTCGTTCCAGTAAGGTACTTCGCTGACTGGACGCGTCCGGTCATCACTGATCGGATGCGACCGAGCATCTGGTCATAGTACAGTAAGGTCCTTGCATGACCGGACGCGTCCGGTCACCCCTGATCGGTGCGTCTGGTCACTCAGCGCTGTCGGTTTCAAATTCGACCGTTGCCATCGACCGGACGCGTCCGGTCACGTCAACCGGCGTGTCCGGTCAGCACATATTTTGCTGAGTTGGCAGGTAATGGTTAGAATTGACTGTGGGGTGTATAAATACATCCCCTACATCTCTTTTAGAGGTCTCTTGCTCATTTGATCAGCTGAGAAACACCTTTCAAGTGCAAGGAAGTGCAAGAGCTCTAGTGAGGGTTGTGATTTAAGAATCAAAGTTTGAAATCCCTCATTAGTGACTAGGGAGTAGCAAGTGTGCATCCACCTTCTCATTAGGCTTGTTGTGGTCAAGTGAGAGTTCTTGCTTGTTACTCTTGGTGATCGCCATCACCTAGATGGCTTGGTGGTGATTGGGAGTTTGGTGATCATCCAGCGGAGCTTGTGGATGACCCAACTCATCTTGTAAGCGGTTTTGGGCGATTCACCGCGACGGAGTGTCAAAGAATCAGCCCATAGAGAGCACTTGATCCTTGCGCGGATCAAGGGGGAGCTACACCCTTGCGCGGGTGCTCCAACGAGGACTAGTGGGGAGTGGCGACTCTCCGATACCTCGGGAAAACATCGCCGTGTTCCTAACCCCTTACTTTCAAGCAATTACTTTCTCGTATTACTTTTGTTGCTTGGTTTACTTTCCTAGAATTACCATGCTAGACTAGGATTGGAACTTAGGGTACAAAACTTTTTCTGATATAATCACAAGGAACACTAGTAGGCACTAGCGGTGAATTTTGGCTTGTAGGATTTAATTGTTGCAATTAATTTTTAGAAAAGCCTAATTCACCCCCCCTTGCGCATCTTGATCCTTTCAATTGGTATTAGAGCCAGGTTGCTCCTAAATTAGGCTTCACCGCCTAGAGCAAGATGTCTAATGGGGAAGGACCACCTCCCACCTTTGAGGGAGATGATTTTCCATATTAGAAAATACGCATGGAGGCGTACCTCGAAGCCATAAATGTTGGGTGTCTTAGAGCCGCCACCGAAGGGCTTCCCGAAATCAAGGATCCCGCTAACCCAAGTGATGACGAGGAGAAGTATGACCGGTGGAATGCAAAGGCAAAAAATACACTCTACCGGGGCCTAGGCAAGGATATCTTCAATCATGTGCGTAATGCAAAAAATGCTCATGAATTGTGGGAAAACCTTTGTGCTCTCCATGAGGGAACTAAGAGTGAGCGTGAGGAACACTATCACATCGCTTTAAAGAAAATTAATTCTTTTGAGATGCTTCCCAAGGAAAGTGCTAATGACATGTACAATTGATTGAATGTTCTTGTAGAGGATCTCAATGCTCTCGGGCTCACTCAAATGAGTCCATCGGATGTTGCAAGGAGAATCTTGAGTGTTCTTCCCATTGAGAAGTATGGTCACATTGTCACCGTGCTTCACCAAAGTGATCTCTCCACCGCAACACCGACACAAGTATTGGGAAAGATCAATGCACATGAGATGTACATGCACATCACTCCGGAAGAGGGCTCATCATCTTCCAAGAAGAAGGACTTGGCCTTTAAAGCTAGCCATGACAAGAAAAAGAAGAAGGACCAAGCCATGATCGTGCAAGAAAGCTCAAGTGAAAGTGATATTGATGATGCATCACTTGCACTCATGGTGAGAAAGACCACCAAGATGCTAAAGAAGCTCAACAAGAGTGGCATCAAGTTCGATGGCAAGAAGAAGAAGAAGTTCTTCACAAGTAGCAAAAGAAAGCCTATATCCGAGATGGATTGCTACAATTGTGGTGAACTTGGTCACTTAGCTCATCAATGCCCTAAGCCTCCAAAAGACAAGTATAAGAACAAGAACAAGGGCAAGAAAAATGATTCTAGTGATGAAGAAGATGAGAAGAAGAAGAACAAGCTATACAAAGGATGGCAAGAAGAAATAGTTTCACAAGAAGAAGAAGGGAGGCAAAGCTTACATTGTTGGTGATTGGCTCACTGACATTGAGTCGTCATGTGAGTCCTCCAGTGATGAAAGCGGCGACGAGAAAGAGAAGGTCGCCACATTTGTGATTGGGCCATCATCATCTTCACTGACATCTTCATCACCATCTTCACTACCATCTTCACCGTCATCATCCACTACTCACCTATGCCTCATGGCCAAGGGTGAACGAAAGGTACAAAACAATGAGAGTGATGATGATGATAGTGATAGTGATGATGAATATGATGCACCTTCTTATGATGAACTTGTAAAATTGTTAAACAAATACTCTAAAGTCATAAGAAGAACTAGAAATGAAAATGATGAGCTTCAAAATGAAAATGAATCACTTTCATCTAAGCTTGAGAATGCACAAAAGACTAGTGATGAGCTTAAAGATCAAAATAAAATTATGTCTTCTACTCTCAAGGAGCTCAAAACTTTTAACAAAGAGCTTAGAGATGAACATGATAAACTTGAGAAGAAGCATGATGAGCTCAACACTAGACACAACTTGCTAAAAGACAAATACACTACATTGAAAATCAATTATGATAGTCTTGTTGTTGCTAATGCGCTTTCTCTTGAGACACATGATGCTACTAACCAAGTTGTTAAGATTGATATAGCCACATCATGTGATGACTTGATCATTGAGAGCATTGAGCAAGGCTCTAGTGGCAAAGGCAAGAAAGTGGTTGAGTCTGACAATCATGATGATTATGTCAAGCTCAAGAGTAAAAATGAGATGCTTAGAAATGAGAACAAGAAGCTAAAAGGGTTGATGGCTCTTGAAAAGCAAACATCAAATGAGTCACTTATTGAGGAGAACAAAAAGCTCAAGCAAGAGAAAGAGCATCTCAAGACCGGTCTAAGCAAGTTCACAAGAGGCCAATATTTGCAAAGTGAGCTACTCATGCACACCGTCATGAAGATGGATAGAAGTGGCATTGGTTACTTAGCAAATCAAGAGAAGAAGGCTAAAGCTCAACAACAACAAAGCAAGTCAAAGTCCAAGCCAAAGAGATGTGTTGAGTGCGGACAAGAAGGCCATTTTGCTCATGAGTGCAAAACTCCACCACCACAACCCTTGCCCAAGCATGCTAGACCCTTTGCTTTCAATGCTCATTACATGCTTAGAAAAGATTCAAGTGGAAAGATGAAAGTCATGTTCTTGGGTCCTCCAAACAAGAATAGGCCTAAGAAAATTTGGGTTGCCAAGTCACGCGTTGAGAAAGTCAAGGGTCCCTAAACAAAAAACTTGATCTCTTGTGTGTAGGTGAACTATAAGACCGGTGGATCTCATTGGGTTATTGATAGTGGTTGCACTCAACATATGACCGGTGACCCTTGTATGTTCATCTCACTTGAAGAGAATAGGGAATGTCAAGAGAAGATCACATTTGGGGATAATTCAAAGAGCAAAGTCAAGGGTATAGGCAAGATTGCAATATCAAATGATCATTCTCTTTCAAATGTGCTCTATGTTGTTTCCTTGAGTTTCAATCTATTATCCGTTGGGCAACTTTGTGACCTTGGCTACCAATGCTTATTCACACCAAATGAAGTGGTAGTTTCAAAGATAGATGACAAGCAAATGATTTTCAAAGGCTTTAGATACAACAACCTTTATCTTGTTGATTTCACCTCCGAAGATGCAAACTTGATGATATGCTTGTTCACCAAGACTTCACTAGGGTGGCTTTGGCATAGGAGGCTTGCTCATGTTGGAATGAATACTCTCAACAAGTTATTGAAGAAAGAAATAGTGAGAGGCTTGAAGGATGTCAAGTTTGAGAAGGACAAACCTTGTAGTGCATGTTAAGCCGGCAAACAAGTTGCAAATACTCATCCAACAAAAGCTTACATGTCAACATCAAGAGTATTAGAGCTTCTACACATGGATTTGTTTGGTCCTACAACTTACAAGAGCTTGGGTGGAAATCTTTATTATCTTGTGATTGTGGATGACTACTCAAGATACACTTGGACTTTTTTCTTCATGACAAATCCAAAGTAGCAAATTGCTTTAAGAAGTTTGCAAAGAGAGCTCAAAATAAATTTGAAGTCAAGATAAAGAAGATAAGAAGTGACAATGGCAAAGAGTTTGACAACACAAACATTGAAGCTTATTGTGATGAGATTGGAATCAAGCATGAAGTTTCATCAACCTATACTCCTCAACAAAATGGTGTAGTTGAGAGAAAGAACTAGACATTGATTACCCTTGCAAGAACAATGCTAGATGAGTACAACACACCGGAAAATTGAGGGCCAAAGCAATCAACACTGCATGCTATGCTTCAAATCGCCTCTTCCTACAAAAGTTCCTTGGTAAGACCCCCTATGAGTTGCTAAATGGGAAGAAGCCGGACGTCTCATTCTTCCGGGTGTTTGGTTGCAAATGCTACATCTACAAGAAGCGGCAACACCTAGGGAAGTTTCAAAGATGTTGTGATATTGGTTTTCTTGTTGGTTACTCATTAAAGTCCAAAGCATATAGAGTATTTAACCATGCCACTGGTTTGGTTGAAGAAACATATGATGTGGAATTTGATAAATCTAACGGCTCCCAAGGAGCAATTAAGAATTGTGATGATGTAGGTGATGAACCATTGAGGGAGGCAATGAAGAACATGCCGGTGGGAGACATCAAGCCTAAAGATGATGAAGACGATGTACAAATTGTCAATCCACCATCTTCATCACATGTGCCTCAAGATGATGACAAGAATGAGAGAGTTGAAAATGAAGATACTCATGTCTCTCATGAACAAGCCGAGGCACAAGCTCAAGATGTTGATGCTCCTCAACGCCCTCATCAAGTGGTTGAAAGAAGACACTCACCTCTACTTCAAGCACATCCACAAGATCTCATCATAGGGAGTCCTACAAAGGGTGTAATGACTCGATCTCAAAGGCTTGCTTCTTTTGTTGAACATCACTCTTTTGTCTCTTGTCTTGAACCTAAGAATGTAGAAGAAGCTCTTCAAGATCCGGATTGGATAAATGCAATGCATTAAGAATTGAACAACTTCACCCGCAATCAAGTTTGGACACTTGAGGAGCATCCAAAAGGTGCAAGAGTCATTGGAACCAAGTGGGTGTTCCACAACAAGCAAGATGACCAAGGCGTAGTTGTGAGGAACAAGGCAAGACTAGTTGCAAAGGGGTTCTCTCAAGTTGAAGGTCTTGATTTTAGAGAGACCTTTGCACTCGTTGCAAGACTTGAAGCCATTCGTATCCTTCTTGCATATGCATCGCATCATGAAATGAAACTATATCAAATGGATGTGAAAAGTGCATTTTTAAATGGCTTCATAAATGAACTAGTCTATGTTGATCAACCTCTCGGGTTTGAAGACCCTAGATATCCTAATCATGTTTATAGGTTGTCCAAGGCGCTATATGGGCTCAAGCAAGCCCCTAGAGCGTGGTATGAGCGCCTCCGAGACTTCCTCATTGAGAAGGGCTTCACTATTGGGAAGGTCGACACCACACTATTCACCAAGAAGCTCAATGGGGAGATCTTCATTTGTCAAGTCTATGTTGATGATATTATCTTCGGATCAACAAATGAAGATTATTGCAAGGAATTTGGTGAATTGATGTCGAAGGAGTTCGAGATGTCTATGATTGGTGAACTTACATTCTTCCTTGGTTTTCTAGTCAAGTAAATGAGAGAAGGGATTTTTATTTCTCAAGAAAAGTATACCAAGGATCTTCTCAAGAGATTCAAGATGGAGGATTGTAAGCCAATCAAGACCCCAATGTCATCTAATGGACATCTCGACCTAGATGAGGGAGGTAAACCGGTTGATCAAACTCTCTACCGTTCTATGATTGGTAGCTTGTTGTACATTACCGCATCTAGGCCCGATATCATGTTTAGTGTGTGCATGTGTGCTCGCTTTCAAGCGTGCCCTAAAGAACCTCACCTAAGTGCCGTAAAAAGAATCTTAAGATATCTTAAGCACACCCCAAGCATTGGTCTTTGGTATCCCAAAGGAGCTAGATTCCAACTAGTTGGCTATTCCGACTCGGATTACACCGGTTGCAAAATTGATAGAAAAAGCACATCTAGAGGGTGCCATTTGCTTGGGAGGTCTTTAATATCTTGGTCATCTAAAAAGCAAAATAGTGTGGCTTTGTCCACCGCCAAGGCGGAATACATTGCTGCGGGGGCTTGTTGTGCACAAATCTTTTACATGAAGCAAACCCTTCTAGACTATGGTGTTGTTCTTAATAAGGTGCCACTTTTATGTGATAATGAAAGTGCCATTAAAATTGATAATGATCCGGTACAACACTCATGCACCAAGCACATTGATATCCGCCACCACTTTCTAAGAGATCATGTTGCTAAAAATGATATATCACTAGAAGGTGTAAGAAGTGAAAATCAATTAGCAGATATCTTCACTAAACCTTTGGATGAGGCTACCTTTTGTAGGTTGAGAAGTGAACTAAATGTGCTTGATTCTAGTAACTTTAAAAAATGAGCTTGTGTTGTCCCTTGCATTGCATTGTATCATATGTCATGTTTAAATTTCCGCAATGCATCTAGGACTTGTCTAACACGGTTACGATAACCCTCCTTTGGAGGAGTGAAGAAGGCTAACCATGGATCAAACTTGACAAGCAACCTAGCTTTACTTTCTCGTTTTGCATTGCATATGCATGATTGTTGCTTTGTCGTTTCTTTTCGGTTTGGCTTTGAGCAACCTCTGTGTTCGTCCATGGATAGAGAGAGCATTTGACGCTCCCAAGGGTTCATAAACTCTGTTGCATGGCCATACGTTGCTCCTCGGGTGTTTATCGCATATTTTCTTAAAAATAATACTAGCCTAAGGCAAAATATTTTGAAAATCTTAAGGGTTTGAGAGAGGTCACTCATATCAAGTTCCAATTGGTGTTTATTTGGGTCTCTTTGAATTGGAACTTGATTGGGAGAAGTCGCGTCGAAGATCGGATTGAAGAAAGGCGAAAATCAGCGACCGGACGCTGGACCGGACGCTAGACCGGACGCGATGCTGCTTCACCACTGCGTCTGGTGCCGGCTACTGCCAGCACATCTGGTCATACCGAAGACAAGTCTCAAGGACCTCTGACCAGACGCTGGACCGGAGGTGACCCTATGACCACTGCGTCCGGTCCCGGACCCCACCACCGCGTCTGGTCATGCGTGATGGGTTCCCGGGTGAACTCTGACCGGACTCTGTCCGCGTCTGGTCAGCTCTAACCGGACGCGTCCGGTCGCGCCAGGAGCTTACTAGACTCTGACCGGACGCCTCTGTAGCGCGTCCGGTCAGGCGAACAGCGCGTCCGGTCACCTCGTGAAAAAGGGATCTGAGCCGTCTTATAACCGATTCAATCTCTCTGTTTTTCCTCTTCTTCTTCTGTACGCCACCGCCGTCGTAACCCTAGCCCTAGCCCGCTCCTCGCCGCTGCTCAGCCATGCCACCGCCATGCCTCCGCCAGCTCCTCCGCAGCCGCGACGTGTCGCAGCCACCGCAGCTGCTCTTCTCCGCTGCTCCGCCGCGCCCCGTGCTTTCCGACCATGTTCCGCTGCGCCTCCACGACCGCCCGTGCTCCGCCGTGCCTCCACGACCGCCCGTGCTTGCCACGCCGCCGCCGAACCTCCGCTGTCCATGTGCCGCAGCCGTGCTCCTCCACCTCCATCCACTGCCCGCTGCAGCGCCCTAACCCTAGCTCTCGCGCGACATCTCTCTGGGCGTCCTCCGGCGAAGGTCCTTCGCGCGACTTCGTCTCCGCAAGGTGGTTTCGCATTATCTTGATCCTTTCATCCTTTCAATTGGATTGCCGATGAAATCCTGTCGTATTCTAATTCATCTTTTGATTGTCTCGGCACTCCAGCGCTCGTCCGTCGTTTCCGTGGAACCCTCGCGCGTCAAGGTCACTTACCTTTTCACCGGAGCTTCGCTCGTCTGAGGTAGCATATCGCGCTCTATTCTTTTCTTATCTCGTATGCTTGCTCTCATAAGGACCTCGCTCATCTATTAGTTAAAATATATTGCTTAAAGGTAGCTCTATCTATTCTATCTTTGCAGAGAGTTTTGTCGGTGCTCTGTGTGTGGCAGTTGATTCTCTTGGTCAGTTTTGAACCCGAGGCCAAGCCTACGGATACGGATTGAGGCCAAGCCTCATGAGAGTCAGCTCATCATCTTTTACTGTTAGGGTTTCTCAGTCACAGAGGTTAGTCAGCATGGTTCGTTGCAAGAATGCTGGTGGTGCACAGAGTGACGGGGACGAGAGTCCTCCCAAGTTGACAGAGGTTGCCCATGGCAAGCATAAGAAGATTGCCGCCAAGAAGAGAAAGAGGACACTCACTGAGGCGGAGATAGCACAGGTAGTAGCTGATGCAGCAGATCTTACAGAGAGAGGTGGTAGAGGTAGTGGCATTCACATTGGCGAGCATCGCTTTCATCTTGAAGGTCGACAGCTCGGTATAGAGGCTACTGAGGAGACTGAGGACCAGCCTACAGAGCAGCCCATAGAGGAGATAGAGGAGCAGACCGTACAGACTCCACCATGTCGTCACTCAGGACGTATGCGTGCTCAGGTGACACCTAGGCTAGAGGGTCAGCGACGTGGAGGTCGTCCACCTCCCAGAGCTCGAGGTCACCCTCCAGTCGAGCACTTTGACCTAAGGGGAGCTACAGCACGACAGGTCCAGGCTCTCAAGTTTGTCGAGGTTGGTGGTGGTTCCCACCTCAGCGGGACCCTTGAGCCTCAGAGGACTTCTACACACCTCTTCACGAGGATTTCTACAGAGCATATGTTGACAGTGGGATTGCCTTCAGACCTCAGAGAGTTTGTCGACTTGAGGCTCTAGTTGCTGTTGTTGGTGAGCAGCTCCGTCCACACCTTTCTTTCTTACCTAGATTGTTAGATTTTCTGGGACGGACTGGAGCTTACGGCGGTACTTGGGTCAGAGAGTTCTATTCCTCACTTTGGATTGACCCTGCTCATGAGTTCATACACTTTGCATTCCGAGGCTGTGACCGCAGGTTGTTGAAAGGTCTTGATGGCTAGAGGGGGGGTGAATAGCCTTTTAAAATTTTCTACAAAGACAAGCTAAACAAGTTTATCAATATAACAAATAGCGAGATGCGAGTTTTGCTTAGCCTACGGGGTATTTGCAAGCCACCTATCCAATTCACAATTCTAGTATAATTGCACTCAACCACACAATTCAAACCGAGAAGGCAACTACAACTACAACTAGCAAGCTACACAAAAGAGCTACTCTAGCAAAGCTAACTAGTTACCAAAGACAATTAAGAAAGTAATGCGGAGTTGAGTTAGGAGAGTTTCACCGAGGGGCGAAGTATTGAGCCAACCAATATGATCAACAATGAATACCAAAACAACCGAACACCGGGATCAATCAATCACAATATGAAAGTGATGACACGAAGATTTATCCCGAGGTTCACGTGCTTGCCGGCATGCTAGTCCCCGTTGTGTCCCTCTTCACCACGTGGTTCGGTGGCTAATCGGTCTCACACCGAGCCTCTCAAAAGGCGCCACAAGAACCTACCTAATGGCAAAAGGTTGCAATGACACGAGCAATTTACTAATGTTGCCTTTGGCGCTTCGCCGAGGTAGGCACAATCCCCTCACAATCACCGGAGGTGGCCAAGAACAATCATCAACTCTTGCCAACGCCTCCAAGCTGCTCCAAGCCGTCTAGGTGGTGGCAACCACCAAGAGAAACAAGAATCCCATAGCAAATCAACCACCAAGTGCCAACTAGATGCAATCTCACAATGCAAATGCACTTGGATCACTCAATCTCACTTCGAATATGCAAAGAAGCAAGAGAGATGAGTGGGAGGGGAGTTGCTTAGCTCAAAGTGCTCACAAGTATGTCAAAAGTCCAAGAGAGAGAGCCTTGAGCCGGCCAACGAGTATTTATAGACGTACCCCTTCGAATATAGCCGTTACTCACTTGAAACAGTCGAGGTCGCGCTGACCGGACGCGCTGGTCAAACTGACCGGACGCGCCGATCACACAACGGCTATATTCACGAAGCACCGACCGGACGCGCTGCACCCAATGACCGGACGTGCTGGGCTCGACCGGACGCGCTGGTCCCGTAACTGACCGGACGCGCTGGTCAAGCCTGAGCAGCGCACAACGAAACAGCGACCGGACGCGCTGGAGAACTGACCGGACGCCACAGTGCCAGCGTCCGATTGGAGTCCAGTAAGCTCCCTGATCGACTGGACGTGTCCGGTCGACTGTGATCGGACGCGCTGCGCGTCCGATCAAAAAGCTGAAACTCGCGTAGACACTGAACACTGACCGGACGCGTCCGGTCAAACAGAGACCGCGTCCGGTCCAGCGTCCGGTCACCACTATGACCTCCGTTCGCTTCCGTTTGATTTCCGACTTTCGGCGTAGTGGAAAATAGTCGTTTCAACTCCTCGAAAACGCCTGAATCCCGCCTCACAAGCTCGGCGGGAGGGAGAGAGGACCCCAAACCCTCTCTACCGCTCAAACTCAACCGCCTTTGCAAACGTGCTAACATCACCAAGTGATCAACACCATGTGCATGTGTGTTAGCATTTTCACAATCATTTTTTCGAGGCGTTATTAGTTCTATCCACATGCATATGATTATGAAATGCACACCTAGAGGCACTTAGGAGTTCAATAGCCGCGTCATTCCCCTCTTTATAGTACGACTATCTATCCTATAATGTAACCACACCCATTAGGTGTCTTGGTTACTAAAACACAACCCTTAAGCATATACCTTTGCCTTGATCACGTAGGGTTGCATCCAAATCCAAGTGTGGCCATCATGATCACCATGTCCATATTGCCACCAACCTTGGAATGTACTAATCCTCATATGCTACATACAACTTAGGCATAGGATTAGTACTTAGGCATTGTCACTAATTACCAACACCAAACATAGGACTTTCAGTTGTACAGCACCAGGGTACGAGAGATTCTCAGACTCCCTGCTTCAGAGACGAAGATCCACCAGTTGTGCTTTGGTCAGACTTCACCACCGAGGCGTCCTCACAGAGGTACTGTGCCTCCTACAGATCTGATCAGACCATGCTTTCATGAGCCATTTGGCGAGGGGTCCAGACGTACCCTGCTAGCTTGACTCCCCTTGCTCGCGTGATGGATGCTATTGTGAGGCGGACACTGCTTCCGAGGTTGGGATACAGAGAGGGCTTGACACGTATGTAGCTCTGGGTAGTCCATCACCTCATCTCTCAAACATCGTTTGACATTTGGGATCTGATGCTCTGTGAGATGGAGGACACTTTAGCAGAGGGTTTCAAGGGTCACCGTCAGTTACCCTATGCACACTGGATTTGCTTCATTATTCAATCTGCGTGTGATCTACCTGCTGAGATTAGGGCTGAGATTTCAAACACCACTACTGCATTCCCTGAGTATGACATTCGATAGTTGTGGGCTTCTGTTACTAGAGAGCAAGCACCTAGACCGAGACAGCGTTAGAGGGCAGAGGTTCCAAAGACCGTAGCTGAGCAGGACGAGACAGTTGAGGGTCTTGCAGAGGCCGAGCTTGTAGATCTAGATGCTCAGCCAGATGATCCAGTCGAGGATGACGCCACTGACAGCACATATGAGGACTATCAGCCTATTCCTCAGTACCGCTCTCCTCGGTCTCACGACCATGAGGCCGGTGATTCAGGTTCAGCCTCTCACTCAGACCCAGCTATGGTGGCTATCCTTGAGAGGCTGACCCAGGCCCAGGAGAGGCAGGAGGTTCAGCTGCAGCGACAGGCTCAGGATACAGCAGCTGCATTCGCTCAGATTCAGGCTCGTCAGAACGAGTTCCAAAGGCAGCAACTTGAGTTTTAGAGGCAGCAGTTTGAGATGCAGAGGCAGCAGGCAGCCACTCAGCAACAGTATCTTGAGCTCCTGCGACATCTTGTCACTGTTGGGGTTCCTCCACCACCGTCTGTCCTTACTCCAGCGTTACAGTCCAGTGGACTTCAGAGTCAGGGACAACCGAGCTTTTAGTTTACCTCCCCCAGCAGCAGGTCCCTTAGACTTTTTAGCCCCCGAGCTACACTCCCATTCAGACGGGGTTCACTCCACCAGTTCAGCCCAGACCTCATCTTCTGACAGGCACTCCTTTCTCCACTGACTTGAGTGCTTCTTACAGCGAGTTGACTGGTCAGCCGACACCCTCCCATACCACAGTTCTGACTACTTCAGGGATGTCGACTTTAGAGACAGTGGCTCCTCTAGTGACAAAGACCAGGACTACAGAGATAGTGCCTTCGTCAGTTGCCTCGACAGATCCTCCCACAGTTCGTGCTTTTCAGGCTCAAGTGACAGAGACTGCGGCTATTGTTGCTACTACATCATCAGTTCCTGCTCCTGCTTTACAGACCCAGACTGCTTCACTACCACGTGTATCTACAGAGGGTCAGCCTGATAGCTCAGAGTCAGAGGAGGATACTTCACAGTTCGTGATCACTCCACGCTCCTCGGCACCCGACACGACTGCTTCTGTTCCCCCGTCGGACCCTTAGTTTTTTGGCGTTTGATGCCAAAGGGGGAGAGAGAGTAGATTTAGGGGGAGTTTTGAGAGAGGGTTTTGTTTTCTTTGTGTGCTACATTCATGCTACTTTCATGCATCATGTTTATTTTCCCGCACTTGCATCTTGTGACATTTGTGCTTGTGAGATACTTGAGTCCTATGTGGATTATCTTGTTGCTATTATATATCATGTCACTTGATTGGTTCTAGCTCATAAGGTTGTGCTTCCGTGCCTTACTCTGATTGCATATGAGCTATGTTTTTGTGTACTAACCCTTCATGTTTTATCTTATGAGTACACCCTGTTGGCTTAGAGCACATAAGCAATTCCTAACCCTTTGTGCTTATTGTCTTTTGCTTATGTGAACCAAGCATGTTCGAAAACCTCAACTCTTATATCTACTGAATCAAAGTGTTGTCATCAATCACCAAAAAGGGGGAGATTGAAAGCAACTAGGCCCCGAGAGTTGGTTTCAACAATTGATGACAATGCATTATTACCATGACTAACGTGTGTTTTGCAGAAACTTTGGTAAGCTAGGTCATAGGATTGGTAACTGCTTTGGGCACTATGGTATTCATGTCCCTTGATGGAAATCGTTTTGGTTTTCAAAGGATTAACGACAAGATTAAGGATGGTTAGTTCTGGATGTCAAGGTGTTGAGTTACATTCGGAATAGTCGTTAGGATCTTCGCTTTTTTCCTTTGGTCGTACTATAAAGGGGGCATGAGCGAGTAGCTTGACCTAGGTGAGTCTTTTTGTTTAGGTGTGGTGTACATTTGTCAAACTTAGCACTAGGTAGCCCAGGTGAAGCCTAAAGTTCAGTTGGAAGCAACTCAGTTCAAGTTGCACATTTCGAAGTCGTTTGAGTCATTTACCCTTGACCGGATGCGGTCTCTGCCTTGACCGAACGCGTCCGGTTAGTGCTGACAATCCGTGCGTTTCAACTTGGTTGACCGAACGCGGTCCTTGCGAGGACCGGACGCGTTGATCGTGTTGACACGTATCACAGTGGGTAAGTGAACTAATCGGACGCGACTGGAAAACGGTCGGATGCGTCCACAGTGCGTACGGTCTCGTTCCAGTAAGGTACTTTGCTGACTGGACGCGTCCGGTCATCACTGATCGGACGCGACCGAGCGTCCGGTCATAGTACAGTAAGGTCCTTGCACGACCAGACGCGTCCGGTCACCCCTGATCGGTGCGTCTAGTCACTCAGCGCTGTCGGTTTCAAATTCGACCGTTGCCATCGACCGGACGCGTCCGGTCACGTCGACCGGCGTGTTCGGTCAGCACGTATTTTGTTAAGTTGGCAGGTAATGGTTAGAATTGACTGTGGGGTGTATAAATACATCCCCTACACCTCTTTTAGAGGTCTCTTGCTCATTTGATCAGCTGAGAAACACCTTTCAAGTGTAAGAAAGTGTAAGAGCTCTAGTGAGGGTTGTGATTTGAGAATCAAAGTTTGAAATCCCTCATTAGTGACTAGGGAGTACCAAGTGTGCATCCACCTTCTCATTAGGCTTGTTGTGGTCAAGTGAGAGTTCTTGCTTGTTACTCTTGGTGATCGCCATCACCTAGATGACTTAGTGGTGATTGGGAGTTTGGTGATCATCCGGCGAAGCTTGTGGATGACCCAACTCATCTTGTGAGCGGTTTTGAGCGATTCACCGTGACGGAGTGTCAAAGAATCAGCCCGTAGAGAGCACTTGATCCTTGCGCGGATCAAGGGAGAGCTACACCCTTGCGCGGGTGCTCCAACGAGGACTAGTGGGTAGTGGCAACTCTCCGATACCTCCGGAAAACATCGCCGTGTTCCTAACCCTTACTTTCAAGCAATTAATTTCTCGTATTACTTTTGTTGCTTGGTTTACTTTCCTAGAATTGCCATGCTAGACTAGGATTGGAACTTAGGGTGCAAAACTTTTTCCAGTAGAATCACAAGGAACACTAGTAGGCACTAGGGGTGAATTTTGGCTTGTAGGATTTAATTCTTGCAATTATTTTTTAGAAAAGCTCAATTTACCCCCCTCTCTTGGGCATCTTGATCCTTTCACCTAGACTGAACAACAGCACGCCGATTAGTTTTTTCCTTACATGATTTCTGGTGCCTCTTCAAGTGCCTAGTTCCAGAAACAGATCTAGCAGACAAAGTAGCCTTTCACATTTTGCAAACAGCTTTAGTGCAAATTCTACTACCATTCACATCCTCAAAGATCTCATCAAAGTCAGCCCAGACAGGAGATTTGCGCTTACCAACTCTGGTTGCATTACCAGAAACAGATGGAGCAGAGCTGTTGGTGTTGGAGCCAGTCCCAGCCATCGTCGCCCCTTCACCACCGCCGCTGTCCAGATCGATCGGAGCCTGGCTGGCTCCGAGATCGACATCGAACAAGGCAACAACATCCTCTCAGAGGTTGTCGTCGTCCTCGCCCTTGGGGGCCATGCCCGGTAGGACGACATCGTCATCCGCCATGGCAATGACCGCTCCGGCCCTGTTCCTTGACGGTGTGGGTGGCCGCCGAGCTCGCTCTACGCCGCAGCTAGAAGAGGAAGCATCGGCTACCGACCTGCAGATCAAGAAACACATCAGATGATAGAATTAGATCAATAAAGAAGATGCTAGGGTTAGGGTTAGGGTTAGGGTTAGGGTTTATCTACACAACCGGAGCCCGGTGCCGGAGAAGACGACGACCCCCGCAGAGAAGACGACAGACTGTTAGCAAGGACGGCGAGCGGCGGAGGAGGGATGACACTAATAGGAACATGAACTCACATATCACAAAGAGGGGAAGGGAGAGGGGGAGAGGAAGGAGATCAGGGAGGAGAAGGGAAAGGCTGGCCGATGGCGGAAGGCAGATCAAGGTCACCAGAGACGATGAGGTCGGACGCCGAGGAGACAGCGGCGCGGCGGAGGTGAGGTGACTAGGCGAGGTGAAGACGAGAGCGGTGTGGGCGGCTGGGCGCTGCGCGGCGGGTGGAGTCGAATGGATTAGGGTTAGGTGAGGCCGTGAGGAGAGGGGGCGGCCGTCGGCCGCGGCGTGTCCCTTATATATGAAGGGAGGGGCCGAGTGGGGGCTGGGCTGATGATGGGCTAAAATGGTCGTTGGGCTGGTGGTGGCAGCCTGGCGGGTAGCCGTTGGGGGTGGGGCTGGGGCTGGCTGCCTCGGGCCGTTGTCGGGCCTCCCTCCAATTCTCGTGCCAAGCCGTGCTGGCCCACGGGCTTGGGTGTCAGCCCAAGCACGGCCTGAGCCGCTGGCCGGGCTAGCCCGGGCCCAAGTTTCATCGGGCCGTGCCGGGTTCGTGTCGGGCTTTTCTTTCGTGCTTCGTGTCGTGCCGTCGTGCCTCGTGCTGCATGGCCAAGTATACTCGAACTGATTCCCAGAACAAACACACACAGAGAGGGAAAAATAACAGAGGGAGCGGAATAAAAATTTCATGGCCGGGTCTGCTCACCCACGCGACAAATGGAGGGGCTGCTCTTCATAGGACTTCATTGAAGCCGCTCACTAGAAAGAATGGAGCAGCAGCTCACGCAAACAGGCCAAAACGCAGGGCAGGGGCTGCACTGCCGAACATCTCAAGCAACCAGCGGACACACGAAGAACTGAAGAAGAAGAAGAAGAGCAAGCGCCTGGGAAGATGTGTTGAACGCACGGAGCGAACCTGCTGCTCAATTCCCTCGCTAGCGTGCGCCTAAACAGAAAAGCAGCATATGCACGACCAGAGATGAACGCTCACGAGACAGAGAACGACGAACAACAAGCAACAAAAAAAGGGGCGACCACAAAACTTGACGGAATCCGACTCAAATCAACACGAACTGATTCCAAACTTTGGTCAGACCAAATTCAAGTGACTATGAACAAGACCCTAAGAAATCATCGCCTGAGATCAATCCAAACTCTAGGAAAATCAAATCGTGGCCAAGAACGAAAATAGAAACAAAAAGAGAACGAGAATCACAGCTTAGAAATAAGAACCCCAGAGGGCAAGAGGAGGATTTGGGCCTCCATTCCCACTCTAAAACACAAGAATTACACCACAAATTTTTCAGTTCATGTGACCTCTCTCAAGGAACACTAGAAGACCTAACCCTAGGTGAAAGAGGGGAAAATGAAAGTGGGCGAGAGGTAAGGAGGCAAGGGGGCTGCCATCCTCTATTTAACAGGGCTATTTTACATTCCCCTAAATGCTCCTGGATACATAAGAGCTAAACCAATAATCCCAAGGGCGTAGAGGTCCAACCCGGTCTTCATGTTGATCCGACGGCCACCGCGCCTCCTCACTGGTAGCTTCGCCTCGACGCGAACTCCCCGATGCCGCCACGTGCCATCCGTTCCTCCTTGGAACCTCCGTCCGAGTTTTGAGGCCCAAACCCGTAAACCCGCCTCCGATGGTTTTGAGGCCCAAACCATCAAACCGCTCCGCGAGTAGCGTACTCCATACGCGTCCCCCGCCATCCGACGCGTGTCACCTCCACGGTCAACACGGTCACTCCCATGTCTTCTCGTGCTTGTCGATGTCCCAAGTGTCAGCCACCGTGGCTAGCCACCCGGCCTCCGGGTCCCTCGGTCCAAGCCTCACGTCCGTCCTTCACCCCTCCGGTCCATCGGTGTAACAGAACCGTCCAAATTATAAGAGCACAAGTACAAAAACAATCACCGAAGTGATCAAATTCTCGCACTTGAGCCCATATAACTCCAGTAGTACAATGAAATCACGAGGGATTTCAAACCAACCAACATACCAGCCAAGATCGTAGTGATTCAACATAACCAGTCACATGTTACAACCATTTCACAAGTAATTTAATATACAATGGAGTTCAACATAGTTATTACAACTTAAATTGAAAAGTAGTGGAAGCAAAGTAATTTGAAACTAACATTAATCTTATTTCAAATACATGCCAGTACCAAGGTCGACTTCCAACAAAAGCATTAGAGATAAGGTAAATAAGAAGGATCATGCCCGTGATCACACTCCGCCACTAAGGCAGGAGCCAACCAACTCTTGCAGCCGCCATGATACATCACAACCTGCAACAAGTGGGGATAAAACCCTGAGTACAACAAGGTACTTAGCTAGACTTACCCGTCATAAACCAGAAATAAGGTGACACCAAGGATCATGCATGGCTGATATAAAGTGGGCTAGCTTGACAATATTTTGCATAAAAGCTTAATATGGATAGTAATCGTTAATGCTTAAGCATCAAGTTAATTATCATTAACCTGTCCTCTATATTAGAACCTGTACTAGAGCACTCACTTTATTAGGAGAAAACAATATTAACCATAGCAGGTATAAATTGAGGCAACCTTTCCATCGTTATCCAATTAACCATCCGTTCAATTTAATGGAATCTACGTTGCCGCTGCTCAAGTCAAGTGCTTGCTAACCGGGAGCGACGACGATTCGAATCGAATTCCTATCCAGCTGGAGGGGTATTTCTAACACTCACCGTGCAGACCCCTGCCAGGGTCGCACAGGCCACCTTTTCATATGATTCAGGAATCGCGGGTCCGAATGATGTCGCAACCCCAAGGGCGACACTCTGCCAGGTGATAGGGACTCTAACCCCCCTTGGTCTCACGCCAATATCCCCAAGCACATCCTTTCTCTCCTCCAAGAAGCAACCTACCATTCGATTCCCGGCCTGAACCATATTACTCGGCTTCGCGGTTCGAACGACTTATCCGGCCAACTAAGTGTTAGACTGCGTTCAACATGACTCAAGGACGTACAGTGAATCGGTCCTTAAACGACTCAGACGGGGATAGATCCACACCCAAGACCTCCATGCCTTGTTGCTTCACTATCGTCATCCCGCCCGGTCTCATTTCATTTTATTAACACATGGTTCCATTCCACGATAGCAATATAGCCAACCGTGCCATATATGAATATCCCTACATCTCGCAGGTGACAGGATATCACCTGACTTCTACCGCTTAAAGCAGGGCTAAGCATCTACTCGATCCTAGTCTATGTAGGATTCAGGGATTCATATATCTGGACAAGGAATGATATAATGCAGCAAGGGTTCCCAACCAACTCCTACCACTTAATGCAACAATACTTATAACATATATATAATTAATTGCTTTGAAGATAGGAGGCTTATAATGCTCCGGGGCTTGCCTGGGATCCGACACAAGTCAGTAGTTGTCAGATGACACTCGCTGAGTACTTCCATCTTCGGGATAGTTCCACCAAACACCGTCTTCGGGTTTGGCTCCAACACCACATCTTTCACGCGTTTTAGCTAGCGTACCTAAATGAAATGCAAGATGCAAGTACATGAATACAAGGAAATACAATAGATGATGCATCACACGTTAATCAAGGCAAGTATAAGGTTATAGTAAAGACACGTAAGCACATCACATTACTTAAGTAACCTTACACAAACAAACATGCTTAAATAGCAAAGAAAGCAATACCAAGCATGACATAAGATTTACAAAGTCTCAGGTGTAATAGCTTAATCACCAAAGACATGAATCACACTTAGCAATACGCAAACAAAGTAACCAAGCAATCATGTATTTTCAACAATTCTAGACATACATGCAGTAGCTGGGTAAATCAATCATATCTGAAGTTCTACAAATCCAAATAACTTGCAAGAAGACATCATAGAAAGCTTATGAAATTGTCCACATTTCATTTATAAACATCTAAACCTGATTCTAACATTTACCAGGTCGAAATACAGAAGGTACAGAATATGTCCTGGAAGGACAGAGAGCAACATAAATCTGAACCCAACTTAGAACAGCTGTAGTTTCTAAACCATATGGCCAAATGCCACCAAATTTTAACAGAGGCTAGATACATAAATTATCTACAACTTTTGTATAAACAAGTTTTACAACAAAGCACATTATCATGAAGAACTTTGCTAAGTTTCCAGATCTGTCCAGAAACCTCATTTGCAAGAAATAATTATTAACTTATGTTGCAAACATATAATTGGATAAAACCAACTTTACCAACATGTCACACATGACTAATGAACACCAGAAAACATAGTGTCCATTCCTAAATAAATTCTTTTAATGCATTTTCTTAATTTATTTAGATAATTAGGTGGAATTATGAACACCTATCAAAAGTGCACAATAAATTCTACCAACATTACAGTGGCCTATATATGCTCCCAATAGTTTACTGTATAAATTTCAACCCATTTGGACATATATATCAACCTCTATGAAAAAGACAAATGGCTATAGCAAGAATTCATGTGAGAGCAAGATGAATCAATAACTCACTCATACTACAACTAAAATTCATGAAATTTTTACCACACATCAAACATCACATGAGTAGAATGCCACAAAAATTTCACTTCATTTGGAGCCCTACATTTGCAGTTATGAAAATGACAAATACAACTAGCATTGAAAACCTAATCTGAAAAATCTATTTTTACAGCAAAAACATTAAACTAAAACATGAAATATTATAGATCTACTGCATAGAAAAATTCACAAGGATTCCAAAACGTCCACATTTGCTATTTTACGAATTTCCTATGAATTACTATGAATTTCCAAAGTTCAGCAATTTTCCTGCAAAATAATTACCAATCAGTCCTTACGACACTATTCATATGAGTCTTGGCTTCGCATCTGAACCCCTACCTTTAGTCAAATTGCTGCACGAGGCCCCTGACGAGAATTTCAGCAGGGGGGTCGTCGGGGCTTCGCCATTCCGGCCGGTAGGAGCAACGCCGGCGATGGGGAAGCGGTGGGGAAGTATCAGGGGGTCACCGCACACCCGCTGGTAGTCACGGCTGGCCTGGAGGTGGACCGGGTGACCTCGCCATGCACAGCAGCGGCAAGCAGAGGCGGTGGCTCACCGGTCGTGGCATTCCGGTGGCCGAGGGCTTGGAAGAGCGTGCGCACAAGGTGAAGCACGACTAGGCGAAGTCAGTGGCGTACGCGGCTGCGGACATGGTGGCTTGGAATGGCGGGAACGCAGAGCTCCAAGGGCAGCCATAGCCATGGTGCCTATGCTCGACATACGTGAGCTCAAGGGCAACGAGGAGACGAGGGAGCGAGTGAGGATGGAGTGGGGAGCGTCCGGCAGCAGCTCGGCATCCACAACACGTGAAGAGGAGGCAGGGCACGCGGCAAGGAGGTGGGGCGCTCGGCTCGCATGGCTGCCACGTTCCCAACACGCGTCGGCATTTTGACGAGCAGGTGGTGAGCACGATCCAGCGCATCTTGGAGGCTGTTTTGGGCGAGCTCGGGTGGAAATTTGGCCATGGGCTTTAAAGCAAAGTTGAAGCCCACAACAAACTCTACAACTTTGGTTAAGGGTGCTCGGCCATTAGGGCTCTGGATTAGGAGAGAATTAACTTCCAAAATGGCATTGTCAAAGCATTGATGGCAAATAACAAACTTCAAATTTGATGGTCAAAATAAAGTCCCACTGATGCCATCTTATTGTATGCCCTTCTCTACGATATAAACTCCAATTTCTATAAAAGGACCAACTCAAGTTCCTCAACCAATTTGGAGAACGCGGAATGCCAATCAAGTTAACTAAACTCGGCCTTAATTCTTTTCTAAGTCTGAAAACAGTTGTTGATTCAAACTTTGGTCCACAGTTTGACTTATTTCCAAGCTGAATCATGGTATGATCCAAAAACAAAGTTTGTTGTACACAACTCAATCTACAACTTTTATTAAAGGACCTTGAACTGGTTTATCATGGTTATGGAGATAAAGGTTACCAAACATGTCAACTTATTGCTGCCAACTCAGGACTTAGAATATTTTCTGGACTTTGAAAAACAGCAGCTGATTCAATCTTGTGATCTCTATTTGACTAGGTTAGAGGACAAACTAGCTCTTGACCATTAAACAAAGTTTGTTCTACACAAGATGAACTACAACTTTTGTTTAAGGTCAAACCTCATAACTGGTACAGAAGTCAAACTTTCACTTTGGTAAAAGTAACAACTCGATAAAGCCAAAACTAGGGTTTTAGGCCAATCGGGGCAATTTCTTGACATTTGCTCAACATGAACCCTTCATGACTTTTGTTGTAGAGTTCATCTAGAGTCATTTGGGTAAAGTTTCAAAGCTTGGTTGATGATCTATAGTTCCATTAACTTAATGGGGCAAATTCCAATAGGAATGGAACTTATCATTTCATGTGACTTTTTGATTCCAAACTTCATGAAACTTTTCCAGGGATCAAAATAGATAGTTATTGAGGTGAGACATGTGAAGATACTTTGATAGCAACATCCAAGCATATATCTTTTAATTGAGCCTATATGTAAGCGAGGGTGCAACATCCAACTTTAGGTTAGGCTCATCTCCATAGGTTGACCTTGTCATCGTCATCTCCATGTAATCTACCATGTTTGAGCTCAAACCCACTGCTTAATTGGTGATAAACACCTAGGGTGTTACAATTGGCACGGCACGTCCTTCTTGACCTTCACCTCGTCGTCGGCTACCGCCTCCGTGCTTCACACTTGCACAACATAAGCCAAGAGACATGTCGCACACAAGGCTTTCGCCAAGGTAGGGTTAGTCATCACTCAACCTACTTCGTGGATCACATTGACAATCACTCATCACAAAATGAACACACAAGGGTACTTGTCAACCTTGTGTTCGCATAAACAATGAGGTAAGATTGCAGACAAAAATCTCAACCACGAGTAGGCTTGCTAACAGGGGTGAGTAAAAGTGGGTTTTATGGGTTAGGTTCGAATATGAGGTTAGTTTGGATGAGTGGGAACATGTTTTATAAACTTATAGGTTAGAGCGGGTAGGGTTAACTGCGTGCATGGATTAGGATGAAATGGAATGGTGTGGATGCGACGCGGGTCACCCTTTGCTTTTAACCATAGCAGGTCGTAGATTCGTCGAGCTGACCGAGAACTTAGATGCTCGTAAATATGGCCAAACCCGTATATGTTGGGTTTAGACGCTGACCTAGCTGAAGAAGTGCTTCTTCTCAGGTGAGAAGTAGATGAGTGACTCCTTGACACAATGGTGGTTGTAGAACACATTGTCAAGGTCAGACGAGGGGATCGTGCGCACAACTTTCATGTTTTGTTCCAATAAATTTAAAGAACGACAGTGACAGTTGCAGTATATGAAATAAGAAAATTGGAAGCGTCAAGTACACAGAGGACATCTCCATCAACTCATTCAAAAAAATTGCTACTAATCTGTTTAGACATAAGTACGTGCTTTAATTGTCTAGATCCCATCACGTAATCTCCATAGCATATCATGCATATGACGCCGAACACATTTACCTCATGCGTTAGTTATCTTGGTGCCAAGCTTAAATCTATTTTTACAAATGATTTTCTTATCTATACCTAATATTTAAAAGGGAAAATTTCTGTGGTTTTTTTTGTTTCAGCTCCTTTTTCTGTCTGCCGTTTTTGTTTCTCTCGTCATTGGAAATTCCCGTCCACGTGGTCCAAATCCCGTCTGCACCGGTCTCCTGCGCCGTTAGCCAAACTCCCGTCCGCATCGGTCTCCTATGCCGGTTCCCCGTAAGCGTCGGCCTGTCCGCCTTCCCCTCCGCTTAAGCCAAGCAGTACAGGATCTCAGCACGGGCCATCAGATGGTCTTGCCGACAGGATGGCCTTCTACCTGCCGCGAGCCGACTTCGCTTGCCTGAGTCCACCCCGCCATCTGCTCAAATCTAACGCTAGAGTTCGTGTGGCCACCGTTCGACCTGCCGTTGCTGGCGAAGAAGGGTACCGAGGAGCTGCGGCCTTACCTTGCATCGGTCGGGACAACACACGCACAAGGGTGTTGTGCCACCCATCGCATTGTTGCGCAATGCTAGGCTATGTCTTCTCGGTGGTTGGCACACCGCCATCCTAGGTTGTCTGGTAGAGCCTGATGACACTAGGTGCTCGTGCTGCCGTGGCCACTATGCTCACATAAGGCTTCACTGTGCAGCTGCACTTGTGCCATCGATAACACAATAATTGTTTCCCCATTGCAACGCACGGACATATTTACGCACGGACCTCTGATTTTGGTTTGGTCCGGCCATCTCTTTTCCTAACTACCTACGAGATGATGGTTTTTCCACCTACATATAAGATGTAAGACTCCTCTCCCTCTATAATAACCGTTCGATTTAGATGTAAAGAGACAAAATTTCTCACCCCTGATTTTGGTTTCTCTTCCTTAATTTTGGTCCGGCTCCCCTCACGTCTGGTTCGTGCGTCCGTTTTTCTTTTCCTGTTTGTCAACCATGGATTCTACTTAGGAGTTAGGAGTCCGCCCTGGAGTCAAGTTGCTTTCCAATTCCGTTTTGTTCAAGTAGACTCCACGTGCTTTCCATTCTCTTTGTCCAGCTGATTCATTTCCTTTTGTTCCCACGTCCACCCAACTCTAAATATATCTCCCTTTTTCTTATAATCTTTTATATAAAAATTAATGTTGACAATTTTTTATGCTAAATCTGTCAGAGTTTTGTACATTGGATAATTGGATTATGCTTTAAGATACGTGTTTCCGTTGTAGCTTAATGTGTCGACGATCGTGTCAACGGTTTGGACTCTGCGCATGGAACTCGTAACTCTACGCTGGCTTCTTAGCTTGACAGATCTATCTATAGCAGTTGCTCTTAATTTCACAGATTTGTTATGATCTGATTGGTAAAAATAAAACTGATAGATTTTGGTAGCACAAATCTGTCAACAGATAGATAAACAGTCAAAAAAAAACAAATAATGGATATAATATTAGGAACCTTTGAACCCTTCGTCTTCTTAGCAAACAAATATTCTCACTACTATGTTATTCATATAGTTTTGATTCGGCGTGGAGGTCGCGGTTGCTTGACGAGGAGGCAAAGTCACTGCACTGCTCACCTGGACCAGACGTTCGCTTGCTCGCCGCGGCACCCCCCGCGCCCCGTGCTACACGCAGCACACTCAGCCACGCGTCTGCCACAACGGGAGGGAGCCGAGGAGGAAGTGCATCAGCTAGAACCTACCGAACATAAATAGGTGATAGGGCGCGGTTGCTTGATTCGGAGGCGAAGTGCAGGATGAAAGCCAAGTGCGGTATTGGAGCGGGGCTGCCGACCTACCGCACCGCTCACATGATCAAGATGTCCGCCTGTTCGGCATGGTAGCCCGTTGTTCCCCATGCTGCATGCAGCACACTGTGCCACACGTCTGCCTCACCGGGAGGAAGCCGAGGAAGAAGCTGCACAGGTGGAACATACTGCAAACATAAATAGGTACATTTCATTTTCTATAAATGGTTGGTTTTAATTCTCCTGTTGCAACACATGGGTAAGCTAAGCAGCTGTCCAGCACATTGCTTTTGTATGTATAAATATTATTGTATAATACTAAGTTTTAGACTTTGTTTATTGTCTTTCTGAATGCTGGAGCTCTTTTCTCCCGTTGCAACGCACGGGCATATGTGCTAGTAGAATTCTAAAATGTGAAATTCTTATGAAGAGATGACTAAAAACAAAATTCAGACGAAACCACCTCGGAGGCGTTCGAAAAACCGCGTAAACGACAAAAGAAAATATTTCTTTTGGAAAAAAAAACTCGAATTCTGCGAACACACGCTCCTCTCCTTGGAGGCACCCCGACATCACCTCACCCCACCACGACCTCCTTCCTTGAAGTTGAAGCCGTCAGCACAGCACCCAAACCTCGTATCTCCTCTCCCGACTCCGGCGCCTCCATTCCGTCGCTGCCGGAGGCGTGCTCGATCCGGCCATGGACGACTCTGTCCTTTTCAATGACCTCGGTCCCTCCAAGCCCCCGTCGGCCTCTTTCTACGACGATATGTTCGACTCCTACTTCAACCGCGCGGCCGAGGCCCCCGAGCCCTCGCCTAAGGCTTCTTCCTCGCCGTCGATGCCGCCGCCCGTGTTCGACAAGCCGGTCTTCGACGACGATCCTGACATGGTCGATCCATTCGACGCAATCCCCTTGTTTGGAGGCGGCGGTGGCGGGGAAGGGGAGGACTTCCTCGGTCGCGTCGGGAGTGCGGCAAAGCCGGAGAGGAGGGAGTCGGAGGCGGTGGGTTCTGATGAAGACTTACTCCCTGGGTTGGGTGGGAGCACCAATTCGACGGAGGAGCCGGTCAGGGAGGTGGAGCGGGACCGTCAGCCGGTGGGGTTCGACGACGATTTGATCCCTGGATTTGATGGGAGCATGAAGCCGGCGCCTCAAATGGAGCCTGAGACAGTGGCGTTTGATGATGGTGTGATCCCTGACTTTGGTGGAGGCACGAGCCATCCCTATTCGGCAAGGTCTGAGAGTCTTCTAATTCAAAATTTCCATTTAGCTTGCATTTATCTATGTATTTTCTGCATACTTGATTTATTATTTAGAAGGTGAGCTTGGATGGGTTATGGTTAAGGTTTTAGCTGTGTTGTTACACCCATCGAATTGACAAATTACGCTCCATCCTGGGTAAGCTAGATTCTGGAAATGAAGTCCTGTCCAAGTTTTTTAAAGTTTTGGACTTTTGGTGCTTGGATTCTGGGTCTTTTGATGCAAGCCACAGAAGCATAATTTCAAACAGCAGGAAAGAATGGGGAAAGTAAGCCATAGTGACGTGGATGAAAGATTTCAAGTGAATAACTGCAAGAGAAAACATGAAAACTTATAGTTGAACCACTGCTCCCTTCCCCCCCAACCCTGTTCCTCTGCACGCGCGATGGGTAAAGATATTATGTTCATTTAATAGCGCTGATTTCGGAAACAGTTAGGGAGATTCTGTGTTGAATTTGTCCACTGGTTTGAGGGTTTGTTTGCTGATATGTTCTCTTGACGTTGACTTGATATTTATTGTTTTCTAATATAATTTCTAGGCATCTTACATTTTCAGAACTTTTGGGAACATTATGAGTTCTGCCTTTTGCATGCCACTCTTCCTTTTGCAGTAGCGAACGCTCTTGTTCTAGTTCCTATGATAAATTGAATCTAGGCTAATCACTTGAGACTCTGAACTGACGTGTCATATTTCTTCCATTATATCCATTATTAGATCCATATTGGTTGTTTGGATGCTTTGTTCACCATTAAAGATGATTTTGTCTATGACAATGCAAGATCTTCAAATGTCTGTGCCTTATGGTCGGATCATACTTTATTTGAAGAAGTTGCAGGTGCAATTTAGTGCATAGCAGAAAATTGTATGTGGCATCCTGTATCTAACTAGAAGTTGGAACTGGAGGAAAACTGGTTATTCAGGCCACGTGTCCTATCGTTGCTCATTAGCTACCTTTTATAGCAATGAACCCTTGGTATGATATTGTATTTTACTTGCCTGTTTTAGTGCTGGTTTGGAAGTGAGTAGTTCACTAAATGCATCATAACTTCATGATTGTGCTAATGCAAGTTCACTTTCAATTACTTTCCTATCTGGTTTTCCCCTTCTGGTGGTTCCTGAGGAGAGCTGCGTTGTCGATAAGTGTTGTGTTGTGTTGACCTGTCTAATTTCTATCACTTTGATTTCAATCATTGACAGCATATATGACTGCTTGTGGGAACTGTAAGAATCAAATGCAATATAGTTGTCTTTGTGATAACCATATGAGTTATTCTTCTCTTGTTTGGTGATCAGCTGTGACTGAAATATATACAGGGAGGAACCTATAATAAGGCAAGAAAGTGAATCAATTTCATCCAGCAAAATGAGTGTGAGCACGCCAGAAGATCCTTTCGTCATTTTAGGTGGTACACACAAATCGGGGTATTCATCTTTTGGATTGTTTTCAGATCCTTTGAATAACATCGGCATGCCTGTGAAGGAAGGGAACACAAAAGTTGATGCGCCTGATAATACCAGTGGGATATTTCAGGGGTCTGATATCTTTACTGACTTTCCAAATGCCATGCCACCCTTTTCGTTTACATCTGAAAACCAGAGTGATATAAATGAAAGGAGATATGCTGAAAACATAAATAGCATGAGTCACTCTGATCCGGTGCCTCAGGAGAAGCCAGTCCAACAAGCTTCAACAGAAGCACCTGACAATAAATTGTTTGAGATGAACTTCCCTGAAGCATCTGTTATCCGTGAAGTACCTGTTACCACTGGTTTTCAGACATTAAACCCATTTGCTGGGGAAGACGATTTGTTAGAGGCAAATCAATCTTCACAGAGGCCTAATGATGTGTGGGTAACTGTTTCTGATATTGCTCTAGTGACACTACCTACAAGTGCGCCGCCTCCTTCACGGCCGCCACCTCCACTTGCTGCTAAGAAACCACCTACTGAATCTGTAACTAGTGAAGCATATGCCCATCATCGTAATCAAGGCTACCATCACTCCGCATGTTCAAATACTTCTAAAACATCCCAAATTGATGAATTGGAAGATTTTTTCATGGCAAAGCCTGCTAATTTTGCCAATGGTCATCCACAAGTTCTAAAGCATGAAGGAAACGGGCATTATCCATCTGCAGCTACTGCAAGTTTCATGGACTGGACTGAGATGGGACACTCTAAAGGGGGGAACCAAGGGGCATTTGATTCTATGTTCACCGGCAATCAATATAGACAGCCAGAAATAGATGAGAAAGCAGAAGTATGTGCTCATGAAATGGAAACTACAGATGAAGAGAGATTAGAAAATGAACGAATACAAAGAGAACATAAAGAGGAGCAAAGAAGAGCAGAAAGGGAGAGGGAAGAACAGCTTGAGAGGGAAAGGGAAAAGGTGAGACAAAGGGAACAGGAGGAGCAGAGGAGGCATGAAAGAGAGAGAGAGGCCAGGCAGGCTGTAGATAAGGCTGTACGGGAGGCACGTGAAAGAGCAGCTGCTGAAGCACGCATGCAAGCTGAGAAGGAGGCTCGTCAAAGAGCAGAGCGAGCTGCAGTATGGAAAGCAACAACAGAAGCTCGTGAGAGAGCTGCAGTCGAGGCAAGGGAAAGAGCTGCAAAGGCTGCTGCAGAAGCTAAGGAAAGAGAAGCAGCAGAGGCTAGAGAAAGGGCTGCAGCAGAATCAAGGGAAAGGGATGCCAAAGTTGCTGCAGAAGCAAGGGAAAGAGCTGCCAGGGCTGCTGCTGAAGCTAGAGAAAAGGAAGCAGCAGAATTTCAGGAGAAAGCTGCTGCAGAAGCTCGGGCAAAAGCTGAGCGAGCTGCTGTTGAGAAAGCTGCAGCAGAAGCACGAAGGAGGGCTGAAAGAGCAGCTTTCGAGAGGGTTGCTGCTGAAGCTCGGCAAAGGGCTGCTAATGAAGCTAGAGAAAGGGCTGCAGCTGAAGCATGGGCAAGAGAAAATCAGCAAAGGAGAGCAACAGCAGAACCTGATCTTGAGTCATTCTTTGGCATGCCTTCTAGATCAAGCAGTGTACCGAGATCATACAACAACACAACAACGGTGAGAACTGAGCAACTGCATGAGTTATTTTGTTGGGAAATTTTCTGTTTAACTTTGTTTTCTCTGATACTTTTAAAATTTTCAGAATCCTTTCGATGTTCAACCTCATGGCAATGCTGATTCTGGTGGTGTAAGGAGGACATCTTCCAGTTCAGCTTCTTCCTTTACTCAGCCTTCGTCAGGCAATCTTATGGATGGCCTATCTTCTATATTTGGAGGTACTATTTAGTATTTGAATGTTATTATTATTATTAGCAGTGTTTCTGAGCTATCTTAGAAACTAATTTGCGCAAATCAATTATAGCACATGTTGATTAAAGATGCCAATCAATGTTTCTAGTCGTGGAGATAGGGGTGATCACAACTCAGGCTCTCTACAGCGTTTAAAACTAATGTTTTTTTAGTACAGAAGCACTACCTTAGCATACTTTAGTGTATGAACTAACCTTGTTTAATATTTTTCATATGTAGCACCTTCATCATCTGCTGTATTTCAAGAAGTGGATGGAGAGAGTGAAGAAAGAAGGAAGGCAAGACTGGAACGACACCAAAGAACGATGGAGCGTGCGGTATGCTAACTTATAATCAATCTGCAACGACCTGTCATTTAGTAATTATAAAAGTAACGTATTGATTTCAAAAGGCAACTATATCTGTTCATATGATATTTTCAGGCAAAAGCTCTTGCTGAGAAGAATGAGCGTGACTTGCAAGCTCAGCAGGAGCAGGAAGAGCGACATGTAAGCTCTATATCTTATCATAACGATTCTGGACTTTAAGTAGATGAATGAATTAGACAGTTTGTTTTTTGAGGTAATGTGGTTTCTCTTTTCAGAGAATTGGTGAATCACTTGATTTTGAGATAAAGAGGTGGGCTACTGGCAAAGAAGGCAACCTACGGGCCTTGCTATCAACATTACAATATGTTAGTACCCTGTTTCCAGTGTAGATATATGATTTTGTGTCCCTTTTTCCTTGGAAATATGTTTTCTGATTGCAGTCGCTGCATGTTTGATGGGATCTTGCCTAACTTAAATGGGGTGTTAGTGCTCATTAGGGAGAAATTACACCTTTGGTGCTTAGCTGGGGCTCGAGGAGTTTCTCATCTCCTTGCCCTCGCACCAAGTGACAATTGATTTATTAGTTGAGGTTGTTTTTCTAGTGGAAAGCATGTATAAGTGTTGTGTGGTGTTTGTATGGGTTCTAAATCCTTTTATTTCTCTTATATATAATGATACCCAGCTCTCCTGTGCGTTTGAGAAAAAAGGCTCCTTGCCATATCTGTTGTTAAGTTCCAGTACTTATTTTCTTTGCAATAAAGGCACTTATGGAAATATTGTTATTGTCAGTTTAAACTTTTGGGCACATGGAATTTGAGGTAATGTATACTAGGAAATAGTTAATATGCTTTTAGTAGTAGACCCATAGTAGGGTTGATCATATCCTCCCCCCTCCCCCCACCAAATTGTTCAAATGATCACTGCAAATCAGGCCAGTGGCCTGGTGAATATGATCCTGGGTGTCAAATGTAGGGATGGCAGCGGGTCGGGTAAGGTGTGGGTGGAGTAAATACTTGCCCACGATAAATTGCCTATCAAGTAAAATTTCATACCCGTGGATAAGATTTTGTACCTGTACCCGCACCCGTTGAGTACGATACCCGCCGGTATCCGCACCCGCAAGCTTGATTATCACTGGAATTGGAATTCTTTGTATTTTTAGCACTAATGGGTGAAGTGACATACCCGCACACATATCCGTGGGTAGAATCTTGTACCTGTACCCGTGGGTAGATTTTGTGCCCACACCCACACACATCGGTAACGATACATGTGGGTAGGATTGCCATCCCTACAAATGCCTTTGTGAAACTTTTCAAATTGGTTTTGAACGTCCCTAGCTCATACTCCCTCCATTTTAAGATATAATGGAGTGACGCCTTTTATTTTGCATATGCATTAAGAAGGTGAAAATATGGAAGAGAGACAGAAGGCTATATAGACTATGCTACCATACGAATAGACATGTCAACAACAACAACAACAACAACAACAACATAGTCTGTCAGTCTCAAGCAAGTTGGAGTAGGCTAGAGTTGAAACCCACCAAGAGCTCCTAGTCACGGTTGAGGCACTTCAATAGTTGCTTTCCAAGCACTCCTATTCAAACATAGATCTCTAAGTATATCTCAAGCTTTCAAATCTCTTTTTATTGCCTCCCCCATGTCAATTTCGGTCTTCCTCTACCTCTCCTCACATTATTAGCTTGGCTTAGGACTCTACAATGCATTGGTGCCTCTGAAGGTCTCCTTTGGACATGGCCAAACCATCTCAACCGATGTTGGACAAGCTTTTCTTCAATTGGTGCTACCCCTAGGCGATCATGTATGTCATTGTTCCGAACTCGGTCCAGTCCTGTGTGATCACAAATCCATCGCAACATACACATTTCTGCAACACTCAGCTGTTGAACATGTCGAGTCTTTGTAGGCCAACATTCTGCTCCATAGAACATAGCCGGTCTAATCGTCGTTCTATAAAACTTGCCTTTTAGCTTTTGTGGTACCCTCTTGTCACAAAGAATGCCAGAAGCTTATCGCCACTTGATCCACCCTGCTTTGATTCTATGGCTAACGTCCGCATCAATATCTCCATCCCTCTATAGCATCGATCCCAGATAACGAAAGGTATCCTTAGGCACTACTTGACCTTCCAAACTCACATCTCCCTCCTCCTGTGCAGCTCCGCCAAAGTCACATCTCATGTATTCGGTTTTGGTTCTGCTTAATCTAGAACCTTTAGACTCAAGGGTCTGCCGCCACAACTCTAGTTTTCTATTTACTCCCGCCTGGCTTTCGTCCACTAACACTACATCATCAGCGAACAACATACACCAAGGTATATCCCCTTGTATGTTCTTGGTAACCTCATCCATTACCAAGGAAAACATATACGGGCTCAAGGCTAACCCTTGATGAAGTCCTATTTTAATCGGGAAGTAATCTGTGTTACCATCATTTGTTCGAACACTAGTCACAACATTGTTGTATATGTCCTTGATGAGGGTCACGTACTTTGATGGGACTTTATGTTTGTCCAAAGCCCACCACATAACATTTCTTGGTATCTTGTCATAAGCCTTCTCCAAGTCAATGAAAACTATGTGTAGGTCCTTCTGCTCTTTGAACCACTCCATAACTTGTGTTATTAGGAAGATTGCTTCTGTGGTTGACCTTCCAGGCATGAAACCAAATTGGTTCATAGATATCTGCGTCGTTCCTCGCAGGCGCTGCTCAATGACTCTCTCCCATAGCTTCGTAGTGTGGCTCATCAACTTAATTCCCCGATAGTTAGTACAACTTTGGATGTCTCCCTTGTTCTTGTAGATTGGTACCAATATGCTTCTTCTCCACTCCTCAGGCATCTTGTTCAACAACAACAACAACAACAACAACATAGCCTTTTGTCCCAAGCAAGTTGGGGTAGGCATCTTGTTCGATTGAAAGATATTGTTGAACATCTTGGTTAGCCATACTATACTATAGCTATAGCCCTGAGACATCTCCATACCTTGATTGGGATACCATCAGGGCCCGCCCATCGCTTTGCCCCCTTTCATCCTTTTCAAGGCTTCTCTGACTGATTCTTGAATCCTCCGCACAAAACGCCTATTAGTATCATCAAACGAGTCGTCCAGTTGAACGGTGGTGTTCTCGTTCTCACCATTGAACAATTTATCAAAATACCCTTGCCATCAATGTCTGATCTCATCCTCCTTCACCAAGAGCTGCTCCCTTTCATCCTTTATGCACTAATAGACATGTCTAATAGCTCAAATTTCTCTGGTGTCTAGCTTGGCAGGGGGTAATAAGTGTGCAGCTTGGTTACTCCTAGAATCATTACCAAGGCCTTACCCCTTTTTAAAACTGGATGCCCCTTTAGATAGCATCATCCATGATTGAACTCTGCTGAAATACTTTGTGTTTGTGGCCGATTTTAAATCATCTTGTTTTCATGTGACTGTTGAGAATTCCCACAGTAAAAGGGTGTACTGAAATTTTAATTACAGAAATAAAATGCAAATGTGGCCATGCTGTTGTTAGGTTATATATACATATCTTGCTTAGTAAGGTGAGAATTAGTCTGCATAAGAATGTATTGTCAATCTGTAGTATCATGTCTATTTGACCCAAGCATTATATATTACTAGCCGGAACCCCGCGCGTTGCCGCGGTCACAACAAAGTAAGCTGAAAAAGTTAAGTTGCATGGCATAATCGCAAATTAGGACATATAGGCTAACAACAATTTGATTGAAATGACCACAGTGATGTCCAAAAGATATATTTATAAAATCAAGATTGGTCATTACACACTGAAATGGAGTTTATAAATTGTCAACAAAAAAATTAGTTCTGAAACTTCAGATCATTGGAAGGAGTGTCCTGAAAGCACATACAGAAAGAGTGAGTAGGCTATAAAATTAAACATCGTAACCTGAAGCGCAAATATTTTTTGGCTACCTCTTATTAGTAATTTCATTTAGCAAAAGGTAGCATGGATCATTAAGTTTTAAATTTATACAATTAGGAGAGATCTAATAATTTGGATTTGACAAAAGGCATTGAGCTATCAGATTGACAAGGGACGCCATGATATTTATCTGGACCTTTATATCATCTAGTTCAGGAGGTTTGCCAAGTCAACTAAGACCATGTAGGATCTGTATGTGTCTAACAAAATGACGATAAGAATTGATAATGCGCTCTTAGGCTGACCAATGCCGGCTAAATATTGAAAAAATTACTGAAAATTTCAAACAATATATGATGCATACTCTATCAGTCAATCTTTTAAAATTCTTTGGGAAAATATTGTACCTTCCACAGAAGGTGGACAGATGTCTGGAATGCACTCGTGCTGCTGCTTTCTTTTCTGGAAAAAGAACGACAATAAGCAATAAATGTTCGATATTTAGAAACAATCCTTGTACACAGATAAATGTTGTACCACAGTGAAGCAAAACAAACCCAAAGGCAGTGCTTGTTCTTCGCTTCACAAGCGGTCAGCAATGTGAGTTACCCTAAGAAAGTATCTTGGATCAATTACTAAGGCCATTTCTTTTTTGCACTATCCTCCGAGATTATATCATTGAATCTGAATCGCTTGTAATAAGTCTATTTTTTTAGGGTAAGACTTCTAATAAGTCTATCCTGTAAGCACATACACTGACTATCAAAAACACAGTTCTAAACCTGTTGCCAGCATTTTTATGGTATGATGCATATAAGAGAACGACTAAGTACACTGAATGCATTAGCATAATTAAGAAACTATGGATTGACATTACACCTCGGGCTCTCAGTTTCAATATAGTAACAGGACATCAGAAGAGTAAACAGGAGCCATAAAGCTAACATGTGAATTCTGTATACAACCTTAAATCAATAAGCTCTAAATTTTAGTGTAACCTAATTACTTGGCATTGAACGAAATCATTGTTTGATGAACCTGGTAAGGAGATTCAAAGATTTGCACATACCACCATTATATTATATATATTGTTAATTGTAAGAAAGAGAAATATAACTTTAGGGATTGTTGTATACAGAGATGTTGCAATTTTTATATCAGAATCACACCTGAAGGGGCATGGAACTTACGTATCGAGAACACTCAGTAGTGACCATCTGAATAGCTCAATCGGAATTGTCTTAATGGCATTGCATTGGAACCGCCAAAATATCCAATTGCAGCAGAACTGCATCGAAAATGAGGAGGGTTTAAAGTGGAATATGTATAGGCAAAGCAAACAAAGAAAGTGCTGTACTGTAAGAAATAAATGTCAGGTAATGAACATTTGTCTTAGGTAGCAAAGAATAGATATTTGTGGTAATTTAGATATATCTGATATTTTCAGAAGCACTGAAGAGTTCATAAGTAAGCTAAATAAAGTTCTAACTGGTCTGTGTAATTTTATCTAAAAGAAACTGGTCCGCATAATTTAGAAAGGGAAGCCCTTGGCAGAAGCACTGAAGCAGTACTCCTTGGTGGTAACTGTTGGCATACAGGTCATACAGGTGTCAGATCAGTGCTTTAGTCATCGGTGGTAACTGCACACATGGTCTGAGAGACAACATGATCTGACTCATGGACTGTCAACGGAAATAGGAATTAGTGTGCACTGAGGCTGAACCAAAATGTGTGATCTTAGCAGGAGCAGGAAATTGTTGTGACTGACCTACTCTTGTTGTGGCGAAGTAGTACGATTGGGTCATCCTTTGGGACCTTGATGGTGGCTAAGGAAGGTGCACGCTTGGGGAAGACGGAGGCGGGCGATGGGGGTGGCGCTCGACTATAGGTGATGCACCCTAGCAGTGAGGGAATTTGTCTATACATAAGAGGCACAATTATAGTTCTTCATTTTCTCCAGGTAACCACAGCATAGAACCGTTGCCCCTGAAAAGTGAAACAGCAACATATGAAATTCCTAAATAATTTGGCCAAAACATAGCAGTGCAGCATTATCTGAGAGGCCAAGACTTTTGTCGTGATCTGGCTTTCGAACCGGAATAGAAAAAAGATAGAACTGAGGGAACACACAATTAGATAATTTGCCTTAAAAGTAAGAACCCATAACAGAGAATGGGGTGACATTGCTGGAGCATATTCTACTTAGCATTGAGGTGAATGCAGAATTACCTATAGTCTAATATCACTGCTACAACAAAACTTCCAGTGCATATATCATACAGTATGCAGGACCTAGTGCTTGAATGCAAGAAATAGTTGACGGGCCACATAGAAATCTGTCACTACAACTTCGAATCATATTGGATGATATGGCTGATACAGTTTTGATTTTGATCAATTCCTGCAAGAAAGAATGACAGGGATGCATAGTTGGTAAGAGACATCAGCTTGACACGCATCCACACGCATGACAAAGTATAATTCTTTTGTGAGCTCACTTCTGTTTTGGGCACCAAATAAATTTCATCGGGAGCTATAAATGGGGAAAACTTGCTTCCTGTGTTACTGTACTGATGGGATGATACGGGTTCCTGGGCGCTGTTCCCGGCAAGCTCGAGAGCTTCACGAGAACAACGGACACAGAGATGTTAGCCAAAACCTAACCAAATCGAAGGCCACAACAACCCCACCGAGATTGAACCCCAGATCCAGACTGAGAAGAAGGGGACGAACCTCGACGACATCGATGTACTCGAAGACAGCGGCCAGGCAGAGCTTGGGAAGCACCAGATTTGGGCAGAGATGAAGACGGAGAGCGCGCGACGGCACCCGACGTGGCCCCGTGGGTTCGTCCCGTCCGCGCAGCAAGAGGCGTGGCTGCATGCCGTCCACCCTGGTCGACCGGTGCGGCATCCAGCGCAGGCTGAGGCGCGGCTCTGTCCTGCCCGCGCAGCAGGAGGCCGTCCTTCCCGGTTGTCGTGGCATCCGGCGTGGCCGTAGGCCTGGCTCCCTCGCCGGCACGGCTGCATCGTCGTCGGCGGCGGGGGCGAGCGGATGGAGACGGGCGCGTGCGACACGAGAAGGCGAGGCGAGCGTCGTCGTCGGCGGGGGCGAGCGGATGGAGACGGAGACGGACGTGTGGGACACGAGACGCCGTGGCGAGCGTACGGTGGCTGCAGGATAAATAAATAAATGAATCAAGCTGATGCTTCCAGACGCAGGACGTGTGGGGTGGAGGCACAGCCGCTGGAAGCCGATCGGACGGTGGCACTGTAGGACTGTAGCAGGTTACTGTTGGGAGGTGGTCTTGGTTACTGTTGGGAGGTGGTCTCAGAAACTAAAGATCTGTATGATTCTGAAGCATGGAAGACTACATCGATGGCTTCACTATCTCCTAATGAATAGAGAACACTATTTGACGTCTAGATGTTCCATTCGTTTTCTCATGAATATACTGTGCATGACTAAAATTAGTATAATGTAGCATTAATTAATCATTGTGCCTACAGTATAGAAAATAGCTGGTTAAGTAAGTCTAATAAACAAAATGATGATATGGTGTTCATAGTTCTTACGGCGTAAAGGCGAGGCACGGCGATGTACCACCGCCTAGACGCCTAGGCGCCCGCTTTGCCCGCCTAGGCGCCCATTCTGCAAGGCGATGGGGGAGCGCCTGGACACCTAGGCGTCGCCATGAGAACTATGATGATGTTCACTGTGAGGATGATTTCAAAATAATTGTCTCATGGGCAGGATGTTGTTTCGGTTGCAACCTTTTGTATTATACATTGTGCTACAAAATCTCTTTTTGTTTTATATTTTTGGAAAGATGCTTAAGTATGGCTATTGAGTGCTAGAAAAATTAGATTTTCTAGCCTTTTGTTCTTCTCCAATTGCTATACTAATGCTTCTTGTTTAATTGTGCAGATTCTTTGGCCTGAATGCGGTTGGCGACCTATATCATTGACTGATCTGATTACAGCAGCATCTGTCAAGAAAGAATACAGGAAAGCAACATTGTGCATCCATCCTGATAAAGTGCAGCAGAAGGGGGCAAATCTTCAACAGAAATACATTGCAGAAAAGGTATTTGACCTTCTGAAGGTATGGCTACTCAATGTCATTCTAGACTTGGTCTATTAGCTTCTTACCTGTTCAATTCAGTTTTCCCAACATTTCAGCTACAAAAGCTCATTGCTGCTGCTGTGCTTCTAATTCATTGTTAGTTTGTACAGTACTAAACCTTTTTCACGATTGGCATTCTTATAGTGTTATAAAATATCTCACGACTCGCAAGCAATGGTTTTATTCTGTTAGACCTTTGCTTACACACTTCTGTGATGCAAACAGGAAGCCTGGAACAAATTCAACTCACACTTCTGTGATGCAAAACAGAAGCCTGGAGAACAAATTCAACTCAGAAGAACTCTTCTAATTAGGAAACATGTTGATCATTTATATATTGCAAAACAAGTATTGGGAAGTACAGAAAGCAAGCTATGGTAGATATTTTATTCTTTTCTTTTCTATTATATATAGTTTTGTCGTGTTTGTCTCATTTCCTTGTTACCGATTTCTTGCTCGCTTATTTATTGACATCTGTACCTTTATTTTTGTCATGTAACTTTGTATATGTTGTTCCGTGGGTAGTGTAAGTAAACCTGTACTTGTAGAGAAACAATCCTGTAATAGCAAGCGGAAAATTCCATTTTTGATAAAAGCATTTACACGGAGATTGCTTGACTTCCTTGGGTAAATGTATATCCATTCTGATTTCTGCCAATATTTTGAGAGGGGTTTGGATAACATCGTTGTACATATGACTAGCAAACTCTTTTTCTTTGCCAAAATTCATGTTCCCAAGTTTTTTTTATACTTTCAACCGATGTTGACTCAATAGAAAATTTTGCTTTGGGAAAATAGAGGTTGGGGCACCACTGATCGCTGTAAATCTGTAATGAAGGGAGAGGAGCAGGGACCGATTATAAGGTCTTGTTTGGTACGGTTTCAGAAAAATCCAGCTTCTTGCTATAGTGCGTGGAGCCAGAGTTGGTGAAGCAAAAAATAATAGTTTTATTGGCTTCTAGTTTATTTGAGAAAAGAGAGAAAAAAGTTTCTTGTGACATTGTATAGAGGAGTTGGGAAAAATATGAAACCAAATTCATACCTTTCTAAGTTAAAACAAGTTTTCTATAAATTTTCTAGGGTTAAATCAAGAGGGCAAACTTGTTTGTATATCGGTCATCTAGTACCACTTGAGTGATCTAACTTTGCCTTATTGCTAGGATCGAGTGTCGTGGTGAATTGAGTGACTAATTCTTTGAAAAATGTTTGTGAAAATGCTAACACACTTGCACATGATGGTGTACACTTGGTGATGTTGGTACATTTGCAAAGGAGAAGAAGTTAGAGAAGTTTTTGGAGAAACTTGAGTTGCAAAAGAGAAGTGATGGTTCTTGGATTGGAATTCTGTATTGATTCATTGTGCTTTGGAACAAATATGCATTTGGGATGTGTAGCCCTCTGCATAAGCTTTCCAAAATATCCAAGATCATCAAAATCGGAATTCGGAGCTAAGAGTTATAGTCGTTTTAGTGATAAACACTCAGTGACCGGACTCTGGACTGGACGCAAGTCCGGTCAGTACCTGCGAGTCTGGTCATAGAGTCCTATCAATGTTCCTGTGAGGGCTGATTAGTGGCTGTGAACGGACGCTGGCACTGGAGCGCGCCTGGACGCGCCTGTGCCACTGTTCCGGGCCTGGAAATGCTAAGGCAAAGTGACCGGACGCTGTGCCGAGTCCGGTCAGTGTTGACCGGATGCGTCCAGTCGATGGAAAACCTCTCTGGAATCTCTCTGTTCGTGACCGGACGCTGGGTGATGGCGAGTATGGTCGATCGACCAGACGCGGAGTTTGTTTGCACACGTTGGGAGCTGTTGGTGCCCAACGGTAACATTCAAACGGTTAGTACACGTTGAAAGGATCAAGATGCCCAAGAGGGGGGGGTGAATTGGACTTTTCTAAAAATTAATTGCAAGAATTAAATCCTACAAGCCGGAATTCACCCCTAGTGCCTACTTGTGTTCCTAGAGAGTCTACCGATAAAAAGTTTTGCACCCTAGTTTCCAATCCTAGTCTAGCATGGCAATTCTAGGAATGTAAATCAAGCAATGAAAGTAAATACGAGAATATAAATGCTTGAATGTAAAGGGCAAGGAACACGGCGATGTTTTTCCGAGGTATCGGAGAGTCGCCACTCCCCACTAGTCCTCGTTGGAGCACCCGCGCAAGGGTGTAGCTCCCCCTTGATCCGCGCAAGGATCAAGTGCTCTCTACGGGTTGATTCTTCGACACTCCGTCGCGGTGAATCACCCAAAACCGCTCACAAGATGAGTTGGGTCATCCACAAGCTCCGCCGGATGATCACCAAACTCCTAATCACCACCACGCCGTCTAGGTGATGGCGATCACCAAGAGTAACAAGCTAGAACTCTCACTTGACCACAACGAGCCTAAATGAGAAGGTGGATGCACACTTGCTACTCTCTAATGGCTAGTGAGGAACTCTCAAGCTTTGATTCTCAAATCTCTATCCTCACTAGAGCTCTGGCACTCCCTTGCACTCTAAAGGGTTTTCTCAGCTGATCAAATGAGCAAGAGACCTCTAAAAGAGGTGGTGGGGATGTATTTATACACCCCACAGACGAAACGAACCGTTATACGCTGACTCAGCAAAACACGGGCTGACCGGACACGCCGGTCACTCGTAACGGTCGAAATCCGAAAATTCAACTGAGTGACCGGACGCGCCGGTCAGGGGTGACCGGACACATCCGATCGTGCAGGGAGCTTACTGTAAACGCACCGGACGCGCGACCGCGTCCGATCGGTGATGACCGGACGCGTCCGGTCGTCTCTGGACCTTACTGGACTGTGACCGGACGCGCCGATCACACCCAGGTCACGTCCGATCGGGTGTTTCCCTCAAGTGACACGTGTTGGCCTCTGACCACCGCGTCCGGTCCTCGCAAGGACCGCGTCCGGTCGTCAGAGCCGAAACCCTAGCCGCGGAACTGAACTGACCGGACGCGTCCGGTCATGCCGAAGACTGCGTCCGGTCAAGGGAAAACGACCCGAAACTTTCCGAAACGCGTCGCAACTTGAACCAAGTTGCTTCCAACTGAACTTTGAGCTATTCTAGAGCCGCCTAGTGCCAAGTTTAACAAGTGTGCACAACACCTAAACATAGGACTCGCCTAGGTCAAGCTACCCGCTCATGCCCCCCTTTATAGTACGGCCAAAAGAGAAAAACGAAGATCCTAACGACTATTCCGAATGTATCTCAGCACCTTGACATCCGGAACTAACCGTCCTTAATCTTGACGTCACTCTTTTGAAAACCGAAACGATTTCCATCAAGGGACATGCATACCATGGTGCCCAAAGCAGTTATAACCTCCATGACATAACTTACCAAAGTTTCTGCAAAACACACGTTAGTCATGGTAATAAAGCGTTGTCATCAATTGCCGAAACCAAACCTTGGGGCCTAGATGCTTTCACACATGGTGTGTGCAGCATGACCGGAGTACCGGACTCTGGACCGAACATGTTCGGTCACTGTAGCAGCAAGTCCGGTCAGTGCGCAGAAATCAGGATGAAGAGGGTAACATCTATTTTAGCCCTTGGGGCTATAAAAGGAGATGGTGGCCGGCCATTTGAGAGGTTAAGCATCTTGGGGACGTGTTGCCCTTGTGTGCGCGCTTTGTTTGAGAGCCCTCTAACTCACTTGTGCTGGCAAGAGTGCGAATTGATTGCGAACGAGTGATTCTAGTGCGATTGCATTGAGAGACTGCATCAAGTGGCACTGGGTGTTCGAGTTGCAAGCCAGTGGTGCTTGTTACTCTTGGAGGTTACCACCTTTTAGATGGCTTGGTGGCGTGGTCTCCGTCGAAGCACGCAATGAAGCTTGTGCAGTGCTCCGGAGAAGATTGTGAGGGGTGTTGTGCTCGCACCGCAGGAGCCGCAAAGAGCGACTCTAGTAGAGCGAGACGTGAAGGGCGACCAGTGGTCCAACTGGATCAAGTGCTAGAGCTTATGGTAAGCACTCCACGTGGAATAGTGTGACTTGCGGGTCACCACTAGGTAGAGGATCGGCGGCAACCTTGGAGCTTGTTTCAATGGGACTGCGTGTTAGCAAGCACGTGAAACTCGGGATAAAAATCACCGTGTCATCATCTTTCCGTTGGTTTGCGATCCTCATACACAAGCTTGTATTTACTTTCATATATATTGTGCTTGTGTAGTTGCTCTTATAATTAGTTAGCTTGTGTATCTTGCTAGTTACCTTCTTGCTTGTGTAGCATAGAAGTAGCTCTCTTGGGTGACTAATTGGTTTGTGTAGCATTGTTAGTCACTTTGTTTTGTTTGTGTAGTTAAGTAATTTGCGTTCTCTAATTTGGTCTTGTGTAGCCTTATTATTGAGCATTGCTAGTAAGCTTAGAAGCTTTGTACTTTTGCTACTAGTATGTGTAGGAGCTCCCCAGTGCTTGAAGTACTAGTGGCATAGGTTTGTGTGACCTTACTCTTAGAATTGGTTAGGTGAGCTCTAACTAGCCTAGCACCTTAGTTGCTTGTTTAGGATCTTTTTAAGGTGCTTGATAACTTAGATAGAGGGGTGTAATCTTGGCTAGACCGATAGTTTTAATTTCGCATTTGTTTCGGTTAGCTAGTGTGTTTAATTTTAGAAAGGACTATTCACCCCAGTAGCCATCTCGATCCTACACCGCCGCAGTTGCCCCACTAGGTAGATCATGGCCACACGGTGATGCTATGTTTTCAAGTGTTTCTGGACGCTTTTCAGACATGTCACAAGCCCATGTTTAAAGTGTTTCAGATGTATGTTTCAGTTGTTTCATCCGGATGTTACAAAAGTAGATCGGGACGTTACATACGTTGTAATGGTTGCACATGTATGTTGCAAGCGTCTATGCCCAATGTTTCATCTGTTTCTTATACACAAATGTTGCAAGTGTTTCAGACGTTTGTCTCAAGTGTTTCATGTGTCCTTTTTTTTGTATGTTGAGTGTTGCATCTGGATGTTTCAAAGTAGATCAAGATGTTGCACGTGTTGCAATGGTGTTTCAACTGGATGCTCCAAATGTTTCATCTGTTTTAGACGTATGTTGTAATTTTATCTAGATGTTGCAAAAGGAGATCGAGGTGTTGCACAGCGCGGCCAGTGGTTGTCGCTGCTGCTGGGGCACAGCAGTGGGTCAACCCACGTGGGTTTCCTTGTGTGGGGGCGTGGGTCCCCGTGACGGACACGGGCGCGGGTGCTAGGGTGGGACACGGAATGCAGGGGCGTAGGGCGGGATGTGAACGCGGGAGCAGCGCATGTGTTGGAGCTGCGTCCGATGCGACGTCCGGTCTGGACGCTAGGCGTATCATTTTTTTTGAATTTGGCGTACCATTTTTTTAATAAAGTGCAGTTAACCTTCCTAAGCTATCGTGAGAGTGTGATTTACCTTCCTGAAAGGATCAAGATGTCCAAGAGGGGGATGAATTGGGCTTTTCTAAAAATTAATTGCAAGAATAAATCCTATAAGCTAAAGTTCACCTCTAGTGTCTACTTGTGTTCCTTATGATTCTACCGTTAAAAAGTTTTACACCCTAAGTTCCAATCCTAGTCTAGCATGACAATTTTAGAAAAGTAAACCAAGCAATGAAAGTAATATGAGAAAGTAAATGCTTGAAAGTAAGGGTAAGGAACACGGCGATGTTTTCCCGAGGTATCGGAGAGTCGCCACTCCCCACTAGTCCTCGTTGGAGCACCCGCGCAAGGGTGTAGCTCCCCATCGATCCGCGCAAGGATCAAGTGCTCTCTACGGGCTGATTCTTCGATACTCCGTCGCGATGAATCGCCTAAAACCGCTCACAAGATGAGTTGGGTCATCCACAAGCTCCACCGGATGATCACCAAACTCTCAATCACCACCAAACCATCTAGGTGATGGCGATCACTAAGAGTAACAAGCTAGAACTCTCACTTGACCACAACGAGCCTAACGAGAAGATGGATGCACACTTGCTACTCCCTAGTCACTAATGAGAGATTCTCAAACTTTGATTCTCAAATCACTACCCTCACTAGAGCTCTTGCACTCCCTTGCTCTTGAAAGGTGTTTCTCAGCTAAACAAATGAGCAAGAGAGCTCTAAAAGAGGTGGAGGGGATGTATTTATATACCCCACAGTCAAATCCAACCGTTACCTGTCAACTCAGCAAAATACGCACTGACCGGACGCGCCGGTCGACGTGACCGGACGCGCAGGTCGAACGTAACGGTCGAAAATCTGAACAAAACCGCTGAGTGACCGGACGCACCGATCAGGAGTGACCGGACGCGTCCGATCGTGCAAGATCCTTACTGTACTTTGACTTGACGCCCGACCGCGTCCAATCAGTGATGACCGGACGCGTCAGGTCAGCAAAGTACCTTACTAGAACGTAACCGGACGCGTCCGATCACTTCCCAGCCGCGTCTGATTTGATGTTTTACCCTCTGAGACACGTGTCAGCATGATCACCGCGTCCGGTCAACCGAGCTGAAACAGTAACTGTTAATACTGACCGGACGCGTCCGGTCGAGACAGAGACCGCGTCCGGTCAAGGAAAAACGGCTCAAACGATTTCGAAACGCAACGCAACTTGAACCAAGTTGCTTCCAACTGAACTTTGAGCTTTTTCTGAGCTACCTAGTGCTAAGTTTGACAAGTGTGCACCACACCTAAACAAAAAACTCACCTAGGTCAAGTTACTCGCTCATGCTCCCCTTTATAGTACGGCCAAAGGAAAAAAACGAAGATCCTAACGACTATTCCGAATGTAACTCAACACCTTGACATCCAGAACTAACCGTCCTTAATCTTGTCGTTAATCCTTTAAAAACCGAAACGATTTCCATCAAGATGCATGAATACCGTAGTGCCCAAATCAGTTATCAACCCCATGACCTAACTTACCAAAGTTTCTGCAAAACACACGTTAGTCATGGTAATAATGTGTTGTCATCAATTGCCGAAACCAACTCTCGGGGCCTAGATGCTTTTACTTCCTCGTGGCATCATGCAGGCCTACTTTCAAAACAACTGAGAGGTGAAACGGCCGATTTTACAAGTTAGTCTAAAGATTCAATTTTTTATTAAGGAGATAAATCAGATCTGTGCAAGAGTTAAAAAAGGTTAGATAGATGGACCTTTTTCTACTCTTCAACCCGCCTCTGACCGAGCACGGTGCAACCCCAAGGAACTTTTTTTTGATAGAAGCTTTGGCTCTATGGCCTTTCTATTGAAAACACAGGCTCGACTAAATCGTGAGCAACAATAGTTTGTACAAATTCTGGGAGGGTTTGAACCCAAACATGAAGGTTACCCGGGTCCCAACTCCTTGCATACTTTGCTAATTCATGTGCAACCGAGTTACAAGCGCTAGGAACAGAAATATTGTCACTACAAACAAAGTGTTCTCGCAGCAAGAAGTGAATATCTCTGATCATCATTCCGCAGGGCGCTAGATCCATAGAAGTTGATTGTAAAGCATGTTGAGTCTACTTCCACCTGGATCCGAGAAATTCCAAGGTCTGTAGCCGCTTGTAAAGCCTGTTGACAAGCTGCCGCCTCAACGGTGAGAGCATCTGGTGCTGCAAGAAGACGTCCAGCCCTAGCCAGGACTGCTTCACCGTCATGATCCCGAATGATGAAACCCCAGCTTCCTTGCATCGACTCTGGAATGAACGAGCCGTCTGCATTGATCTTCAGCATGTCCTGCGGTGGAGCAATCCATCTTTTCCAGGCCGCCTCGCAACACATTGTCTGCTGATTCTCCTTATTACTGAGGTCGTCAATCAGGTTCAAAACATCGGCAGCCACTTCATCAGCAGACCATCCCCTTTCTCCTTGATTAAATTTGTTGCGTACACTCCACCATCTCCATAGAAGAAGCACTGTCTTGGTACAGACATCCTCCTCCAAGCCAAGCACAGCTTCTATGACCTCCCAAGCCGATCTTTTCAGTAGAAGCATTTGGCGAACCGGCTCAAGAGAAAGTCTAGCCCAGCAATGCCTAATCATCTTGCATTTGAGGAAGCAGTGACCACCATCCTCATTAAAGCGATTAAAAGGGCAGACCCAGTGCCAGAGGCTTCCACACAAGTGGGGTTTGGGGAAGGGAATAATCGAAGCAAAGTCTTACCCCCACAGAAATTCTGCAGAGAGACGGCTTCGAACCCAGGACCTGGTGACTCGACGAGCTAGCACTCACCAACTGCACCAGGCCTGCCCTTCCCTCATCAAAGCGATTGCAGACAGGATATCTTGTATCAAGCAGCACCCCACAGCGGCGAATATTCATCCTCACAGCCAAACTATCACGTGCCAAGCGCCATATAAAGTGCCGAACCTTCGGTGGGCAAGAAAGTTTCCAGATTTTTCTCCAAATTGCTTTGCTTTGGTTTGGTTCTCCCACGCTGCTGCTGCTTTCACCTTTCTGTTGATTTTTCACTTGGTGCTTTTCATCATCTAACACATGTAAGCACTCTTAACTGAGAAGAGTCCCTTCCGATCAAAATGCCATGCAAGGAAATCATCATGACCTGGATTTGTTGGAGTTGCAAGGATATATCGCACATCTTCTTCCCAAAACACATCCCGTATTAAATCCTCATCCCAAGTGCCTGATCCTGGGTTTAGGAGCTCCTCTACCTTCGTCAACAGCACATGGCCCCTTGGAGTGATTGGCCTCCTAGATACTCCGTTAGCGATCCATGGATCCTCCCATATTTTTATTTGGAAACCATCACCAACCCGCCAAATCAATCCTTTTTGCAAGGCTTGAAAACCTCTCACAATACTCCGCCATGAGTAGGATATACCTGGACCCTCCTTAGCTTGCAAGAGTGAATTATTTGTGCCATATTTTACTTTCAACAACTGCACACATAAGGAATCCGGATTCCGAAGAATTCTCCAACCCTGTCGAGCCAACATCGCAAGATTGAACAAGTGGAGATCTCTGTACCCAAGGCCACCTTCCTCCTTTCTCCTACACACTTCCTCCCAAGAGACCCAATGCATTTTATTTTCTTTTTCCTGTTGTGACCACCAATAGCGACAGATCATCTTGCTCATATCGTCACATAGAGATTTAGTGAGATCAAAGCAAGATATAGCATATGCAGGAATAGCTTATGCCACTGCTTTTATCAGAGTTTCCTTGCTCGCCTTTGACAACAATTTCTCCTTCCACCCCTGAATGCGCTTCCACAATCTCTCCTTCAAATATGCAAAAAGACTAGATTTGGACCTTCCCATGTAAACCGGCAATCCCAGTATTTTGCATTCATAGATTCTTGCGTGAGGTCAAGATTTTGCATAAAATTCCTTCTATCCCAAGCCTTTGTATTTTTGCTGAAAACAATGGAGGACTTCTCTTTATTAATTTTCTGCCCCGAGCATGTCTCATAAATTTGTAGCACATGTCGCAGATGGGCTGCATTCTCTTCATTTGCTTTTAGGAGAAGCAACGAGTCATCTGCAAACAAAAGATGAGTAATACTAGGAGCTCCTGCACATATAGATACCCCCTGAATTCTTCCTCTCACCTCTGCATCATTTATCAAACCTGAAAATCCTTCAGCACATAGTAAGAAAAGATATGGGGAAAGTGGATCCCCTTGCCTCAAACCATGAGATGGAATAATCTGCTCCGTCAGATCACCATTCACCTTAATTCAGTACGTAATTGTTGAAATACATTTCATAATTATAGTGATCCATCTCTCATGAAAGCCCATTTTCCTCATTATCTTCTCCATAAACTGCCATTCCACTCTATCATAAGCCTTACTCATATCAAGCTTTAAGGGCTGCATATCCCTCCTCTCCACTCCTTTTGTTTTGCATATAATGGTTCATCTCATAGGCAATAAGCACATTATCCGTGATCAGATGACCTGGCACAAAAGCACTTTGATTTGGAGATATAATATCCGGCAAAATAGTCTTCAGACGGTTTGATAAGACCTTTGATGCAATTTTATACACCACATTAACGGCCGGTCCGATATGCAATTTTATATCCGGCAAAATAACCCCAAGGAACTTCACTGCACTCCTATCTCCTTAGACTGACCACACCCGCGTCCGATAAAGCTCTCTGCAGTATCACATAGAGTAGAAAAGAGCTGCAGCGACATCCTCTATATGCTACGCTATCATACAGGATCGGTCGCAATCCTCTATATTTGGCGTTGTAAAATTCATGCGCTAAAGGGCGGTGCGTGGCCCGCTCGGGGAGGACGGCCGCGCGTGAGAGAGGCAGCAGAAGAAAGAGAGAGTGCGTGGAAAAGCGTGCCAACTTTTTTTCGTATGAAAAAATGTTATAACTCACAAATCAAAACACCAAATTAAATTTTGATTGCACCATTAAATTCGTTTCAATAAATCCTTTAAAATTAGATCTCACATGAATATATTTAGATAAAATGACAAGTGGTCCCACAGTGGATACCATATAGAAGATGGATGAGTGCGGAAGAATTAGGTATAGAGAAGAAATTTTGATGACTAAGATGTATATATGATAAATATAGAGTTTCATGAGTGCGGATAGTCTTAATGACCATTACTATTGCCATTTGGCCAGGGCGCCGCACCTACGTGGCCCAAACCACAGAACGGTGGGCGCTGAACTTTGAAAGCCCGCCGAACTCCCACCTCCCAACTGCTGCAGACCTGCACTGCGGTCGTCAGGGTGTGGGCTCTGCAGTCCGCACCCAAGCAGGCTAGAGCTGCTGCCCTTGACCGGGCCCGGGCCGCCGGGCGGTGCCTTTTCCCAGGATCCACTGCGTTCGGGTCTTCGCTTCCGTTACGGGACAAGGAAACGGAACGGGTCTCCTGCAGCCAAGAAACTGCACCGCGGGGCGCGGACCCCAGATCACCACGCAACGCAACGCTGCAGAGGCAGTACAGTCAAAAGAAACCAGAGCCGGCGCGGGTTTCCCGAGGCGCTGGCACACGAGTTTGACTCCAGTCCCATCCAGTGGCCACACCCTGGCGTCACCAGCACCTGACGGCACCCGGTTTCCAGAGCCCTGAAGCGCAGACCCCACCCGCCTCGCAGTCGCAGAGGCCACCACACCGACTTCCGCGTGAGCGGCCTGCGTCAGCTGCGGCTGTGGCAGTCTGGTCCCATCCCGTCCCGGCCGGGCCCCGGGTCAAACCAAACCAAGCCAAGCCAGGCCAAGCCAAGCCAAGCGGCCAAGCTCCACGTCTAGACCCCGCATGTCATACAGGTGTAGCCTCCGCGGCGCTTACCAGCCAGAGGCGCCCGACGCGTCTAAGCTGTTTCTGGCTGAGCTGGTCACGCCGCCGATGACCCCGCCACGGCTCCGGTGGCGTTCCACCTCGTCACTTGGCTTTACTGAGACTGACCGCACCGGGTCCTCTATCCTGATCCTGCAGTAACATATAGCATTGAATCGTGCTGCAGCGGGTCTGCCAAACTGTCCTGTCAATACATTGCCTTCTCTATATTTGGCGGAGAAGCTCTGATTTAGCGGACGTACGGAACCCGGCCACAGAGCATGCGCGGCACGAGAGAGGAGAGAGGTGACAGCATCAGTGGTGGGCTCCACATTTTCAATATATAAAAAATATTATAACTCACAAACTAAAAAACCAAATTAAATTCTGATTGCACAATTAAATTCCGATTGCACCATTAAATTCGTTGCAATAAATACTTCAAAACAAGATGTCACATGGATATATTTAGACAAAGTGACAAGTGGGCCCCACAGTAGATAGATGATGATATAGATGATGAATGGATGCGGAAGAATTATGTATAGAAGAGAGAATCTTGATGACTAGACCTTTTAGAGGATGAATATAGAGGTGCATGGGTGCGGACAGTCTGAGGCTACGAGAGACGTCACGCCAAGGTGACGGCAGGCGGGGGTGCGGCTTGGTTGGAGCCGTTGGATGCGGGGTGGACGGGTAAGATCCACTAGGGGGGAAGGGCGGGGGGCTGATCCTACGAAGGGTCACGTTTTGTGTGACGGTATTAATAGCTCCAGTTTCTGTTTTTAGTTTTGTTGCGACGCCCCCTAGATTTTAAAATAATAATCATGAGCGGGCCTGCACAACCTAATACTAGAAAAAATAATTCTATATTTTTATATAGTAAATAAAAATGGCTTGGGATAGACTTTACTGCATTCTCTAGACTATAGACTGTCTGTAGGTTAGAAAGTCTGGTTATACAACTACCACTATTTCACCTACGGAAGTTTTTTAGGCAAAATAAATAGCTCGTAACAATTTAATAGAGGAACTAATATTATTATTTTATAAATTATAACACCAAAATATTGCACCATGTGCAATTGAACTGGTTTATATTTCTGAATTTACTAAGCCTTTTTTAGTATAATGTTAATAATATGTTGTAATATTAAAGGATGTTGTAAACTATACACTGTATTTAACATATATATTGATTGATCTATCTTATGCCGTGCAATTTGCACAAAGTTTTGGGGTGTATAGTTGATAGAATCTTCTAAACCTACGACTGACCACTACTATAAAAAATCTTTTGCAAGGTGTTTAGGAATTATTTTCGGAGGCGGGCAACACTTCCAACCGCCTCGGTTAATGCCACAAATTAACCAAGGTGGACGCTTTTTATTAACTGAAGCGGTTAAAAAAATCGCCTCGCAAAAACGATTTACGGAGGCGGGCATTATAAGAAAACCGCCTCCAAAAATAGTCTATTTTCGGAGGCGGTCATCTTAAAAAGTCCACCTCCTTAAATCTATTTTCGGAGGCGGGCACTCTATAACGCCCGCCTCCAATAAAGCCGAGGCCCAACCGGCCCACTCGGAGCCCGGTAGCCATCTTCATATAAATATATGAACCTAGGGTTTTGTTGGTTCACTTCCCCTCACTCCGCCCGAGCAGCCGAGCGGTCTCTCGGTCTTCTCCCGACGCGGTCTCTCGGCCCAGTCGGAGCGTTCTCCTCTCCCCACGCCATCTCTCTCTCACTCCTCTCCCCACCCAGCACCCTCTCTCACTCCTCTCCCCACCTAGCATCCTCTCTCTGCCTTCTCCGTCGAGGGCCCAATGGCGCGGGTCGGCCTCCTCCAGCGGCGTGCGAGGCGGGGTGAGGCAGGGCGGCACCGAGGCATGCACGACGAGGCGAGATGGGGCAGCGCGGGGGTGGCGCCCACTCCTGCGCTTGGCGGTGGTCGAGGCGAGGCGAGGCGAGCCCACTCCCTCATCTGGTGACGGCAGCGCGCGGATTCGCCGGCGGGTGCCCTGCAGTGGCTCCCCAGAGGCGGACCCGGCTGCGGGTGCCCTGCAGTGGCTCCCCGGAGGCGGTGGCGTGGACTGTGCTCCGGCGGTGGCGCGGGCACGGCGGCGACCGTGCTCCGATGGTTGGGCTTGATGCGGGCTCTGGATGGGCTCGCGTTTGGGCTCGTTGTTTTTTTATTTTTTTTTATTTTATTAACGGAGGCGGGCAGCCGGACCGCCTCGGTAAACAGTCCATTAACCGTGACCTTATGTTCCAGGCGGTTGGCTTGCCCGCCTCCGAAAAGCTCTTTTGCCCGCCTAAAAAAATGTTGTAGTGGTGGACGACGTCTATAAAACCGACAGTCTATAGGTTTCTCATCCTCCGAAAATACACCTCTCTTCGTCCAGCTTGCGTCTCTTGAGGACCTGTGAGATCCATCGCCTCTATGGCGTACCCCTCCCGCGGCTTTCAATGTCACCGCCAGCATCCTCCACCACTAGTTTCCCCCTTTTGTCGTCCTTGTTTTTGCCATGTTCATATTCACTTCACTAGTTCTGTGTTGTCCATAGTTTTACAACCCGTCTCAACTCTAAGATCTCAGCAAACCATTGGGGCATACAAACACAAGCTTGTGTGGCCGCAAACAACAACATCCATGTTGCCTCGTCATTGCAGCGATAAATTTTGAGCTATTATCGTCGGACCAAGATATCAGTGAGTAAGTGTGCTAAATCTTTATAATAAGCTACTACAACAGGAATTCTAAATTGAATTTCATTGTATAATATAACTATCTAAACCAAAATTTTGAACATTCCAAATAGCATTACACAACCAACCACACAAAACTACATAGAAAACAAGGAATGCAAAGAAAACCACACGGTTGAGGCCTCTTGTTGGAATTATGACACATCCAAGGGCCCAAGCAGGAAACCGTAATTCTCTCATTTGTCATTTATTCCCCTCCCCGTCTTCTGATTTCCGGTGACGCGAAACCGATAGAGGCAGAGGGAGGCGCAGCACGAGGAGCTCGTTGGTGGCACCGAGCGAGCGGTGCGAGGGCCACGAGTGCGTGCGCGAGCAAGATCGGAGCTTCTCCTTCGTCTCAGTTGTGGGGAACGCGGCGAGCGCTTCCGTGATGGGCGCCGGCGCCCAGGAGGATGAGGAGGAGACAACCATGGTGGCCGAGGGAGGAGTCAGAGAGGAGGAGGAAGCGGCGGCGGAGGGCGCAGGGGAGGAGCAGCAGCTGGGGCTGGGTGGAGGGGGCGAGGGAGAGGGCGAGAGCGAGGGCGAGGGCGGGGAGGAGAAAGCTGCGCCGGTGATGTCGTGCTCGATCTGCCTGGACACGGTGGTCGCCGGCGGCGAGGAGAGGTCCACCGCGAGGCTGCAGTGCGGTCACGAATTTCACCTCGGTGAGCGGTTTCGCTGCGTCGAGATCTCACGCTTGTTTCTTGATTGCGCGACGCATGTGTTTGGGAGGTGGGAGGTGGCGGAGGCAGGCTGCTTCTTGAATTATTTCAGTGGCGAATTTAAGGGTTCTGTTAGTGGACTAGGATTGGGAAAAATTGGAATTTGGGAATGGGTCTCAGTTTGGGACATAATCTAAATGAGCCTGTGTGAATTGTGATAATTATTACCACAATTACAATTTTATATGGCTAGTTTTTATGAAAATTGCACGGTCGGGGTTTAAGTTGTTCATGCTCTTTGGGTTATGCTGTGGAATTTATATAGCAATTCCATATGCTGTGACTATGGTGGGACAAGGTAGGAGCATGCCCTTGGATCAAGGTTTGTTGTTATTTGGTCCAGGCTTCATCAAGTCGTATATACATCAGTGATTCTTGGCCTATTTTAAAAGTTTGAACGTGCATTTGTGAGAAATATTGCTCTAGCTCTATTCTGTTATGAACTGTTTAGTTTGGAGGTCATGTTTTAAGAAAACGGAAAACCAAATCAAATTGATGTGCTCATTAGCATTCTCGGGCTGGTGAAGGACTTGGTGTCGTTTCAGAATGATTTGGGTCCACTCTAGTTATTTCTTTTAGGGCAGCTCCAACACACTGTTGTCAGTGCCCAGGATATCCCATAGCACACTGTTGTTGGAGCCTAAGAATGGTCATGTTGTTAGGTAGTATACTAGTTACTAGGTAATGATGTTGCTGTTTATTAAAATGCTGGTTTGGATGAGTGACTATGCTATCAGTAAGATGATAGTTGCTAACAAAGAATGTTGGTTACAAACCTTCAAGAGATGAGGGAAAATCAGTTTCTGATAGTACTGCTAACTAGTTCTGATAACAATAGTTAATATACCTGTGATGCATTCAGTCCATATCTTTGCACCTTGGATCAATTTTTCTTGTGTGATCTGTAGTAAACCGTTATATAATGTAACCATTTTTACATGCTGTTATATGCTTACTTGCTTAGTATCGTATTGAATCCACGATGCTGTTTTGTTTGAACTTGGAAGTGTTTATTGTATATAGTAATTTGTGCGTGTATATGGCACTTGATTTACTCTAATATTTTGTATCCCTTGGTTTCATCAGATTGCATTGGTTCAGCATTTAATGCCAAAGGAATTATGCAATGCCCCAATTGTCGCACAATTGAGAATGGGAATTGGCTTTATGCAAATGGTTCCCGATCATCACAGGACGTAAACAATGATGAATGGGGTTATGATGACCTTTATGATCATGGTCACTCAGAGCTGGCAACCTTTGTGGTAAGGGAGTCAAAGATTCTCAATTTTTTGCATATGTTTTTATGGGTTTTCTTCATTGGGACTGGGCATTGATCCTAGCCTATTAGAGCGTATAGCAGAAACGATTTTTTTTAGTATAAGAAATATTGCAAAGTTACTATGAGGTTGGGTACATATAGTATTAGCAGGCATTACTGGCTAAAGTTACAGCTATCTTGCATACACTTTGAATATCACCTTTATGGTACTATTTTTTACTGAAAGAGGTATTAACTTACTAAATAATAACCCTGCTTATCATGATTTGACTGTTTATCATGATTTGACTGTTTATGCAGCCTCTTCGCATTCAGTGGTGTCCTATTGGGCGCTTAGAACTTCCATCCTTATTTGAGTATGTTCTGACCTCTGAATTTTTCTGCTCGTTGCTGTGTCCAATTTTTCCTTTTACTACATGGTTGAGACTATTTTTTTGTCTACTGTGAATTTTAGTTGATATTTATCACTACATCACTGCAGCAGCTATCCTTTAGTGACCTGCTTCTAGAAATCTAATGCAGTTTTCTGAACTTTATTGTGCCATCAGTTGCTGGAATCCTTAGTGCCACTGTTTTAGAACCTTGATTAGACTGTGATTCGGATCACCTCAAAAGTCTGTAACAACATGCACTTCCTCATGTCTCTTTTCATCAATATTATAATATTGAAATGCTATATGTCTCAAATATTAGTTAATGTGTTAGTGCTTAGTCGTCTGTGCTTGTCTATGCTTTTGATGCTGGCTGCTGGGAGACTACAGAGTTCCAATGTCGCCTCTTGCTTTAAAATAACCACCTTTTGTTTTATGTTCTTTGTATGATAGAATTACTGTTATATTAGCTATTATTCTATTTACTCATAGTTAATTTTTTCCTCATCTAACAGAGAAGTAGAGTCCTCAGGTCCAGCTACTTGTAAGTTCTTATTGTCAATAGTGACATTTATTAATGTTCCATTTACCAAATCATATTTGTTGTGGTTGAAAGTGTTCAAATATTGCCAATGCAGTTAATGATTTCACGGGGCAATTTAACTCTGAGCCCATGGTACCAGTACCTGCCACACCTCATCCTGGTCCATATCTAGCTTATTTTCAGCCTGCCCTGCCACTGGCATCATCAAGCTCCCATGTCGCTGAGAGAACAACGGATGGTGCTGCGTATCATGATCATTGGAACACTATGGCTGGGCTATCAGATGGCCGACGACCCTGGGCGTACTATTCTCAACCCAACAATGATAACGGTACAGCTGAGCAGCAAGGACTCCCTCTGGGGGCAATGAGGGTTGGAGGGGTTGATAGTGAAAGCCAACAACGAGGATCTCTCTCCTCATTTTATGGAAATGGGTAAGATCCTTTATTTGAAGACATTGGTTTGTGATGTTCTGGCTGACATGACCTAGTTCTGTACGTAAAAGTAGCTTTATCAGTTAGGCAGAAAGGCGGATTCATGATTCTTGTCATCATTTGTTATGCTATAACATGTGCATGTGGATCATGAAATACATACAGGGCTTTTACTGATTTGAAGGATTGATTTTAGGTACAATTGGATTGTTAATATGTAGTTAAAAACATGATAGAAAAACGTGGGTTGTGGATGCCATGTAGGACAGCAGGCCCAAGATGGCAAATTTGTTCAAAATCAAGGCACGAGGAAACTTGCTTGACTGTTGTGGGTCCTAGGAGTTAACACTTGACATGATTTAGTCTAGTAGCCAAACTATATTAGTCTTCCATAATTTTTGTTCATATTTAATCACATAAGGAATATACATGCTTTGCTAGACACATGGGAGTACATACTCATAGGAGTTTTGTGTACTTAGCATTCCTATCTGATTGGATGGCTATTTCCATTTGTAATAACTAAGTATGGGTATAGATATAGTTTTCTTTGGACTACAATGTATATAGATCTGTTTAGGGCTGTGGTTTATTTCGGTACTTCAGATGCCGACATTCCAGTGTGAGTAATGACAGAACGCAGTGACACTGGCTGGTACCCAGAACTGGAAATTAGGGATCCAGGCATGCCCTGGCTTTCTTCAAAGTTATTTTTTTGAAGATATCATTGTTTCATCTTGGTCTACATCAATGACACCAGCTGTATAACAAATTATTTATGCAACTAGTGTTGCATTATCTAGTATGCCTACTTTCTTGTACAACAGTCTTAGATACCGTGATGGCTACAAACGTATTCTTGGTTTGTTGCAGGTCTGGAAGACCAAGGATCCCAAGTGTTCCTCCTATGGCACCACAATTCATAAGAGCGCATGGCAACTTAAACGATCAATTCCAGCAGACTTCTTCTAGCTTATTTGCTGGGTCACAGCAATCAGGAGGCATGCGTCCATTGGGAGCTGTTGGGCCTTCCGTGCCACCTCCGGAGAACACCTCCTTTTGCCTGTTCCCACCAGCTTCATCAGGCCCCAGTACAATGGAGGCCGAGGATGTCAGAGCAAACCAGTTCTATGCCTGGGAGAGGGATCGCTTGGCTCCTTACCCGCTGATGCCTGTTAATAATGAAGGTACCTGGTGGAGCTCTTCACAACAACAGCCCCCTCAAGGCGCACCAGAGCCTGCTGCATCTGCTTCAAGGAGGCTGTCTGGGCAGTGGATTGGTGGCGTTGGCAGGTTGCCACCACCAGAGAATAGATCGCCAGACGACTCGTCCTTCCGTCCACTGCACATCCCTCGGATGTAGCGCAGGAACTGGTAAGGCCTAAGTTAACAGTACAAACATGGAAACCCTGTTGGTTGTAAGTGGTAACACCGTTGTAAGAAAGTCCGGTCGGATGGTAAACCTTGCGATAAAATGCAGGATGTTGAAGAAAATGACCCTGAGGTGAAAACATTTTTGACCTGGGGTTTATGCATTTCGATGAAGTATATATTTTGGGTCAGGTTGAGGAATTTCTAAGAATCGCATTTCTGCTTACAGCTGCATCGTGCTAATTTGTGTCTTTGGATTTGAATAGAGCAAGTTTTTAGAATGCCAGTTTCGCTTCCTTGCTATGCCAATGCCAACACTTGAGTTCGATTCTGCGCAGTGCTGCTTTAGTTCCATTTCCTAGCGAACGTTAGGATTGCCTTTGATATATATTTTTTTTGAAAATTACATCATAACTTCATTAAGATCAGCAACTAGGCAAATCACCCGCAACAAGGTCACTTACAAACTCTGGACCTCCGGTCATCAAGAGCTCAGAGCCAGAAGACACAACACAACGACCATGGCTAGCTTAACAGTCAGCCACCTTATTACAACATCGGTTGCAAATAGAGACATTACAATAAGAAAATTCAAAGCGCATTAAGTCACAAGCTTGATGTACAAGGCACCCAACAGCACTTCGATCGATTTCGCTCCCTTTCAGAGCATAAGCAAACACAGTGTTGTCCATCTTCACGATAATGCGAGTCATGCCCATCTGTGAAGCATATAGAATGCCTCTGTTCACCGCCATTGCCTCAGCATGAAGAGCAGATGCTAGGGAAAATATTGGGTGCAAACCACCCTCTTGGTGCAATCGTGAAAACTCTTCCAAAACCCTGCTTAAAGATTTCCAAAAATTATGAAACGATGCACATCTATACATACTCCCTCTGTTCCAAGTTATATGTCGCTTTGACTTTTTTGGTATATAGAATTTGCTATCTAGATATACATTATATTTAGATGCATAATAAAATGGAGGTACCAGAAAAGTCAAAGCGACTTATAATTTGGAACGGAGGAAGTATTTGATATTTCCAGCTCATGAGGCTAACACATCGCCATGCTTATCTCTAACAACGAAGCCCCAGCCTCCTTTCCTTGTTTTTTGGTCATAGGCACCATCAGTATTAATCTTGTAGGCATCCCCCGGTGGTGGTTTCCATTTACTATTATTAGTTACAGCCCCTTTCATTCCAGTCCCGTTAAGCTTCTCAAACTCCATTTGAAAATAACATGTGGATTTATGGATTTCTGTTGCACTCAACATTCTTCTTCCCTCATTAGCCTTGTTCCTTGCTGACCAACATCTCCATAGGAAAATTATAATCTTCAACTGAGTATTTTTATCCAGCATCCAAATCGTACTACAAGTCTCCCATGCAGAATTGCATCTGGTTAAATCAGTTCTGATGTGTTCCAAATTCATTAGGCGCCAGCAGATCCTAACAAACATGCATTTGAAAAAGAGATGGCCATTATCCTCATCAAACCTTTTGCAAATGGGACATCTTGTAATCTATGTCAATACCATGCCTTACCAAGTTTCTTCTTGTTGGCAAACTGTTATGAGCAAAACGCCACATGAATATTTTCACTTTGTTGGGAACTTTAAGTTGCCATATTTTATACCACTCAAATTGATTTTTGTTATCACTTCCACTCCTTGAAGTAGAAGTATCCAAACCAGGCAACCTATCCCTCTTTGCAACCGCAACCTTATAGGCCGATTTTACTGAAAACAAACTTTTTTGTGTCAAAATACCATGTAGGCCAATCCTCCAAATTATCTGCAATTGGGATTCTTAGGATCTCAATGGCATCCTCCGGCCAAAAGGTTTAAGCTATAAGTTGTTCATCCCACTCACCTGTTATAGGATTAATAAGCTCACTCACTTTAGACAGGGTGTTCGCTCTTCGAGGCATTGCCGGCTTTCTTGTCAAGCCATTGGGGAGCATGGGTCCTCCCAAATGTTAACATTTTCACCATTACCAATTCTCCACATGAGACATTCTTTCAGCAGCTCCACCCCTTTCAAAATACTTCTCCATGTATATGAACTACCATACCGATAAGTACAATGGAGAATGTTTGAATGTGGGAAATATTTTGCCTTTAAAACCTGACCACAAAGAGAATCAGGATAGGTAAGTAATCTCCATGCTTGTCAACTCAATATAACCATATTGAATAAGTGTAAGTCTCGGAAGCCAAGTCCTCCCTTATTTTTTGATCTCAAAAGTCTTTCCCAACTCAGCCAATGAACTTATTTGTTTTGTCCTAATGACTCCACCAATATCTCCCAATAATCATACTCAGCTCATCACATAATCCCTTTGTGAGATCAAAACAGAACATGGCATAGGTCAGGATGGATTGTGCTACAGCCTTTATAAGAATTTCTTTACTAGCCTTCGATATAAGTTTCTCCTGCCAGCCTTGAATTCTGGTCCAGATCTTTTTCTTAATGTATTCAAAGGTTCTCTTTCTTGATTTGCCAACAGAAACCGGCAGCCCCAAGATAACGGTCACTTCTTGTTTATGCCAAAATAGAGAGTATAGATCTCATTTGATCCCTAACTTGCTTATTGGTATTAGGGCTAAACATAATTGATGATTTATATTTATTAATCACTTGCCCTAAGGCCCTTTCATAAATTTCCAGGTTATGCCCTAGTTCTTGTGCATCACTTGCCCTTGCTCTCATCAATATCAATGAGTCATCAGCAAAGAACAGATGGTTGACTCTTAGTGACTCTCGCCAAATTTTGATGCCCTCCAGCTTGCCTTCACATTCAGCTTTTTATAGTGATGTTGAAAACCCTTCTGCACACATGACACATAATAAAAAGGTAAGGCGAAAGTGGATCACCCTGCCTTAAACCCCGTTGGGGAACAATATGATGAGTGTAGGAGTCATTAACTTTAATCCTATAGGTAACCAAGGACACACTTTATAATAATATGCACCCATCTATCATGAAAACCCATCTTCTCATTATTTTCTCTAAAAAAATCCACTCCACTCTATCATAGGCTTTACTCATCAAGTTTTGTTGTAGCCAACCCTTCCCTCCCTCTTCTTCTGGAATTCAAGAAGTGAGTTAATTCATAAGCAAGCAAAACATTATCTGTAATTAGCCTTTCAGCACAAAAGCACATTGAGAAGGGGAGATAATATCAGGCAGAAAAACCTTCAGTCTATTAGCAAGCACCTTTGAGATAATCTTGTATAAAACATTGCATAAACTAATTGGCCGCAGATCTTTTAGCATCTTTGGCGAATTAATTGGGAATCAACACAATAACTGTATCATTCCACCCATTAGGCATTGGTCCTCCATTGAGAACATCAAGGACTTCCTGTTTTACCTATTCACCTATGTGAGTCCAGAATTTCTTATAAAATATGGAAGGCATACCATCAGCACCAGGGGCTTTCAAATCCCCAATGCTCTCAAGAGAGTTCCATATTTCCTCCCCTGTAAATGGTTGCAATGGAGCTTCATTCATTTCCCATGTAACTCTTGGGTTTACACAGTTCAACACCTCATCAAAAGAAGAATCTGCATGGGACATAAATAAATTATGATATTGGTTAGCAATGAAACTCTTGAGCTGCTCCCCTGCCACCACATTTCCATAGTCATCCACTAGTTTTGTAACATAATTTTTGCTTCTTCGTTTTGAAGCAAAAGCGTGGAAAAAACTGGTATTCTGGTCCCCTTTCAATAACCATGTGTTATGAGCTCATTGCTTCCGATAGATATTTTGTTGGTCTTGCAAGCGTTCAAGCTTATAATGCAATAAATGGTCCCGGTTAACCGATTCTTGAGAGATTTCCTTGCGCCTATGTCTCGAGCTCTCTTTTCACTTTCTTAATTCTCTTTTCTAAATAGCCTAACACATTACTGTCCCACTCCTTTAAATCCCCCAACACCTTTTTCTGTATCTCCATCACACACATACGTCCTTCCTCCATTGCAGCCCTCCATGCCTCCAAAACTTTGACCTCACAGTCCTCCTCCAACCACCATGCCTTTGATTTTTGATCCCTGCCCGGCTGCCCGTACCTCTCCAGAGCAGGATGAAAAATAAACAAGCCCATGAAGGTTAAAGGCTTAAAGCTCAAAAGAAGTGTGGCTGCGAACCACCCCATTTCCTGTCAATAGAATAGAAAATACCAAAAATTACACTGCTCCTGTGTACACCTTCAAAATAAATGTTTCCATTTCCAAGCGTCTGTCTGGGTCAGAACCACACTTTCTTTTGGAGCAACAGGAAAACACCTTTCCATTCTGAACCTAAAACATGCTTGTTTTGTGCACTTCTTTTCATACATCGTCCAGAAAAAAAGAGCTTAGCTCAGCTAGTTAGCTGGTTGGATGCGAGATTTGGTTGTGCATGTCAATCACCGGGTCTTTTTTTAACTCGAAGTTGGATGTCTATTTTTTCTTAATGAAAAACCGGACCTGTCCATTTCGGGAAACATGTCTCTTTTGGGGATTATACCACATAGGATCACATTTCTTCTGTTCTGTAAAGCTATTTTTTCTTCGTGATAACCGTTTTTTTAATGATTGTGTCATGTTGTTTCGGGGTATCCAATCTAACATAAGCATGGTTTTGTGAGAACTTTCGATGACAATGTGGTTTTGTAAATCCGATAACATCCAAACAAAGCCTTAGACATATATGGTTGGCTGAACGTGGTTAAGCTGCATGAAAATTTTGGTCATCATGTATTTCTTAATCCATTGACACTGTTGATATGTATGATCGTAAATTTGTAATATAAATGGTATGTTAAATTTTATTGTGCTCCATCCACAGATTTGCATGACCCTTTGAGATAGTTGGGCTCTGTTTTGAGATGAGGACCACGTGCAGCCCGAATCCACAAATGGCTTCCGCCTAGGGCTGGGCTAGTGAACAGTACCATAATGGTTGAATTTACGACAAATTGTAGTGTTTAGGGCCGAGAGCATACCAAGAGCCCTTCTAAATTTAATTCTCATATATGTGTATCTTAAACAAAAAAATCCCCTAAACATTTCTTTTCTCCAACTGTTCCTCCATCTTAATTAATATAGAGAGTGATGCCCCAAATTTGAGGAAGGGAAAGGGTGATTTAGGATACCATAAATATAGGGTGTTGGATAGGGAACTGTTGAGGGTGATTTTCTCATGTAAATCTTAATTTTGACTTTAGGAAGTTAGATAGGAAAACTCTAGGAGAAATTCTAATAAGAACTACATATATTTACATGAGATCAATTGGGATGGACCGATGTTGCAACAAGTCTTAACATGGGCCTACCCTAGGCTACATGGGCAAACAAAGAGGGACTATGGAAGGGGCAAGTAATCACTCCTAAAAAGATGAGGCAAGCCGAGACTACAAATGATTCTGATCTAACATGTCTAAAGAACACTACATTTCCCAATATGTACTCTAATAAATAGATTTCCCAAGCTGTGAGATTAAGAATACCGATTAGAGGAGTGAATAGGCCATTTCAACTAAATAAAAAAACTAGGCAAATTTAATTAGTAACACAAGGGATCCTAAATTCAATCCGTTTTTATTCTAAAAGTACTCTTGCCTCCTCCATCTCCCATATATGATCTGGATTTACGAGTCATGATCGTATGAGTTAAAACGACTGATGTGAAATGTTGTCCAATTTATGCAAAAGCAATGGGGGAATTTATGCAAAAGCAAGATTGTTGTTGTCAAAATTCTTTTGATATCTATCAAAATGTTTGTCATGGTGTCAAAATAGAGGTAAAATCCACAAGGGATCATTTTCATGTGAATCGGTGAGCATCATAGTGTTTGATGATCAATTTTCATATAAACAACCTCTGAGATATTTAGGGGCATTACAAGCATTTCTTACAACTAACAGGTCACTACAATCTTAGGCTTCTCCATAGTAGTTTCAACCAAATGACTTTCAACTTTCTCATGGCCTACAGCTCACTTCAGCTTTTCGACAGCCCGCAGCTCACAACTTTTCCACAGCCGATAGCTCAACCAAACACAACCTAAGCTATAGTTAAGGTTTGCAATCTAGGGTGACATGCAGCAATCCAATGTCTAAGAATATTAAGTGCTCAAAGTAAATTGCACGAAGGAAATCGAGAAGAAATAACCAATCATGAGACAAGAATTTTATCTTGTGGTATCGATGTTATTATGCACTGCCAATCCACGTTGAGGTGGATTCAATGTTCAATCTCTCCTATATCAAGGCACCTCTTGATCTTGAGCCAGTAAAAATCAAAGAACCGCTCTACACCCCACTTCCACTAGATTCATTGTTTACTACTCTAGCAATGTCACTACTACAAATTTACTTTTCATTGTTGCCACTTTCACTGCCGTAGCGATAAAAGCGTCGGTGTGATACATCCACCGTCGGTTGGACCGATAGGGAGGCCTCATAAGGAATGAAACCGGCAGTTGAAAACCATCAATGCGGCAGTGGTAGTGGGGTTGAATTCCACAGTCGTTTGGAACGCCGAGCCGACTGGGATAGGCGTTATGGCCGCTGGCCCTACATAACCGTTTGGTGTACTGGCGGTAGTAAATTCAGCGTGAGTTATTTCTCCATTTCCCAACTACCCACAACACAGTTGTATCACCATTACTTTCCTATGGAGTATGCCTCGTCTTCCCTGATGCTTATATTAACTGCTCCTTTCTACTTCTCCATCTTCAAGGTTGGCCTATTTAAGCTGGAGCTAGATGCGCTTCTTAGCAATCCACACATTCCATCCTCCTTAGATACAAATAGATACAGACAAAACTCTTGAGCCAACTATCTATATTTTCTTCATTGCCATGGCACTCCTTCTCCAACTCCTCTAGCGGCAGCAGTGGCGTTGAGAGAAGGCCTTCAAGATTGGGTACTACCAGCATCTAGGCACAGCGGGTGCTGCGCAATCTAGCGGCAGCAGTGGAAGTTTTGCGATTAAGGGGGTTCACTTATTTGGCAAGCCAAGGGGTACTCAATGTACTTTGGTATCCTTGGTTTGCCCTATGCATTTCTTGTGCCAATTCACCATCCGGTGCCCTAGCGATCCTCCTTCCTTTGGAGTAGCAGCGACGACGGCGGTGCTTCTCTTCCACGCCCTCCTTGTGACCATGAGACATGAGCACCACCATATCCTAATCGACAAGGAAGTTACTACACAAGAAAGGTGGATAAAAAATGGTTTCCTTCATTTTTTTCCTACTGCTTAACTTACATGTTGACAATTAGTCATCCTACGCAGGAATGCACATGCTCATGACCATGAGAGCTGGAGATGCTCCTCTTGCTCTCTCTCTCGACCGTGAGAGGTGCAGCAGGGAAGGTAAAGCACCTCACTGAGATGCTCTTCTTCTTGATCTCTCTCTCTTGACCATGAGAGGTGCATATGCTAGTGGAAGTTTTGCGAGGTGCTGCCTCGTCCTTGACTTGCACTGCCTATCTCCAGACTCGACTATGGGATGTACCAGTACTCGATAGGTCTTTGTTATTGTACACCCAGTAGTCTTTGATAGGTCTTTGTTATTGTACAACTGTGGAATGTAAATGAAGTTATGAATGAAGTTCATGTGATGATTGTTACTGTGTCGTTATATATATAGTTTTTGCCTTAAAAACAATTAATAACTGAATAGCGATGCTTGTTACTCTATTTTTTTAAGTGTCATAGTATTTGCCTTGGCTACACAGACGTGAGATAAAACACCTCATTGAGTTGGTGCTAGGGCGGAAGTATTTGCCTTGGTTAATTTTGGAAATTGGCTTGCTGTGTTTGCAAATTGTCATTATTCAGCGTCAGTGTTAGATCACAAAGTGCAGGGAATCAAATGGTCCACGTTGTCTTCCCTTCTCCGTCGCCCGCGACTCGCGTGGGTGGCCATGGATGTCATAGACCTTGACTGTTGCCTTCCCACTCCTGTTTATTAGTGGAGATGACTTGAATAACTTGTATTATGAAATTGGAAACATATGCAAGGGAATCTGAACCACATCATACGAGAAGAAAGATAACTGTAATGAGTTTAGAAAGGAATCATACTTGCATATCATTGTATTAAGGAGAATGAAGAGTTTATCATATAAATCCCCGTCATCCAAATATATACATATCAATATTGATCTACACAGAATCTACCACATTGATCTAAAGAACCTATCACACTCATTGTAGATCCTACACTCCTCACTATAGAACATAGCCCACTCCTCCCAACCTGCCCATCCTACATGGATGCCGCAGCCTCCACCTCCACACTGATGTCTGTCCTGGCGACGCACCGGCATGGCCAGAGGAGGCAAAGGACTAGACTCACCCGACATTGGCTGCCCAGCCAAGTCCTGCAACACGAACATGGCCTGTTGGAGGCACCGTGTACATATCTCGTTCTTCCATGTCACATTTATTGCCGGGCCTGTTTCATCACCTTCAACCTTCCTCAACCACCGTCGGGCAATGTTATCGTTGCCAGCACCGCTATTGGACCTGTGGAGCACAAGAGAGAGAACAAATGCAGCAACATCATGGCCTGCCACGGCGGATGATGGGGACGTGATTCCCGATCTTCTGTTAGGTTCAAGATAACTATCGATTTGGTCGGAAGTGACACACTGATCTAGCTCCAGATCACAAAGACCCAAACCCTGTAACCTTAGCACCACGTCTCCTCTGGTTATCAACCGTGTCACAATCCGGTTGACCTCGCCACGAAGGCTAATCCCTGCTGCGAATCGAAGAACACAAGTAAGAACAAGATAAAATGCAACTTAATTGAAGTGACAATTGCCGATGAATGATTAAGCACTCGAAGTTGGTCATATTGATGCACAGAAAAATGAGATTTCAGATTTGAACAAATATAAACTCGGTGTACCATATATTCTCCTTTACAATTATATTTGCCAATAAATTGATATATACATGTAGACAACCATGGTAATTCAGCACATAAAAATTTCTCCTCCAAACTATTCAGAGCACATAGTGTTTCAAACTCAATATATCCCAAAGTATTTAAAGAAGTCAACAATTTTAGTTCATCTTGTTTAGTAGCAATTGGAAGCAATTGTTTATTTTTAGCACAAGTATTTTGTTCCAAAACAAAAGAAGTATTCTCATTCACTGGTTGCTGCACATGAATAATCATACCACTATCACATAACTTTTCTTTATCACAAAGATCAGTAGAACATTCGCCATGTGACAAAGGTAAATCAATAGAAGGTTTTAATATAGGATTATTAGCATCATTGGTGGGAAAATTCATTACAACAAGAGAGCTTTTATCTGATACATTTACCTGTTCTTTCTCAGTCACCTTGTCCTCGTTTTTGATACATACTACAAAATATTAGTTCCAACAAGAGGCAAAGTAATGTCTTCATTTTATAAAAATTTAGATCTAGATGAAGGCATTGTAACATTTGAAATAATCCATTCTTTTCTAAAAGGCTCATTCTTCCTCCTCTCAGCCCTTAGGAGATCTTCCCTTAAAATTTGAGCAGTAGTCATAGGTATAAGTGTAATTTTTGTACCATTATATTTGAATAAATATTTATTAGTAATTGTATGGTGCACAACATTATTTTCAGATATCCATGGTTTACTAAATAACAATTGACATGATTGCATAAGTACTATATCAAATTCAGCACTATCCTTATAAGGACCAAGGAAAAACTCAATGCGTGCAATTTCAGTTACCTTTATCTTATCCCAAGAATTTACCCATTGGACGTAGTATGGACGTGAATGTGGCTTTGTGGTCAGACCAAGCTTCTCAATCATCTCTAAGCTTGTAAGGTTGTTGCAAGTCTCGCCATCAATCATAACACGACAACGTCATTCCTTCACAACAAAGTATGTTTGAAACAAGATGTTGAACTGGTTTTGTTCTGCCTTCTCCATTTGAGAACTGAGCACTCGTTGTGCAAACTCCGTAGACAGTCCATCCATGATGTCCTGCAATTTACTCTTAAAAAGAAACTCGTTGTTTGGCATATATTGTTAGAATCAAAATAAATACCCTATCAACTATTTATGGGTCAGTGGAATCACACCCTCACACACGTCTTATCGAGTTCTTACCAAGTTCTTACCAACGCAAGCAGTGGATGGTACAACCGACAGCTGGTTTGTGATACCGATGAGGGCGTAGCACTAAGATTGCAAGGATCTTTTTCTGTACTGATCTGGAGTATATATGTGGAGCTTAAAAGACACACAAAGAACAAATATATATATGTGGCACATAATTCAGTAACAGATAGCAATATTGAATAAATATCCAGAGCACTTGTCCTAGTTGCTGGCCTATACGTGTTCCTACACCAGTTGTGACAAACAAGAGAGTGAAACAAGTATGAAAGGTAGCAACGGAAATACGAACAAAATAAAAAGGCACCACAAATAATAGAGCTATTAAGGTGTTCCTTATGTGCTCCCTTTTCTTTTATCTTCTCTTTTCTTTTACTTTTTTTTTCTTTTTTTTTCAAACTTTTTTTTATATTTTGCTCTTTTGATATTTTTTTTGTCATCAAGAAGCATACAAGAACAAATCTTAAAAAAAATTCGAGTTCAATTGGACAAAAGATGTGGCCTATACAAATTCAGGATTGTGATCTAAAAAACTGGTCAAAACTTGTGGGCCCTGAAACTCGATGTTCCTGATCGAATTTCGCAATTCTAAATTTTGCGAACACAGCATAGCTGGGATGAAACTGATCTAAAATTTTCTGGCGTTCTCCGTAGATATCCAATTTGCCCCGTTTCGAGTTCGGATGCAAAAGTTATGACTGTTTTTTGAAAACTGCTCGAATCAGGGTTTTTTTTGACACCAGATGCAAACTGATGATGAGACAGGATGATGGCGATGGAGGGATCAACACAAACTAGAAAAGAACACAATCTAAACCAGCAACAAGACCTTGACCTAGGACACAAACTCAACACGACGGACTCTAAAACTGAAATATGCAAAGACTATGGTGCGGATTGTTGTAGGACAAGAAACAAATATGGCGGTGAACTATGGGACGAAGGCAAAAATCAACTAAACTAGGGTAAATATGAACTTGGTATACCTTAGCTCTGAATACCACTTGATGGGGACATGATTCCCGATCTTCCGTCAGGTTCAAGATAACTATCGATTTGGTCGGAAGCGACACACAAATCCGGCTCCAGATCACAAAGACCCGAACCCTGCAACCTTAGCACCACGTCTCCTCTAGTTATCAACTGTGTCACAATCCGGTTGACCTCACCACGAAGGCTAATCCCTGCTGCGAATCGAGGAACACAAGCCAGAACAAGATAAAACACAACTTAATTGAAGTGACAATTACAGATGAATGATTAAGCACTCGAAGTTGGGGTCTCGCAAACCGATAGACGGCGACTGGCAATGGACAGAATGATCTAAGCAAAACCCAAACCCTAATGTAGGTGGCAGCTACTAATTATAAAGCCTAAGGGGCGTTCAAGGACCCCCACTTACATCCCTAAGGAGTCTCGACACGTTACATGGCCCAAACGGCCCAAAAGACGACGACGCAGCACCCTGACAAATTCTGGACGTCAACTTGTTTTGATGATTCACATTGACTCCGATGGAATTTGGACCTCAAACCAAAGCCATTGGTTATCTTATGAAATTATCTTTCCATCCATATGTGGATCATTAAAAACAGAGTCCGGATGTGTCCTGGGCGTCCGTTTTATTGCAGACTGGTCCAAAAGACCGAGGCAGACTCGAACTCGAATTGGACTGGGCCTCCGGGTTGGCTTGGACGTCCTTGCTGGCCTCCTAAGGTGGTGGCCAAGGAGGAGGATGTCCTTGGGCATCTCTTATGTGTTCTCCATCTTCTTGGGGCATGCTTGTAACATCCGAAAAAATTGCTTATTTGGAAATAGAGCTAAAATGATTTAATTATGTATTTTTGTGCTCATGAAAACATAGGAAAATAAAAATTTTCGTTAAATTAAAATTCATCTTAAGATGTAGCAACATTGTTGTGCATATATGCTAATGCATTGTGTTTTTGTATTGTTTGGTTTTGACCAAGGTACAAAATCAATTCAAACTGTTTTTATTAAAATACGTTTAGTAGGTAATTTTTCCTCTCTGCTATACCTTTATTCTTTTTCTACAGTCAAATTCCTTGTCTCTCAGCTCAAGTTTCATTGAGAGCTTCCTAAAATATTTTCTTTGTAACCCAAATCACTCCTTTCAGTTTCTCGTCCATCAATTAATCTCTACAAACTTATCGGGAATTTTTCCGACTTATCTATAGCTTATTTCCACTTATCTATGAGCATAATCTAATTTTTAGATGCTCCAAATTATCTTATCATGAGCTCCAAATACTTTATTTGGGTTCCTCATGTTTCATAATGTCTCTAGAAAATTTCCTCGAATTTTCGGAGCTTTCGGAGTATTTTTCACGGCTTAAATAATAATTCTGGACTTTTTTAGAATTATTTTATCCACAAAAATAATTAATTCTGAAAATAATAAATTTCTCATTTTTTTCCAACGCTCAAAGCCCATGTGCAATAATCCTAATAAATCTCAAAGGTCCATACATTTATTTACAATGGGATTAATTGATTACTTAGGCCTATTAGCGGAGGTGGATAGTGCAACGTCAATTAGCACCATATCGCTAGTTGATATGAAGGTGGAGAGTTTTCCTCCCTATATATACGTACCTACCCCTTGGGCAAAGCACACCAAAACTACCGTAGAGGAGCCCCTAGTTTGGGAAATCTCTCGTGTAGTAAATTATATTTTCTCCTCCTTCTCTTGTCGCCGTCCGACGAAGCCACCAGGCGTTCTACTCCAAGAAAAAGAGGTATTTACTTGAATTCCACCGTCTAGATCACATTAAAAACCAGATTTTAATTTATTTTCGAAACCAGGTATTTACAAAACTGCCACTATCTTGTTTAGGCCATATCTTCTACGTTTTAACTCCGATTTGACCCGTTCAAATTGCGTTAGGTTCGTATTTGCGAGCTCTACATGTTACTATGGTTGTACAGTAAGTTTCGGAAAATTAATTTTCGAGTTTATATTTAAGTAATTATTTATCTATAGGAAATCTTAGAAAATTCATAACTTTCACGTTTTAAATCCGAATTTCGTGATCTTTACGTCCGTGTAATCGTAGTAACGTGTAGAAGAGTTTTACAAACTTTTTATACTGTTAGTGCCACTATTGGTTAGGTTTTCCACCTTTAAGATTTAAGGTTAGATTTAATCTATTATTTTACTAAAGAAAATCTCGTTTAATTCATAACTTATTTGTTTTAATTCCGAATTAGTCCGTTCAAATTGCAATGGATTTATAACAACATAAACTACGTATTAGTATTACTGTTTTCTTTATCAAAATCTCTGGAATTTTATAATTTAGATCTAACTTGATTAATAACTGTGCAACTAGATTTATAAATAAAATATTATTGATTTCTCCTTTAGTTTTCTAAATTTAAATGTAATTTAGCCTAAGTCACTTTTGAATATCTATAAAAAGTATTTTATCCTATATATATGTTTTTATATAGTTAAAACAAATGAGACCTATGATTTTCTGTTTTATACAACAAGATCTTTCAATGTATGTATTTCTTTCACCGTAGCTCCGACTAGCGTGTTTTCCGCGTTTATGTGTTCGTAGCAATGCGTAGATCAGTTTTCAAACCTTTTTATTGATTGTTGTACTGTTCTAATTATTATTCATTGTTTGCTTCATGTATGATTGCTCGATGCGTGTGTGGTGATTTATTGATCAAGTCCAGTCGGTGAGTTATACGTGGAGATTCAAGAAGCTATTAATTGAAGATTTGGATCAGAGAAAGGATCTTGATTTAAGGCAAGTAAAGCTTGGGTTTTCTTTCTGTGACCATGATCTTGTGACTTAATTAATATAAGTACTATGATGGTTAAGAGATGACTTTTTAGCAACATAAGATCTTGTCTGTACGTGAACCTCTGGGATTTACAGTACAACTGTGAGGGCTATATGGCTCTGGCTTTAGTCAAGTATGAGGACCTTTTCTAGCTTGTTAGTGGTTACCGAAAGGTGCAAGAGGGGTCATGTCTAGTATGGTCTTGGCCTGCCAAGGTGGGTGCAGTCTTTTGTAAGTCGCCCCTTGGGGGGAGGTTCATGCTTTCCAATTAAGAATCCTTAGCGGCCCTAACTTGTTAGACGAACCTTTGAAAGGCTTCATAGTGAACCCTGTCGACCTTCCTTGGAAGTGGGTCAAGGGGCTGATCACCTCGAGCGAAAGGGTAAATCACGACTCATAGTGAAAGTGTACACCTCTGCGCAGAGTTTAATAAACTAGTATACTAGCCGTGCTCACGGACACGAGCGGCCTTGGAGACATCTACATTAATGATGATGATTTTTGTTTTGTTAAGATGCTCATTTACTTATCGATTATGTTCTATATTGATTATGTTACATTGATCATGAGTTTATGGGATCTATACTTGCTATGCTTGCGGAGTTCGACATGGACTCACTCTTGCTATTTCCCACACCTCAGGAGAAGTTTAGGCTTGTGGTCAACCAGTTAGTTTGTTCCTGGAGTGAGGTCTACACCCGATGTTTGGAGTTATCTTTTCGCTGTGTTGCTCTCGAAGGTATATTTTATACTATTGAGTTATGTATATTAAGCATTTGTCTCTTGGTATTACACTTATCTGTGGCTATATGTGGGATTTGACTCCTTTATTTCACATATAGTGTATATCTGGTTTTGTCCTTAAAACTGGATGTGACAATGCTCCAACTTAGGCCTGGGTCCCAACTGTCAATAGCAAGCCTGCGACGACACCGTAGCACCCGATAGAAATAGCGGCAGAATGTCTCGATGATTTGGAGACCTTGGCAATGTGATATTGAGGTGGGACCAGATCTATTTGAAAGCTTATCAAATAAGATTTCCATCAAGTGCTCATTGACCTCGATCGCACTCCAGATGGATGAGTTTTGGCCTTCCCAATGAAGCACTATGAGGTTGCCGACGAACCGAAAGTTCAACTTTGATGGATACATTCAAATAACGACATGTACATATGGAACCAAGTGAATTATACCCAAAATTACTATGCAAATGTAGGAACGAGCGCACCTTATAATCAATAGTCGTATCCATTGGTGTCATGTCCTCATCAGCGAAGCACTCAAGCATGTCGAGCCGCAGCATGAGCACACTATGGTCTTCCACGAAGATGGCATGCATCCCTGCGTAGAAGCAGGCCTCCGGATGGCACGGTACTCGTGGTCATAGAACCGATTCTAGGTCCCAAGTTGTATCCCATGCAGCAGCACCCACCGCAGTGGTATGCTCTGTCCCACTACGACATCGTCGCACACCCTACGCATCTGCGAACAGGTTGCCCGTAGGCTGCCAAGATCTTCCATGGGATCTGCTGCAACCGTAGCGGTGCGGCTAGCAATCTTAACAGCCACATCCATCGAGAGCTTCTCCATGGAACGAGGACACGCACGGCGGTTGTAAAAGATGGATCCTTGGGTCGGGGAGTGACATCACGGTAGAGTGGAGCACTGGGAGGGGGATCGGAGCGGAGCAAGGTGAGTTCCAAAAAACCCTCTTGGGATTTTATGATTGCTCCATTCTTGAAGGTTCCGCGGCGCAGGGATGTCGAATGTCTCGGGTAAGTCAATCATCATCCTCTGAGTGAATCACGAAACCATGTATGAAAATACAAAAAAATTCAAAATGAAACAATCTTTTATCTTACTATCTTACGATTACTAATTAGAGGCCCCAATGGTGTAAACCGTGTGAACTATGTAAACGTGTATGTAAACTGTGTGAACCCCCTAATTTTGTATATAAATTACCCACCTCTGCCATTACAAAAGATAATTCAAAGTAGTTGATAAGAATAAAATAGGCCAGCGGTTCGTCACTTCGTCTCCCCTAAGATCGTGGTTAGTGCTAGATGGGCCAAACCGCATGGTCGAGTCAAGTTTTTTCGTCCAACTTCTAACACCATTCCATCACCATTACTTCCGCCGGTAGAAGCGTGCACCACTAAGATCGTGCGAGACGTGGGCTCACCTTAACTCCTGCTCTCGCTTAGTGCAATCGAAGGGAACTCCAACGGGCGTCTATCTAGCTATCTCGCCCATCCTTCTATAAAAGTGAAGGCTAAGGCGGGGAAGCAAGTACAAGATTCCTTTTCTCTCAAACTCGTTACACTTACCTATCTTCTCGTTCTATCTTCTTCGTCCGGCGCTCCGCCTCGACACCCCATATTTCACATCTCATCCAATGGCAATGAAGCGCCGAATGGAAGAGTCATTGGAGGTTGTCCCTACTCGTCCCTGCTTTTGTGCGATGCTGCGACGGGACGGGGAGGGCAGCTCGGTGGCGCCGCCACCGGAGAGCCAATCCCCGCTTTCGGCTATCTCCGATGACGACGATGGGGGGATGATGTCCTCATGTTGGTGGAGCAGCTGGACGTGGCCAGCTCCGCCCTCCGGGAGGAGAGTTGGGAGGCGGACCGGCTACACATCTCCATTGCTGCTATGAAATAGGAAATGGCCACGACAGAGCTTGTCGCCACCGAGGCCTAGGCACGCCTCACTGGTAAGGCATTTGGCATGATATGATCTTGCTCTTTCACTATGTGCAATGTCGTGTCTTCAGTTGTAGCGTTTTCTTGTCTCCTTTTTAGCCGTCCAGGAGTAGCTGAGCGCCACACAAGGCAAAGCGATGGAGGTGATCCATCTTCGCTAGGTAGCCGAGGACAACGTTCGTGTCTCCTCTCGTATGGTGGTCGAGAGCAACAGGCGCTACCAGGATCTCCATGCGGTAGTAGGCAACGCCGTCCACGTGCTTTCGCCTCCTACGCCTGTGGGGATGACCCTGGTAGACCACCTCCGCACCGTGTCACCATGGGTCATGGATGTGGCCACGTACTGCATTCGCCTAGGGGCCGCCACCTAGCTTTGGCTGGGTGAGGACCTGACCGTGGTGGAGCCGGGGTTCCCAAGAGAGACGAGCTATCGGCAGCGCCAGAACCTGATCGGCAAGTTCTCCACCATGGGCGATGGCATCTTGGCCACGGTGGATGTAGAGGACATCATTCTTAATGCTCCCCATGAGTAGTTCGATTGTAACATGCCTCTGCATTTTGAATAAAAATGTTCATAATACTTAGTAGTTATTACTTTGAGTTCATCTCTGTTTGCTGTGACTTGAACGTTCCATTTGTGCGCCTTAGAGTTTGCAGACCGTTTGACATGTTCATCATTAGTAGGTGCTAACATCTCCCAATCACCATCGCCGGTAGCCTTCATCGCCGCTTTCGTCAAGTTCCAAGCCCACGTGCGAGTCCTACGCGTCACTCCCGCGCGTATTTACAAAGTTTTGCAGAAATTTACATTCCCGCGTCTGATATAGTTGCTTACAAAGGATGCTCCCCACCATATCTTTCTCCTCCACTATCCTTAGTGCTGCTATTCCTCATCACTGCCCCTGCTCCCTAGTGCTGAACTGCGCAGCCACCCCTACTCAGTGGTGTGCAAGCCGCCAGTCACTGCTGACAAGCTAGTGCTCCATGTCGGTACGTGATGAGGACATCGCTACGCTGGACACACCGACGCTATGGTCTTCTCCAAGTTGCAATTCGTCCCCAACTCAGCTGCCACGTCACCCTCGGATTCAGCAGACACGTCGTCACTGTTTCGGTCATAACTCTCTCATACGACATCGAAACGGGGCGTTCTTGGATGCGTTGGAAAGGGGACGACGACGCCGTCATTTTGGATCTGGTCCCAGCTCCAGAAGGTCCGTGGATCATTCTGTGTGACCACGGCAAGGTGCTACGTCACCTATTTGGGCCAACTTGGCCATGTATCGTGTCGGGCTTTAAGCCCAAGTTGTGGGCGCCCAACCCCTGGCCGTCCTCAACCCTAGGTCGAGTCTTAGACTATAAAAACAGCCGCCGCCGCTTCTAGACAATTAGGTTTTGTTTAGAGTTTAGTTTTCCATCGAGAAACTGAATCGTTCATTGTAACTGTGGTGACAAATCCTTTACAGTGATCCAGGGCCCCTGTTCTTGATCTCCTCCACTGTGTCGATTAGTCCTTTGGAACCGAGTTCTTGAACCCTATTGATATTCGCATCATTCATATTTGCAATTTCAGATTACGTGTTTTTTACCTTCTTGTTTGTGTTCTTCGATTCGCTTGCAGGAAAAGCCTTCTTGGCGAGGTCAATCAAGTTGTGCTTGGTTGATAACCAACGGAGCAGTGGTATAACGGTTGCAGGGTTCGAATCGTGACTGATTTGAAGCCGGATCGCCAACGTCGAGATCTCCACAAATTGAACTTACCGGTTACCTCTCGGAAGATCGGGCCTGTATCTCATCAATTGGTATCAGAGATTTTAGGTTTACCGCGAGGTATATTCTCGTTTGCCTTAGATTCATATTTGTTTATTACCTAGAGTCCACAAAAAGCCCAAAAAAAATATTTCAATTTCCGCTGTCCTATCACCTTTTGTGCCTTTGCAATTTCGTTTCAGATTCGCGTTGTTGAGTTTGTGTCCGTGGTCGAGTCTTGTTGCTGGTTTAGGATTGTGTTCGTGGTCGTAGTTCAATCGCCCGTTGCTGTGATTTTTGTTTTCCGCCGCTATCCCATCCACCGTTCCCAAACAACAAGTCGAAGCCACCACATTACTCGACTTGCCCCCGCTGCCGCCTTGTGTGACTTCTCGCCGCCGCGCAAACCCTAGATAGGTTGCCAGCCGCTCTTATTTTGCCTGCATCGCAGCCCTCCTTACATCATCAGGCGAATACCTACTGTCGCTGTTGGAGTCACAGGGACGATCTTGTGATCGGTGTTGGAGTTTAGGGACGCTTTGCCCTAACTGCCTCTGTCGTGTTGTGCCTCCAGTCAAAACATAACTTGAGATACCTTCGGTAAAACAGGCATAACTTTTCGCTCGTTTATTAGAAAAATCTGAAATTTTTACAGCAGCTTCTTGACACCGTTTGGAGCCGACCCAAACTCGGCTTCGCCCTGTTTGGTTTCGTCAAAATTGCCAAAAAAAATCAGGAAAATAAAAAAAAAAATTGTTAAAGCTTTTGCACGCTTTTCAGAGAATGTGCTGTTTTTCTGTAGACCACATCCCACCTCAGTTGTAGGTGCCAAATTTTGTGGTTGCATCTTTTGTGATCCTTGTTCCGAGAAAAATATAAAAAAATAGTGAAAAAATAAAAAAGTTTGATTCCTACTAGTGCCTTTTGGGAAAATCAGGGAAAAATTCAGGAAAAAAGAAAAATCCGGTTATTTGCTTGTTCTGTGCGTTCTTTCCATCATCCTTTGTTTTCACCTTGTTGCGTTACGTCTCGACACGTCTTAGCCAGCAGCTGTGATTTGTACTTGGGATCCAGATTGAACAATCGCTAATCTGTATTCGTTAATTGCTAATCCTTGCTGTCATATTGTGTGCCTACCCATAGCTCCACATATTCTTCTGTCAGCACAGGTTCATCTTGCAACTGTTATCCACGCTCAACAACAGATTGCTTCGCCACGTTGGTTTTGCTCTTGTTTGGCGTTGGTAAGAATACAGGCAAGACGGTGGTAAGCCGCTTGTGATTTTGCATTCCACTTTCACCTTCACCACCACTTGGTTCCTTTTAGTCGATAGGGATAATACTTTGGTGTTGTCTTTTTCTATCTTCTAACCATGGCAGGATCTCCGACGGACTTCAATGATTGCGTGTCCAAGGGCGAGCTTACAACGTTCATGACTGAACAACGCAATCTTATGACCGAGCTGACGCGCAATGTGAACAATCTGGTCACCCGCATTGAACAACTCGAGCAACGTCCTCCACCTCATCGTGCTATTGATGACGATGCAGATGATTTTGGTGATGACGATGCGGATGTGAATGCTGACGGTTATGCCCGTCGCCTTCTCAACTTCAACCGTCGCGGTATGGGAGGTAATAATCATGGTAATAACGATCCTTTTGCTAAAATTAAATTTAGTCTTCCTCCTTTTGCTGGTAATATTGATCCAGAGGCTTATTTAGATTGGGAGCTTGCTGTTCAACAAAAATTTGATTCTCATAATGTTCCTGCTGAGCATAGGGTTAGACTTGCTACTAGTGAGTTTACTAATTTTGCTTTGTTCTGGTGGAGTGATCTTTGTAATGCTAATAATGCTACTGCTGTGCCTCAAACTTGGAATGCTTTAAAGCAACGTATGAAATCTCGTTTTGTTCCTCCTTATTACCAACGTGATTTACGTTTGAAACTGCAAACTTTAAAACAAGGTGATAAAGGAGTAGAAGCTTACTATCAAGAATTGCTTATTGGTTTAGCCCGTTGTGGTATAAATGAAGATGATAATGATGCTAGTGCTAGATTTTTTTGGTGGTCTAAACCATGATATCCAGAACATACTTGATTACAAAGAATGGTGTAATTTTTCCCAATTGTATCATCTTGCTATTAAGGCAGAACGTGAAGTACATGGCCGCAAACAACACCAGCCTTTCAGGTCTAACAATGGAAGGAATTTTCAGCAGCGCTCTGAGCCGGAGACGCCCAAGCTTTCTGTTGCACCACATGGGGTAAGTAAATTGTCTGATGTGCAGAAGAAAGGTGCCACTCCAGGTGTTTCTACTAGCTCCTCCTCGTCCAGCGCTAAAATCATTTGCCACCGATGCAAAGGCATGGGCCATGTCATGAAGGATTGCCCCAGTCGTCGTGCTTTCATTGCTACCGAGGATGGATATGTAAGTACTAGTGATGTTGAAGATGATTTAGCCCTTGCTGCTAACATTGATGCAGATCCACCGAGGGTGATCAAGACAAGGAGGCTATCATCATTGACTCTGTGGCTGCTGCCGCGGATTACCCTAGCCTTCTTGTGCAGCGTGTGTTAAGTACACGTGTGGGACATGAAGACGAGATGAAGATCCAATGAAACAATTTGTTCCACATGTATTTCATTATGCAGGGTTGTCGTGTTCTCACTATCATTGATAGCGGAAGTTGCAATAACTTGGTGAGTTCAGATTTGGTTGAGAAGCTTGGCTTGACCACACGACAACATTCGTATCCATATAAACTTCAATGGTTCGATAATAGTGGTAAGACTAAGGTAACTAAATCAGCACGCATTAGCTTTTTCATAGGTTCTTATCATGATACTGCTGATTTTGATGTTGTTCCTATGCAAGCTTGTTCTATTTTGTTAGGTCGTCCATGGGAATTTGATAATGATGCTATACACCATGGTAGAACTAATACATACACTATCGTACATAAGGATAAGAAAATTACATTGCTGCCTTTGTCTCCTACGGAAATTATTAAACATGATAAAGAGATTAAAAATAATCCTCCAACTGACATTGCTAAAAATAATGGGATTAAGTTAAAAGGAGGTACTTTTCTTGCTACAACTTCTGCTACTACTGAGTTATGTGATAATCCTGATGCACCATGTTATACTATGTTTTGTCAACCTATTATGTCTGGTGCATTGCCTGCTGTCACTAACCTTTTGCAGGAGTTCGCTGATGATGGGATGAAGTCGAGGGCGACTCCAATTCTAGAAGGAGGGGATGATGAGGACATCGCCAAGATGGAGTCAAGGACGACTCCAATTCAAGAAGGGGAGGATGATGAGGACATCGCCACGCTGGACACACCGACGCTATGGTCTTCTCCAAGTTGCAATTCGTCCCCAACTCAGCTGCCACGTCACCCTCGGATTCAGCAGACACGTCGTCACTGTTTCGGTCATAACTCTCTCATATGACATCGAAACAGAGCGTTCTTGGATGCGTTGGAAAGGGGACGACGACGCCGTCATTTTGGATCTAGTCCCAGCTCCAGAAGGTCCGTGGATCATTCTGTGTGACCACGGCAAGGTGCTGCGTCACCTATTTGGGCCAACTTGGCCATGTATCGTGTCGGGCCTTAAGCCCAAGTTGTGGGCGCCCAACCCCTGGCCGTCCTCAACCCTAGGTCGAGTCTTAGACTATAAAAACAGCCGCCGCCACTGCTAGACAATTGGGTTTTGTTTAGAGTTTAGTTTTTCATTGAGAAACTGAATCGTTCATTGTAACTGTGATGACAAATCCTTTTACAGTGATCCAGGGCCCCTGTTCTTGATCTCCTCCACTGTGTCGATTAGTCCTTTGGAACCGAGTTCTTGAACTATATATTGATATTCGCATCATTCATATTTGCAATTTCAGATTGCGTGTTTTTACCTTCTTGCTTGTGTTCTTCGATTCGCTTGCAGGAAAAGCCTTCTTGGCGAGGTCAATCAAGTTGTGCTTGGTTGATAACCAACGGAGTAGTGGTGTAACGGTTGCAGGGTTCGAATCGTGTCTGATTTGAAGCTGGATCGCCAACGTCGAGATCTCCACAAGTCGAACTTACCGGTTACCTCTCGGAAGATCGGGCCTGTATCTCATCAGTACGCCTCACCGGTAGATAGACAGCATAGATCCACCAGTGACCAGGCTAGTACTCATCACCACCATTATCGCTCGAGCTCAATACTGCAAGATCCAAAAGTAATAGTAATGCTTTCACACTTCCCTTATGCATTGTTCTTGATTTTTTATTCCCTTCTTCACTCATCTGAGTACAAATGAAGCTTCCATTTAACTATTAATGAGCTCACTAACACATCCCCGCAGTCGCTCCTTCTTTGATTTAGGCGACAATGTTGCTGCTTCCATCGCCGTCCCCACTCAACCAAGATCCTCATCAAGATGGAGGAGGAGGCCCCAACAAGAGTAACAAAGTGGCCATCCTCACAGACCATGTCTTGGTCCTCATCCTCAGCTGTCTCACCGCCCGCTCCTTATGTAGCTGCAAGAGTGTTTGTCACTCCTAGAATAGCCTCATCTCGGGATCCGTGTACCATAAGGAGCTGCCTAGATTCTTCTACCGTAGCTGGAAATGCAAACACAACTTCACCAGCGTCAATGGTGAGTACCCCTCCTTGTCCTTCTTGCCCTTTCCCATTCAGGATGTTGTGATCTCAGATTGCTCCCGGGGCCTCATCCTCTTCTGGCACTTTGGGTTTCGCTATATTGTCTGTAATCTAGTGACTAAGAAATGGTTGCTACCATTCTTGTGGTTTAGCTCGCTTGGGGTTTGATCCGACAGTCTCCTCTCACTTCCATGTGTTTGAATATGGGATCAACGATGATGTCTCCTTAGGTGCCAACATCTACTCATCTAAAACTAGAGCATGGATCTTTAAAGAATCTAAATGGGGAGAGGGTATTCTTGTATCCACATATGGGAAAGGTGTGTTTGTTAATGGTTTTATGCACATGCTAGAGTTCACCCAGATAGTTGCTGTTGATATGGAGGGAAAGACATGGATGAAAATTTGTAGGCCGACTAGTGATGTAATCTCCATCATGAAAGCATGAAGGTTTCTCTTTTGAGACCCCCTGCATTTCATGCTCACTTCTAAAGCCTCTAGAGTTGATCACGCTTAGTGCCACATGCTTTTATGAGGACCACAACCGTCTCTTAGTCCTTGTTTACAAACTTTTTGGAAGGATGGTTGTGGATACATATGTTTATCACAAATATTGCAAATCTTGTGGATGCGTTGTGGTACTAACCTTGCAACTTGAATGATAATTAATGTTAAATGCCTAGTGGTGAAGCTGGGAACTAAACCACCATTGTTAGCTGCAGGATGAAGTTCCCAAGGTCAAGCTTATAACCATAAGCAAAGCACTGCCAGGAGATACCCTGGATTATCATTAAAAAAAGGAGATTATTATAAACAACAACAACCACTTCTTCAATAAAAAGCAAGAACATGTTATCAAGTTAGTATGCACCTTCGGGTATTCTTGTGTGTTAACCCTTTCAGGTTAAGATCAAGAAGAACAGGGACATACGATGCCTGAAAACATGGGAATTACATCTTTGGTGATGAAACATGCTAAAAAAGGAGACCCCGATCCTGCGCACTTGACTTTCACACAAAAGTCCAAGTGTGGGGGAAGTTGGTGAGAGTCCCAAAGTTCCATATACACCAATGATCATCTTGCTTAAAAAAAAGAGAAAAGAAAAATGGTAGAGAAAAAAACTAAATGTTCACCAACTCATTTATGTCTCCATATGAAATGTGCTCATACAAGTTCATGTTTCCCTTATTTATGATGTAATGCTCTAGTTGGATGTATTCACCGGTAGTATATCCATAGGTCTTTTTAAATTAAGCATGGTGCTTAGGTTAAAATGGTCTCCTTTAATCAAAATTAGACATGATGTTTAATCTTGGTTAATAAACTGAGTATTACTTTCATAAACAATAGAAGTAATCTACTATGGAAATAAATCAAGGCTATGTTTATTTTTCTACAAACTTTACCTTAGTCTTGTTTATGCTAAAAAATAAAAAGTTGGGTGAACACATAAAATAAAGTAAAAATATTATAATAAAATAATAGTGATAATAATTATAATAAAATTAAGGTTCCCAGTGTTGTCAATTGGTAGAGCCCTTGTTTGTTTCCACTTTTGTTTCTCTTTATCAAATAAAACAGGTACAAGAATAAGTGTGGGGGAGATCTCTCAAGCATGACGAACACACATTAGAGATCTCCCACTAACACGTTGCACAAACATCGAACGATCCAACATGCAAGAAGGATAGACAGATAGTTCCAGAGAGGGTTGGCTGAACTTTTGGTTTAGCCAAACCAACTCTGACTTAGCTCCTCCCTCTTCAACGATGATTCGTGCAACACTGACCTCAGCTCCCTACAATTTTGAGTTTGAATAAACATGAATCTTGATCACTACAATAAAACTCAATTTATCTTTGCTAACTCCTAATGATGAACAATGCCCCTATTTTACAAACCACACTTCATTTAAAATTTTGAAAGGTGACCTGTTCATAACATGTTTAAGATAGAAGCTTGTATAAAGTTTGTTCCATATACATACACTTATACTTATGGGAAAACATTCTAATAGGATAAACATATTGACTAAGTTGTTGTGAGGTGTGATATAGTTCTGACTTAGAAATCCTACCATTTCTATTCAAAGTACTTCGAGAATTTGTTTTTATAAAAATATAAAACCATAGTATCACATACTCCTTAATTAGTGAGCAATTCCTAGCAAAGCCAAATATGATATCTTGCAAAATTCAAGCCTTCTACATAAACTGCTTGTTATTATGTTGAGTTTGGTCAAGTCTTGTTGGCCCCTGTCGAGAGATTTATTATGCTCCCAAGATCAAGATCACGTACACTCTACATACATATGCTGCTCCTACACTCGGAGTACGCAAAAAACATGCTTCCGTCCAGATCCACTAAAAATTCTGCTCCTACACTGGGGGTAGACAAAATATGTTTGTTAGGGAAATACTCCATGTTCTAAAAACATAATGATCTCTCCCTGAATATGTGATTTAGATGGAGAAACATGGGCTATGAAAAAAATGTTTAAAAGAAAAAAATGTGGACACATGAAGGTCCAAGTACAAAATAAAAAAATGGTGAGCACATGAAGGCTCATGTATTGAAAAAAAGAGAAGAAGAAAGATAGTCTTGTTTCAAAATAATAAGTTATAGAGAGAAATCATATCTACAAGAGGAGTATAGTTTTAGTTTACCTTTTTCCACACACATGCACATCTTGATCTAAGAGCATGGCACTTCTCTCCTTGGATCCTCGACTTGACTTTACAACATATGCGATACAAGTATGCTATATTGTTTATCCCTACCTAAAGCTCCACATAAACCTTTTTAGAAGTAGAAGGCAAAACATTGCTATACCTTGGTAAGGATTTATGCACAAGTGAGTGATTTGAGAGTGCCATTTGAGGAGTATAAAGTGAACTATGCTTTTCTTGAGAGAAATTTCTAAAACTCTAAGTTGCTAAGATGTGAAATTGAGAAGGTGACTTTGTTTCAAGAACTGTTCTGCTTTTCAACAACCCAGGGAAACATGTTAGCTAACGCCACATATCCCACTCGTGTAAGGAATGTGTTGGAATAATACTTATTTAAGCCATATATCTTAGGATTATATGCTCATGATTACCATTAACACTAAGCTTTGCTCGAGGACGAGCAAAGGGGTAAGTGTGGGGGAGCTTGTTGGTGGTCCTTAACTCCAACTCCTAACTGCCAACTTTCATATAAAATATGCTCAAATAAACACCAAACTTAGAATTAGAGATTTTAACTCACACTTTTCACAAGTTTTGGTGCAAGCATGTTTTGCAGGTCACAAACATAAAATGCATGAGAAATTCACCGAAAGGCGCTTTCTGACACTGAATCGCATAAAGGAATGACGAAGATGCTTATCAATTCAATTCAAACGAAGCAAAACTCCACTGGGGAGCAATGTAGGTCCAGCCCACGGCCTGCCACGCAAAGGCGGTGGTCAAGGGGCGGCCGGCCCCCTGCTAGCACCACTCGTCCTCTCTTTCACATGGTGGTTGCATGCCTCCATATAGAAGGCGGTGGTGCATGGGCTTCGCACCAGGAATAGCCACAACACCGCCTCTCCTTCATGTATAAATATTCACGCCAGGAATAGCCACAACACCGCCTCTCCTTCATGTATAAATAGAGGGGCAACCCCCCTTTAAACGCAACACACAAGGCAAAGAGCACACCTCACTTGAGTTAGAGCAACACTCCAAAGGGCTTAGGCCCTAGTAGCTAACTAGAGTTGTAAGGGAGAGATGTGAGGAAGAGTTTGGGGAAGCGCTAGGCTTGTCGGTGTCTCCCCGCCTTGTACCTCGACAAGCACTTATACTTCAACGGGTTTTCCCGCTAAGTGAGTGTTTGTGGTTCTTTTGGTTATAAGGTCGTTTGTTTAGTTAAGCTTTACTCTTACTTGTTTACAGGTTCATCGTCCGTCCCCGTGGCGGATGCTCTAGTAGAAGGGCGCTGATAAAGACGGATAACCCTTGCTAGCGCACTAGAGTAGTAGTTGATAGCGTAGACATGGTGTCTAGGCTGGAGGCTACCTTCATTTGCCTCGTTCCCTACGGTTGAGGGGTAGGCGGCAGGTGGTGACAGCCTTGTTCGTCTCTCATATTCCCCCATGTCTGGGTTCGACGCCGGCTATAGGCCGTCAATGCTTGGTAGACCATGTGTTAAGCGGTGCCCGAAGTAAGCAAGTAGAAATAAAGTTTATCTGTCCATAGGTCCTATAACCACAGGAATCCATCTCAACCTTTACCAACTCTACCTTGTGTTGTCCTTGGATGAACTAACTAGAAGAGTACCTCTATTCCCTGTGAAAAATACGATACATTGAATACTTCCGGGTGAAATGCTACAATGGTAATTCTGTGCGCTTGCGAATTATTTCTGTTTGCGTTAAGAAATACCAACAAAAGACATGGAGGAAAATTCGTAGGCCAACTAGTGATGCAATCTCCATCCATGAAGCTCAGGGTAAGTTGTGTTTATGTACTACTGATACTTTGAATAGGTATGAGCTTTCAATCTAGATCCTTGAAGACTATGGTAGTAGTAAATGGACATTGAAGCATAAGGTGACCACGCTGGAGCTATATGGAAAGAAGAATATTGAAATTAGTACCGAGGTTTGTGATGTGGCCTACAGAGTGATTGCAGTTTATCCAGAATGGAATTTGATTTTTCTTGTTGGGGAGGACAAATCACTTCTTGCATATGACATGAACCGTAGTAAAGTTCATGTCTTCCCTGCCCGGGCCATCGGCTATCCTAGAAGTACCTAGAAACTATTATGTATGAGCAGCGGACCTCACTATCTTTCTTATATTCCCTTGTTCATGGAGTCCCTAGTAGAGCAGTAAAGGTGCATATGCTATATTTTGTTGTAATTACGTCATGCCTTTGTTCAGATAGGTAGTTGTTTTGATTCTATATATAGGTCAATTTGGGCTTTGTAACTAAAGAAATGGTGTGTTGAATATTATTAATTGTGCTGCTTTGTGCATGTGGAGTTTGAGTGCTTTTGAACAATTTTCCTGCATTGGCTAGGAGGAAGAAGAGGGGTTCCATGGTGCATTGCCTACCAATTCGAAGGATGCACTAATTATATTCATTTTTGCCAAGCAAGCAAGAGGGCCACATAGGAGGAGCACAGCTACATTGTTTCGTTATGTAAGCCTGTAGAGATCAATACCTTTAGTTTGCAATCTATGTACCGCTTGTGTTAGGACATTAGTTGAGAAAGATATTATGGTAAACGTCCATTGTTATTGTAAGAACATGGTTTATGGATGCAATGATTATATTTGTATGCTTTGTGTTCAGTGAACTATTAAGGGTCGTTTATTGTTTTGTTATCACCACTGCCGTTGGTGGTGCAAATGTCTAACACCGTTGCTATACGTATTATGTGGCAGGGATAAAAGTGTATCACCGCCGAATTGTTTAGTAACCTAACACCGACTAAATGATCATCAAAGGCAGATCGTGGTGCAAGGCGACGGTGACCATGACCTTTGTACTAGCGGATCATAGGCTGAAGTGATAGTGGTGTTAACCTCTACAGAGGCGTCTCGGCCGTCGAACCGACAGTGAACCCGCACCGCTGACAGTCGGGTCGAAGTACAAGACCACGGTGCTAGTGATCACTACATAGGCGGTTGATGTGCCCACACAGTGGTTTTGATAGCCTTGACACAGTCAAATCATTTGCCAATGCAGCGGTGTTAGTGTACATCCACAGCTGAGTCGTGCTATAATGCGACGGAAGTAAGGACCTAATCACAGACAAATCACAAGCCAATCAGCGGTATTAGTGTACACCGTAGTCAGTCCCAAATGTCGACGGTGAAGGCTATAACCATCACTATCGATAGCTTATCGCCGAGGCCAAAATTGGACTACAATGTGGGTTACGACGCGACTGTGAAAGGTACGAGTGTAGTAGTGTGTGAGCTCAAAATCTCTGACAACTAACTTTGGGGAACATTCATAATCTCCTTTGAGGTGATCCATGGATCCATAATCACCAAGCAGAGGTGGAGCTTGACCATAGAAATAGGTAGGGCTAGTTCATAGAATTATGAACTAAACAACAAACAATACTGCTTTTAATGTTTAACTAGTGCATACTTAATTGCATTGGTAGGTGGTATGGCCCACTTTGGCCTTAACCAAACTCCTCCACTACCATCAAGCCATCTAGGAGGCGCGCACCAACCTCTAAGAGTGAAAGCCCTAGCTTAGTTTTGGTAATTGAGCACCAACCATAGGAGATGATGGAGATGGAGATCAAGATCACAAGTATGCAAGTGTTCATCAAATGGAGAGAAGATGGAGCAAAGGCAAGCCACAAGGCAAAGGCATTGCAAACCAAGGTGCAATAGAGTGCATGACTAGATTTAGCTAGCTAGGATAAATAGTCGTACTATAAAGAGGGAAAATCTTTGGTTGTAACGATTATCTAGTGCCACTAAATGTGAGTCTCATGTGCATATGCATTACGCTTAGTGACAGTGGTGAGGTGCAAGAGAAAACCCTTTGAAAAATGCCTGAAAAATGCTAACTCACTTGCACATACATAAACACTTACTGGAGTTAGCATATTTGAAAAGGGGATGGAAAGGAGCTGATTGTGGTGCCTCTGCAGGCACTGGATTAGTCTAGTGCTTGCCTACAAAGGGCACTAGACTAAGTGCTACAGGGATTAGGTACATGGGCTTCCTAGCCATGGCTAGGGTAAGCCACCAGATTAGTCTAGTGGTTAACCCTAGGTGTCACCAGACCAAGCGGTAACACTGTTCTAGAGGGGGTACTTTCGTTGTACTCACCAAATTAGTCTAGTAGCTATTTTTCAGTTTTGGAACCTTACTAGATCACACCAAATTAGTCGGATGGTTAGGTCTGGGGTGTCACTAGATCATGCGCTACAATTTGACTATTAGGGGTAACAACTTGTTTTTCAAAAAGGCGCGGACTTGAAGGCATCGGATTAGTCTAATGCTGCCATTGATAGGGCACTAGACCAATCCGATGAGTGCGCAGACTAGGCTGTTTTGTTCCCAACTAGTTACTTGGTGGGCTTCATATACTTGTGTACCCGGCCATTGTAGCTCACTTGGCACCCATGGTTGATACTACTACACTCATAGAGGTTATGAAAACACTCAAACTCACTTGCTAACTTAGTGATTGCATTTGTGTGAGATTTGGAGCCTCTAGTGGATTTCATTTGGTGGCACTAGGTGCTCTGTGTGACTCGGTATTTGTTACTCTTGGCGATTTTCATCGCCTAGCCGGCTTGGTGCTTGAGGAGGATTGTTGAGGGGCTCTTTGTGATTGTTGTCGCCTCTAATCATTGGCTATTGTGAGGGGCTTTGTGCTCACCCCGCGGGAGATTCACAAAGGAGTAACTCTAGTGAAATCAATTGAGGTTAATTTGGAGAGGTGCTTGGTGATCTACTAGCTTCTTATTAGTGAAGCGATGATCTAAGGATCCACCTCAATGGGGACGTAGGTTGCCGGCAAACAACCGAACCTCGTGGAATGATCTATGTCACTTGCCCTCGTTGGTTTGCACTCACAACACTTGCAATTTCATTTCTTATATATTGTGCTTGTGTTGTTGATTGTTTAGTGGTAGCTAGTTTCCTTGTTAAGTTTCTAGTCTAGCTCTTGAGGAAAACATTATTTTGTTTTATGCTAGAACAAAATAGTTTGTTCCTGTGATGATTGAAATACAAAATGTTCCCGTGATAAAAATTTATGGAACATATGACATCCTATATTCTTATAAAGCAAAAGTCCACTAGCTTATTTCTCTATTATCTTCTTAAGCCACATCATCCACTTCCTTCGAGCCAAGCATGGTTCTCCCATAAGAGGGTGCATGTTGGCTGGTCAACAGGGCCGTCGCCCTTCCCTACCACCCTTCACCTTCTCTTGGTGCGTCCACGGCTCAATCCAAGAACCGCAGCCTACCCCTTCTCTTCCCGCTGCTCACCAGCCACCACTGCCGTATCTCTCCCTTCACCCCTACCCCTTGGTCTTCCCCCTATCACGTAAAGAGGCACCCAAGCACCCAGTAATTGCTAGCTGTGTCTGCAGATGACAACTGACAGCAGTTTCTGCTCCACGTTCTCTCATGATCAAGACTGGATGTCAAGGGTCTGCATGACGGCATTCATAATTTGGATGGTGTATATAGCCTAGCCAGAGTGCATTCTGTTCCTGTCGTTGTTTTCTTCTTCCAGCATCAAGATTCAAGCAGAGGTGAGTCTACGTACCATATATATCAATCTATATTCAGTCCGTGTTCTTTTCAACAGGGATTTGATTTCTCTTTGTCGTTCTTAGATGGTTGTGCTCCTTCAGTACAGAAATTTACTACTGTTCTTTCAATTTCTCTGCTCTAGATTTGTTTATACTATTGTTTCAAATTCTCTTCTATAGATCTGTTCTATCTAAAGAGGCGCCCAAGGATTTTAATCCATCATCTACGGCTTTAGGCTTTATGTTTTTATTTTTTGCAGGTATTTTTGCTGTGCAATTTGTTACTTTGTAGTATCCCCAAATTAATATGGCCTAAAAAGGCAGTGACAGATGACAGCCTTCTCCGATCTTTACTCAGGATTCCTTATATGACTAATTGATAACTACTGTTTTCTGTACTCCTCAAGCTGACCACGGTCGGCCCCGGTCGCCACAGCCTCTGCTGCAGCAACCACTGGTGAGGAGGTACGCAAACATACTTCCAGGCAAACATGAATACTTCAATTATCTGCTGGCTTTAGCATTTCTAGCTATTTAATGTATATGTATAGTTTTCTGTTTTTCTAAGGAACATCAGTATCTATGAAACATTTATAATTTTGTATGAATGGAGGGCAATCAGATGTGTGAATATTCAGGTTGGAGCCAACTCTGCATTAGATTTTTGTGCTCAGTCAGGATTATCGCCTATGATCCTTTCCATTAGTTTTACCTTTTTTTTTCTTACTAAGCAATAAATCCAAGTGGAAATGACGGCCATAAATCAGAGAGTGCCTGGAACACGAGAGCTTTGATGATTCTGTTGCACACTTTTATTGTCCAAAAAACTCACAGTAGTTTTTCCCCCTTACAGGCAGGACATTTAAAATCTGTAAACAAATACTTTGCTCCCACGGTATCATGGTGGTTCGTAATGTTCTTCCCATTTGCTAGGAAACAACACATAAGCTCTTCTTACTTTCGCCGGCTTCAGCTCAAGAGTTAGTGTTGATTTTTCCTTAACAATTGCAGCGTTTCTAATGTCAAAGTCACTCTAATGATTGCTTATGCTTGATTTGTATTTTCTACACAGGCTATGTTTAGTTCTATTAAAAAGTGCACTATGCAAAAAAAGATTCCCCATCACATCAAACTTGCGATACATGCATGGAATACTAAATGTGGATAAAATAAAAAACTAATTGCACAGTTTGGTTGTACTTTGCGAGACGAACGTTTTGAGCCTAATTAGTCAACGGTTGGACAATTATTACTAAATACAAACAAAATACTACAGTGTCGCTACAGTTAATTTTGACACTCCAAATTTAGGAACTAAACACAGCCACACTGATTCATGAAGGAGATACTGAACAAACAATTATCTACAACAACTGAGGGTCAAATCAGTCAAGGGACTCATGAGCTCAAACCTGAATAAAGTATACACAAGATGATCCCGTTGCTCTAAGCTAAAAAAACTCTTTAGGTGCTGACACAACCATGACAATAGTTGTATCTATTTTAATTTATGTGTTTAGATCTCTTATTGTTACCATCTAATTATTATAGCTACACAAAGCCATGTTCGGCAGACAATATCGATCTTCTGCCCTCAACCACGCTCCAACATTATGATAACTCATTATTATCACATACCATTTTTTAATATGTGTTCTTTTTTCCACCGCACAATGCAATTCAAATTTTTCTGAAATATCCACAGCAACGCGCGGGGAATCCTTCTAGTTCCTATGGTAAAAAGTGTTCCATGAACAGAAAACATGTTCTCATTTAAAGAAAGAGATTGTTTACTCCTGTCACATATATGACATTACGAGTTTGCGTAACATTCTGTTGAGAGACTAGGATTGTGGAATGCAAGTAGGAACTTGATTTTCTTTACCACGGCTTCGTAAATCATGACTAAAGCGGAGAAATCCATATTCTTTGGAAAAAGAAGAGGTGAAGTGTAGTTACTACTTTAGCATGATTTGACTAGAATTTAGGATGTGGCAACTACCTTAGATTTTATTTACATAGGTTTTACATCAAAATGCCTATTACAAACAAACGCTTAGTAACTAGTAAGTTCTCTTTTTTTTTGTCAGTGCATAACACCAGAGTACTCACTTCGTCAGCTAAAAGATACAATTCTACGTTCCCAATGGGACTAGTGAGCAAGCCAAACTAACCATATACCTCTCCTTTATTCTACCACCCGTGCACCAAGATCCAGGCAAGGTCCCTCCTAGATTCTCCTCACGTGCTCCATCACAGATGCAATTCTACCTTCCCAACGCCACTGGCTCCGCCTAGCCGGTGAAGCCGTCGGGCACAAGGGAGAGGGAGGCGAGCGCGGTGGGATACATGGGCACTGAGGTGGAGGCCATGAAGGAGGTGTAGTACCAGACGTAGATGAAGGAGAGTAGGGACCAGGAGGAGAAGAACAACACGACATGGAGCTCCCACTGTCAGATCCTGCATTGCTTAGCTAGGGAGGCGAAGGGAAGAGGGAAGAGAGAAGTTGCAGAGGTAGAGCAGTTGAGGATCCATTGCAGAGGTAGAGCAGTTGAGGATCTGGTCATCTCGCCGTGACGCCACTCAACACACACATTGGGATGCGCAAGGGCCCCCCATGCTCCGCTTCCTCACCCTCCCCATGACGCCCTCTCCGCACCGCTGCTGGCCTTTTCACACTAGGGTTGAGGAATCTGAACGTTGGGAGGCTTAGTGGAGGGCAGCAAGGCACAGTGCGGCGAGAGCAGAGGCGGGATAAGGCAAGGACGTAAACAAGGACAGGAGGAGATGATAAGACAAGGATGGACGGATAAATGGGACGGAGCGAGAGGAATCTACCTAAAATTGCATGTTTTCGGGATAACGAATTGGGCAACGAGTATTCTTAGTAGAGAGAACGTAGAATTGCAATGAAACGTGGATGAAACAATTACTCTTAATGCTTAGTTTCATTTTTGTCTCAAAAAATGCATAGGTTCATTTTTTTTATTTCATAAACATTTAATTCTACGACTCATCTTGAGTTAGTAACCGAGTTAAGAGATTTTCATCACCATGAAACTCATTTCTTCTATTTTTTAAAGATGTTGCCACGCTTATGTAACGATTTATTAAATGCAAATGAAACTCTGATGAAACTTACACCGGAAATGTTCTAAGAGCATCTCCAATACAAAAAATAGTCCCAACATCAGTTTTACAAGCTTGCTAATAACTAACATTGAGAGAAAAAAACAACCTTCCAAGATTTATATATAGTACACAAAATGTTAAAATTCTATCAGTCGGCTTTTATTGCGGGCCTTTCGGTTGATTTTTTACGTAATCATACCAGTATTCAAAAAGAACAAATCTCTGTATCGCAAAAAGAAAAAGGGTCGTATGCGACTATCTAAAGGTAGATAACTAGATACTATAAAATTTCTAGATAACTAGATACTTTAAAGTTTTTTTTTGGGCTGGGGGTTTGTGGGGCTGGGGGCGGAGGTGTGATTGTTGAATGAAAAATGTCCGGATCGGGAGGCCCTTCTATAAATTGTCCTAAAGACCTAGGTGAACCCACGAAGGATTCGATCACCAGGGGCACGATGCTGCGCCGCGAGCCCACCCGCATCGAGCTCAGCGACGCCGACCGCGACGAGCTCTTCGACCAACGCCGCTCAGCTGCCGCGGCCGCCTCCTCCGGCACGGCCACCCCGACCTTCGCCAATTCCGCCTCGTCCTCCACCCTAGCGACCCCGTCCCCGCAACCGCAACCCTACCACACGCCCCCAAGCCGCCGCCGGCACCCTGCAAGGGCCAGCGCCTCGGTCTCTCCACCCCAAACCCTAGCTAGCACCCACACGGAGGAGATCGAGATGATCAAGCTCCGTCTCCTTCGCACGCCGCTGCCTCCGTACGTCGCCCAGCAGGACCTCTTCTTCGATGCCACCACCGTCGCGGCCGAGCGCCGTCACGCACCTGCGAACTTTGTTGATTTCGATCTCGGGGTATACGTTTTTCTTTTCTGGTCAATATGACGAAAACTCTGTCTCATTGGAATCAGACTATGTTTACCCAAGATTTTTGGCATAGAACACTACTTAGGCTTGCATTTCAGTAGAATTGTGTCTTTGCTGCTATTCATAAGAGTGAAACTCCGTGTGCTCTACAATTTTTCTTCAAAATAATTTGAACTTGAGGAACATGTCCAGTTTACCTCGCAGTTCAATCTTTCTGTGTAACATGTGAGCTTAGCTTGCTCAAAACTAGGCCCATCAAATGCTAGTTGGTCATGCAATCCAATATTGAAAGTGAATTTGTCCGTGTGCCATATCGTAGAGATCAGTTATCATTCTCTGTAGAACAGGTACACCTACCTTCTGCAGCTAGTTTGGCTTCAGGGAAATATATGTTTGTTACTGGGGATGTTCTGATCCAAAGGGCCCTGAGCAACAGGAGCAAGCAAGCCCTTGTTTAGTTCTCAAAATATTTCCCAAAATATTTCAGATTCCCGTCACATCGAATCTTTAGACACATGCATGAAGCATTAAATATAGATAAAAAATAAAACTAATTACACGGTTTAGACGAAATGGACGAGACGAATCTTTTAAGTCTAGTTAAGCCATAATTGGACAATAATTGCCAAATAACAACGAAAGTGCTACAGTGACACTACAGTTACATTTCTCAAAATATTTCGGGAACTAAATAAGGGCCAAAATGGAATGTAGTGAGGAGGGGAAGGAGGGGATACTGGTGATGTTAGCAAACTTAATCCTGTGTTCCCCTCAAATTCCTTCGTTTTTACTATACATTTTAGCACCGAGCACGGTATGTCCTATTCCCGATCGCGTCTTGTATCATGTCTATGGTTATGGGTTCCGTGACCGCATGGTGCAGCAGCAGGAATCGTTGATTGTTTGTGATACAGATTTCTAGTTCAAGGTACCGTTTGGAACCGCGTTTTTTGCGGCGGCGGTTGAGAGAATCGCAGAATCCCACCAAACGCCTTGCGGTTATTTTTTTTTCATTTTTTCAATCATTCTATCATAATATTGGTATTGCTCGTCTATAAGTATTAGGCAAAGCTAAGATTGTGTTGTTGGAAGTTAACTCTTGTTACTTGAAAAGTGAAAAATAAACTAAATGTATATCTATATAAACAAACATATATATTCAGTTTTTATAAGAACCCATGGTAAGGAATTCGTTTTATACCCTTTCAATTTCAAAACATAGAGGCGGCCTTGGATACTATAGCTATTCTTTTTTTTGGACATCGTCACCTATGTTGACATGTGCCATGGTCGTAGGTCTAGATGTGTCAAACTCATGTGCAAAACATTGCACAAGGTTCACTTCACTGGTTCTTGAAGGGGATCCTCGTTCTCTAACATTGTTAAAACATAAAGTATACGACAAACCTTGACGATGTCTATAAACGTGTATGCCTAGATTCGGATCAGGCCATTGCACCTGAGGGAATGACGCTGATTTTTTTATGCCCCTGCACAATTGAAGGGTTGAGATGGCAGACTAGAGGGGAGGGGGTGAATAGTTCTTTTCCAAAACTTAATCGTGCTGGCTAACTGAAACAAATGCGGAATTAGAACTATTGGTCTAACCAAGACTACACCCCTCTATCTATAACTCTAGTACCTTACAAAAGATCCTAATCGAGCAAATAAGGTGCCTTTCTAGCAAGAGCACCTAAACAATTCTAGCTTGCAAGGTCACACAAACCTATGCAACTAGTACTTCAAGCACCGGAAGAGCTCCTACACAATTCTAGTAAGCAAAAGTACAAAACTCCTAAGCTCACTAGCAATGCTCAATAACAAGGCTACACAAGCCAAATTAGAAAGCGCAAATTACTTAGCTACACAAACTAAGCAAGGTGACTAATAAGGTTACACAAATCAAATTAGCCATGCAAAGAGAAAGCTTCTAGCTATACAAGCAAGAAGATATCTAGCTAGCTACACAAGCATAATTAGATACAAGAGCAACTACACAAGCAAGATATATATATGAATGTAAATACAATGCTTGTGTAAAGCGAATCCAAACCATGTTGACACGGTGATTTTCTCCCGAGGTTCACTTGGTTGTCACCAAGCTACGTCCCCGTTGTGGCGATACACCCACTTGATGGATCATGAGCTAATTGACTATCAAGAATCAAACCCTTAGCATGTGCTGCACATCCACTCATAAGATGGGGATCCTCCAAGCCACGAGCTCTACTGGAGTAGCCAATTCGCGAACTTCCGTGGGGAAGGCTCAAGAACCCCTCACAAAGCTTCTCTGGAGCCTCGCACAATCTTCTTGCGAGCTTCGACAGAGCCACAATCCACCAAGACATCTAGGAGGTGGCAACCTCCAAGAGTAACCAACACCACTGACTTGCAACACGATCACCTAGTGCCACTCGATGCAATCTCGCAATGCAATCACACTAGAATCACTAACTCACACAATCGGATGAACACTCTCAATCATATGTGAGTTAGAAGGCTCCCAAGCACTACTACATAAGCCACCAAGGCTTTAGTGTGCTCAGCTGACAGCCAAGGCCGGCCAAGGGGCTATTTATAAGCCCCTCCACAAAAAGAGCCGTTGTACCCCTTCACTGGACACAACACGAGGGCATCGGACGCTCCGATGCCATGGCATCGGACGCTGCCCAGCGTCCGACGCCTGGATGACAGCCACGTGTCCCTCAGGGTTGAACATCGTCCATCAAATCTCACCCACAACGATCAAGACGCGTTCAGTTAAGTTTACACCGGACGCTCTGGTGCTCATCGGACGCACCACACGCGGCGTCCGATGCGGTCCAGTAAGCTCCCTGAGCTCGGAAAAGCGTATCGGACGCGTCCGACGCATCACCATTGGACGTGCCACCGTGTCCGATGCTTTCTAGCTCTACTGCCATGCGCCACGTCAGTAGGCACTAGACGCTGAACAATGTTCAGCAGCGTCCGATGCAAGACCGTTGGACACACCAGTGCACCCTCCCAACTGCGCAGCACCTAGGGTTAGCCACCAGACGCGTCTGGTGACTCTGGAGCCAGCGTCCGGTGCAGCGTCTAATGGTCCTTTTGCCTTCGAAACTTCACCTCCGATGTAGTGGAAAATAGGCGTTCACTTCCACAAAAGCGCCGAATCCATCTCTACCACTCAAACTTCATCTCCTTTGCAAATGTGCCAACACCAACAAATGATCACCAATTTGTGCATGTGTGTTAGCATTTTCATAATCATTTTCTTCAAAGGAGTTAGCCACTCAACTTTCCACGCCACTCGATTCTATTAATGATGCAAAGTAGGATCACTCGAGTGGCACTAGATGACCGATATGCAAACAAGTTTGCTCCTCTTAATAGTACGGCCATCTATTCTAAACCCGGTCATGCACTTCTCTACACAACCTTTGACCGGTGAAATGAAATGCCCTAGGTTATACCTTTGCCTTGCACATTCCATTTCATCTCCTTCAAAGTTGATGCAACACATGCACCAACCAATCACCAAATGATATGATCCACTTCATATCATCACGTGACCGTATTGGTTCATTGATCTTGACCCCACTTGCTCTTCACCGTTGCGTTGGTCCATCGGCGCCAAGTCTTGCTCAAGCTTCACCGTCACACGCGGTCTCTCGCTTCAAAGCCTCCGACTTGCCCTTCACACTTGCAACCGGTCCATCGAGCCAAGTCATGTCTTGATCTTCTCCACCTTGATCACATGGCTCAATGTCATATCTCACATGCAATAAGCTCCTCCATCATCACATGTGCAAGCTTTGCAACATCTCCAAGCTATTTCCACCTCCATGGTATATGTTGCTCACACACATGTACCTATGTATCTCATATCAAACACAATTAGTCCACCTAAGTTGTCACTCAATTACCAAAACCAAACAAGGACCCTTCAACAATGCATTGCAAGTGGAGATTGGCACCAATTGATTGGACATATGTGAACACACATGCTTCTTTTTTCTCCCACAAAGGATTGGAGAAGTGTGGTTCATGATCTATTTTTACCCAATGTATGTGCATGGTTGGTGAGTTTTTTATGTACAGTAGAGTGATGTTTTTAATAGAAAAATTGGATAGTATATCTCTATTTACGTCTAAAGGCCAAGGTAGCAGGCACGTGCACGAAGCGTCATCGTTGGACAATACCCTTTCTCGTTTTTACGTGTAGAGTAGATAATCATTGAAGTAATGATTGAGTCTTTGTTGTAAGGAGGTTCTTGAGTCCTTGGCCTTTGAGTTTCAGTTACTCTATCCTCGGGAAAACTCAGGACTGGGGCTACACGTCGCTCGCCGCTACATCTCCCATGAATAGTTTGGTGCAACAGCCTCATGCTCAGGGGCAGATTCACAAGGGGCACTACTATAAAAACTTAACTGAGGTGGGCAAAAACGATTAACTGAGGCAGGCATCCCATCCACCTCCGCGAAAAGGTCACGGTTAATCTGGCCTTAACAGAGGTGGCTGGTTGCCCGCCTCGGTTAACCAAATAAAAAATGAAAACCCATGGACAAGCCTAGTGAGCCCACCCATAGGCCCGCCGAGCCCATCCACGGGCCGCCACCGCCGCTGCTCGCTGGTGACAGCATCCTCATCGGACCACCGGGATCTGGCCGCCTGATGCTGGATCCGGTCACCTGCCACCGGATCCGGCCTCCGATCGCTTTATTTTGGCCGCCCACTATCGAGATCTGGCCTACGACCACCAGATATGTGAGCAAAGGAGGAGAGGGGAGGAGCGCCGCCGGATCCGGCCTCCTCCTACCGCCGGAGTTGATGCTCGTGACGTCAAATCCGGCCTCCCCCGCTGCTATGATGTTGGTGAAGCCTCCCCCCACCGCCGTGACTCCAGTGAAGCCTCCCCCACTGCCGTGACACTAGAGTTGATGTCCATGACGCCGGATCCAGCCTCCCTCACCCCGTGATGCTGGATCCGGCCTCCCTCGCCGCCGTGACGCTGGAATCACGAGCAAAGGAGGAGACGGGAGGGGTCGCCGCCGGGAGGGAAGGGGCACCGCTAGGAGAGGAGGGAAGGAGGCGCCGGGAGGGAAGGGGAGGGGGGTGGTGGGATGGGGAGGAGCGCGCATCGAGCTTTGGAGACAGGCGCCGCATCCTTACAGGAGAGGGAGATAGGAGAAGAGCGGGAGATAAGAGAGTGGGGAGAGGAAACCTTAAGTTGTCTTTTTATACATGGTGGCATCTATTGGGCCTTGGCCTATTAATTGAGGCGCACTACTACAGATTGATATATCACTGTCGCCACTTTCACTGCCGTAGCAATAGAAACAATAATGTTATACTTCCACCGTCGGTTGGACCGATATGAGGCCTCCTGAGAAAGGAAATCGACAATTGAAACTTCTACCACCGACGGGTTAACAATAGATGCGGTAGTGATATTTTCTCAGTCGTATGAAAAGCTGAGCTGACTAGAATACATGTTATGGCCACCGGGCCTCCATGACTGTTTGGTCTTTCGGTGGTAAAGTCAGCGTGAGTTGTTTTCTAACTACCCACAACACTGTTGCATCACCATTACTTGCACTTCTTCATCTTCAAGGTTGGCCTATTTAACCAAGGTCTGGATGCGCCTCTTGGGCTCAATCCACACACTCTTGAATCCACAAACTTGTGAGCTACTATATCTTTCCTCATCGCCAAAAAGTGCTTTGTCTTCTCTAGCCGTGAGTGGTGCAAGATGGAGATAAAGCACCTCCAGGGGGTGTTTAGAGAAGATTTCATAACCTTGCTACCCCTTAGCATCACGATGCAGATCTGCATCCCTCGACGCTAAGAGGTAGCAAGATTATGGAATATAGAGAACCTCACTGAGATGCAGTGCAAGTTTTGTGAGGTGCTCCTTCTTCATCCTTAGGAAGGTGCTGCTGCTGAATAGGAGCTTGACCTTAATGATTGCAGATCTTGTGTTAACAAAAGATCTGTAATCATCTGGTTCTCTCCTGTTCAGGGGCTCCATACTCGATTGGGGGTGCTTCAAGTTTGTGAGGTACTCATTCAGTCATTCTTCAAGATTGGGTGCTTATATTCCATCTTACAGTTCTTATGGTCAAGATGGAAGGTAGAGCACCTCGCTGAGGGTGAAGTTTTGCGATGTGCTGCATCGTTCTTTAGATTCCATGATCTTTGTACCTCGAAGGATCGAGATGCAGATCTGTTGGTTTGTATGTGCAAACTGCCATATGATACAGATCTATTATCATGTAGACCTCAATGGAAAATACATAAAGAAGTACTATACCCAAGTATTTAGGTCCATGTTTGATAGTAGAGTCTCATCGGCTCAAAATATAGTTGACACCTAGAGTATTGCCTTTAGAACAAAAAAACAATAAAAGAGATGGGATCAAAAGTGACATTCAAACAGTAGATTATTTACTTATAAGACCCTGGATATAATCTATGGTCCTAAGAAAACATTGTTTACAACATCTTCTGCATGGATGATCACTGTGATAGCCTTAGCAGCATAAGTGAAGTCTCCAATTAGGTCCTCTTGATGTTCCAGCCGATCAGTGTCTGGAAAACCAGGTTCTAGGTGATAGAGCTCATGCCCTAAATGCAGTTGCACTGCAGCCAGAGTGGCACAGGCACCATAGCGGACCCCATGAGTTGCCACTTCTCTGGCATGAACCAGGATATCCTATAGGCGATCTTCAAGAGAAACTCTCCTGGTGCTGACTGCTGCAACTGCGCCTTGTGCTACCCATTGGAGGATCTCGTGGCGACTCTTTAGGTCAATCTCTCGGTGATGAGCCTCCTCGATCTCATGACGAGAAGTAGCCAGTTGTTCCTCAAGATCTAATAAAAATGAAGGGTTATCGGATGAAGTCACAAATATAAAAGGAAAGACTCTTCAAAGAAATTTTACCTGCTGCCCTAGCATGAGCTTCATCAGCCCTTATGTGAGCAACATTGGCCTCCTCTTTAGATGCAGAGAGGGCTGTTTTAACGGCATCAAGACATACCTCGAGCCGACCTACCTCACACATCGCTTCAGAATACAGGATTTCGGCCTCCCTCTTTTCATTGATAAGATTCCATACATCCTGACCATCATATGACTCGGAGTCAGAGGTTGAAGATACCATGGACCTAGCAAGATGCACAATCCATTGTTGTCCAACCTCTGCTGAAGTTGGCCGATGTACCGTAGCATGAGAGATAGCCCTGCATATTCAAACTATTAATGCAAGGCAGATATAGAGATAAGAAATCATTCCCTCTCACCCTTGGCAATGAAGAGGGACACGAAGGCACGGAGGTGGATCTGCAGCTTCTAGAGTTTCCTCCCTTGGACGCTTGCACATACGACGGTTTGCACATACAAAGCAACACCCCGCCAGCATCATAGTGAGGTAACAGTGTTCAAAATCAACAAAAGATATTCTTTTTCGATTAACTCTGTTACACTTTTCATTCACCTGGCGTACAATAACAAGGATCTATCAGCAACTACAAAAACCTTGGCTCTTTAACAAATTTTTGTGTGAACACATGCCCCCAATCTCATGCGTAACTCGATGAACCTACTATAGAGGTCCCCTAGGGCTATAAATTTAAAGGCAAGGCGGAGTAGAAGGAACACTACTAGTGTTCATTTGTTGTGCTATGACTTTCTTCTTCATTTTATCCTTCTAGTCTTCTTTTGAACAATGGCTCACGGCAAGCGTCCAAGGGAGGAAACTGCAGAAGCTGCGGATCCGCCTCCACGCTTTTGTGTCCCTCTTCATTGCCAAGGCTGAGAGGGAATGATTTCTTATCTCTATGGCTGCCTTGCATTAATCCTTTGAATATACACAGCTATCTCTCATGCTGCAGTACATCAGCCAACTCCGGCGGAGGTTGGAAAACAATGGATTGTACATCTTGTTGGGTCCATGGTATCTTCATCTTCATCCTCCGAGTCGGGTCAGGATATCTAGAATCTTATCCATGAAAGGAGGAAGGCCGGAATCCTATATTCTGAAGCCATGCTTGAGGTAGGTTGGCTCGAGCAATGTCTTAGTGCCAGTGTTGCTCAGATGAGGGCTGATGAAGCTCATGCTAGGGCAGCAGGTAAAGTTTCTTTGAAGATTCTTTGCTTTAATATTTGTGACTTTATCCGGTAACCCTTCATTTTCATTAGATCTTGAGGAACGATTGACTGCTTCTTGTCGCAAGATTGAGGAGGCTCATCGTCGAGAGATCGACCTGGAGAATCAGCATGAGACCCTCCAACATGCAGCACTTGGCGCAGTTGTAGTAGTCAACGCCAGGGGTGTTTCTCTTGAAGATTGCCTATAGGATATCCCGGTTCGTGCTAGAGAAGTGGCAACTCATGGCGTCCGCTATGGTGCCTGTGCCTCTCTTGCTGCAGCACAACTGCGTTTAGGGCACGAGCTCCGTCACCTGAAACCTGGTTTTTCAGACACTGATCGACTAGAAGATCAAAAGCACCTGATTGGAGACTTCACTGATGCTGCTGAGGCTGTCGCAGTGACCATCCATGCACAAGATATTGTAAACAATGTTTTCTTAGGACCATAGATTATATCTAGGGTCTTATAAGTTATAAGTAAACAATCTACTATTTGAATGTCACTTTTGATCCTATGTCTTTTATTGTTATTTTTTGTTCTAAAGGCGATACTCTAGGTGTCAGCTATTTTGAGCCGATGAGACTCGGCTATCAAGCATCGGCCCAAAGTAAATACTTCGGTAGAACTTTATGTATTTTCCATTGAGGTCTATGCAATAATGGATCCGTATCATATGACGGTTTGCACATACAAAACAACAGATCCTCTGAGGTATAAAGATTATGGAATCTAAAGAACAACGCAACACATCACAAAACTTCACCCTCAGTGAGGTTCTCTACCTTCCTTCTTGCAATCCTTAGTCAAGGGATGTGATCTGCTTCTTGACCGTGAGAGATACAAGATGGAATATAAAGCACCCAATCTTGAAGAACGAGCACCTCACAAATTTGAAGCACCCCTATCGAGTATGGAGCCCCTGAACAGGAGAGAACCAGATGATTGCAGATCTTCTCTTAACAAGATCTACAAGAAGATCTGCAATCATCAAGGTCAAGCTCCTATTCAACGATAGCACCTCACAAAGGATGGAGAAGGAGCACCTCACAAAACTTGCACCAGCATCTCAATGAGGTGCTTTATATTCTATAATCTTGCTACCTTTGAGGATCGAGGGATGCAAATTTGCCTCTTGATTCTGAAAGCCAACAAGATTATGGAATCTAAAGCACCTAATCTTGAAGGTCTTCTCCAAATACTAGCCTCCCTGTGAGGTGCTTTATCTCTATCTTGCACTTCTCATGGCTAGAGGTCATGAGAGGTGCAAGGATGAAGAAAAAGCACTTCTTCGCGATGCGGAAGATACAATAGCTGATGAGTGTGTGGATTGAGCCCAAGAGGTGCATCCAGACCCTGGTCAAATAGGCCAACCTTAAAGATGGAGAAGTGTAAGTAATAATGGTGATGCAATTGTGTTATGGGTGGTTGGGAAATAACTCACGCTGACTTTACTACCGGAAGACCAAACAGTCGTGAAGGGCCAGTGGCCATAACACATATCCCAGTCGGCTCGGCTTTTCATACGATTAAGAGAATACCACTGCCACATCTATTTTTAACCCGTCGGTGGTAGAAGTTTCAACTGCCGGTTTTCTTCCCCAGGAAGCCTCGCTATCGGTCCAACCGATGGTGGAAGTAAAACATAGTCGCTTCTATTGCTACGACAGTGAAAGTGGCAATAGTGATAAGTCAATCTGTAGTAGTGGGTGGTTCTTCCCAAGGCTTCTTCCAGGCGTTGTCCCTGCTCGTGGCGAAGATCCGGAGGCACGGTGAAGGTTTGGTTATGCCTTTGTTCAGTTTTTACACTTCACGAGATGTCCATCGCTGAGTGCGGGGATAAACCTACGCTCATCGCTGAAATTTGGCTTATGCTGATTTGTTGTGTGAGAAAAACACTATTCGTTCACTAAAAAGTACTGCTAAAGTAATGCTAAAGAACAGGGCCAAGGTTTTTGTCATCATAACCATAGTTGCTGATAGATCCTTGTTATTGTACGCCTGGTGAATCTAAAGTGTAACAGACTTAATAAAAAATGAATGTCTTTTATTGATTTTGAACGTTGTTACCTCACTGAGATGCTGGTGTAGTGTTGCTTTGTATGTGCAAACCGCCGTATCATGCGGCTTTGTTATCGCGTCCATTTTTATTATAAAGATCAGTGCCTTTATTATGCAATATCAACTGACAAACATTGTCATGTTAGCGTCCATTGTTATTGTAAAATGTACGCTGTGTGTTCAGTAAGCTATTGAGGCCCAGCTGAATTAGTATCAACATTGTACAATTCTATCACCATTGGATATAAAGTATCACCGCCGCTAGGTGCTATGGTCCCATCTTCTTTAGGACCCAACCACCACCGCTAGTAGCCTTCACCACTATTGGCGGTCCTTAACTCATAAATCTTACCGCCAATATTTATATTAAATATACAAAAGTGAACATCAAAACATAGAATTATGGGTTTTTAACTCACACTCTCCACGAGTTTGGGTGAAAACACATTTTTGCAGGTCACAAACATGAGTACATAAAGAAATTCAATGAAAAGGCGCCTTTGACGTCCATTCGTGCAAAGGAGTGACAAAGACGCCACCAAACTCAACTCCAACAGGGCGACACCACCAGGGAGTAATGTAGGTCCAGCCCATGGCCTACCATGCAAAGGCAGTGGTCAAGGATCGGCTACTCCCCTCCTGGCGCCTCCTGGTCTCTCCTTTGACATGGCGGTGGCATGCCTCCATGCTAAGGTGGTGCAGTCCTGCCTCTGCCAAGAATAGCTTCGAAGCACCGCCAATGCTCTTGTATAAATAGAGGGGTACCCCTCCTCTACAAGACACCACACCAAGGATCAAGAGCATCTCACTTGAGTTTCATTCCAAGGGCTTAGGCCCTAGTAGCTAGCTAGAGTTGTAAGGGAGAGATGTGAGAGAGAGCTTGGGGGAAGCACCGGGCTTATCGGTGTCTCCCCAACTTGTACCTCAACGAGCATCTTACTTTGGCGGGTTTGCCCGCTAAGTGAGTGTTCGTGGTTTTGGTTATAAAGTCTTTGATTAGTTAATCTTTACTCATACTTGTTTGTGAGATCATCGTTCACCCTTGCGTTGAATGCTCTAGTAGAAGGGATAATGCTTGTATACGCACTAGAGTAGTAGTTAATAGTGCTGACGTGGTGTCTAGGCTAGAGGCTACCTTCGTTTGCTTCATTCCCTATGGTTGAGGGATAGGCGACAGGTGGTGACAACTCTATCCGTCCTTCGTACTCCCACACGTCTAGGTTCAATGTAGAGCAGAGGCCGATATCGCTTGGCAGACCAAGTGTAAGTCGGCTCCCGAAGTAAGCAAGTAGAAGTAGAGTTTATCTATCCATAGACCTTATAACCATAGGAATCCATCTCAACCTTCACCAACTCCACCCTTGTGTTGTCCTTGGACGAACTAGCTAGAAGAGTACCTCTGTTCCCTGTGGAAAATATGATACCCTGAATACTTCTGGATGAAATGCTGCAATGGTAATTCCGTGCACCTGCAGATCATTTCTGTATGCGTTAAGAAATACCAACAAGCATTTCTAATGTCGTTGCCGGAAATGGTTGCTATTTTCTTTGAACCTAGTTCATCCTCGTATTTGTATCTTTTCTTTTCTCTTTTAAAAACACAAAAAGAATATTTTTACCATGAAAACCACTCCTATCCAATACCGGTCTACTTCAAAGGGTGAGTTCTCTGAGCTACCACCAAAACCAAACTTTTCATCTGACTGGGAACTCCGTCCTGGCTTAATAGCCATGGTTCAGGCACAACCCTTCTTAGGGCACACTAACAAAAACCCATGCAAGCACCTGCAATAATTCAAGGAGATGTGTTCATGCCTGAACATTTCAGGCATGACACATGAAACTGTAAAGTGGAAATTGTTTCCCTTCTCTCTCACGGGGAAGGCAAAGCAATGGTACACACACGCCGTAGAAAGTACGGATGGGGACCGGGATGAACTTAAGTACAAGTTTCATCTTGCATTCTTCCCTATGTCCTGTATCAACTCTCTACCAATGGTGATCCTCAACTTTGAGTAGTGCGAGAAGGAGTCTATAGGTGCAGCCTGGGCCAGGTTTTTAGCGTTAATACACACCGACCTAGACTTGTCTTTACATGATAGCATATTGCTATGACTCTTTTGTTTGGATATTGACATAAAACTGACCTATGCCTAGACGTGACTGCTGGAGGCCGTTTTACCGACAAACCCATGATAGAACAGGTGAAATTCCTTGAAAACTTCTTAGAAAGTTGCACTTCCCCCGTCATGAGAAATAAAACCCTCTAGGCGAAAGTCATGTTCGAGTGTTGAGGAGTCCTCATTTGTCGAATCCAAACCCATAGCATCCCTAGATTTGACTTATGAGCCCTCACCCGAAACACGAACATCGAAGGAAAGAGTGATTTATCCTTCGGAGTTCCCTGTCGAATTCAGGGATTTCAGCAATACCTCAAAATATTTTGGGCATGAAAAGTTTACACGTCCTTCTGAGGAAGTTTCCACTAAAATAGAACCATCAAAGGAATGGTTGTTGGAAGTGAAACGTTCTTCTGAAGCAATTCAGATTCTTTCGCCTTCCATGACCATGCCTTGTTCATTAAGGGAAACAAACATAGAAGACCTACACAACCCCACAATCGGGACTAGCATCATGTCAGAATTCCTAGCGAAAAACCTCTTGGGTAGTATGCCACTACTCCTAGCAAATAAACTTTTTAAAAGTCCCTCAGGACTCATCTTTGAATGTTGTGGGATTGCTAGAGGCGTGCCAATTAAAATTAATGAAATTGAGGTTCACCTAGACTTCCATATCTATACCATCCTTGAATTTGAGCTTCTCATAGGCCACCCATTGGGCAATCTTTTCCAAGAAAAACCATCCCATGGGAGCCTTAGTGAAGAGTTTGGGAAAACGGCTTTCGCCACTCACTTAGATAGCCCAATGGCGGAGCATCATCCCAGCAATGACCTGTTCAAGGAGGTGAAATTCATAACCCCATTTGTTTCATCATCACCCTCAGTCAAACTTAAGCAATGTCCCTCTAGCCATCCAAACGTTGTTCTCAATAGTGGTCTACATTCAACCGATGTATTCCTTGAGAACAGAAACTTTTATGCCATGGACATGTTGCTTAGTACCCCGTGCCCCTACGAGGATCCCAACCATCTCCTGATCCTCATTTCAAAACTTTTTAGGAGAATGGTTGTGGAATCATATGTTTATCATAAATATTGCAAATCCCGTAGTTGCATCATGGCACTAACCTTGTAGCTTGAACGAAAATGCTCAATGTTTTGTGGTGAGGTTGGGAACCTCACCACCAATGATAGCTGCAAGATGAAGTTCCCAAGGTCAAGCTTATGACCATAAACAAAGCACTATCGGGAGATACCTCGGATTATCATAAAAAAGGTGTTATTATAAAAAAACAACTGTTCTATTAATAAAAAGCAAGAACATGTTATCAAGTTAGTATGCACCTTCTGGTATTCTTATGTGTTAACCCTTTCAGGTTAAGATCAAGAAGAACATGGACATACGATGCCTGAAAACATGAGAGCTGCATCGACTACATGCCTTGATCTTTGGTAAGGAGACCCTAATCCTGCACACTTGACTTTCACACAAAAGTTCAAGTATGGGGGAGGATGGTGAGAATCCCGAGTTCCATGTATACCAAAGCCCATCCTGCTTAAAAAAAGAGAATGATGATGTTAGCTCTACCTTGCAAAAAAAATTAAGTGTTCACCAACTCCTTTAACTCATGCTTGACTCCATTGGGGTGCTTCTTGATCATGCAAGTTCATGCTTTCCTTATTTATGATTTATGCTCTGGTTTGGATGTATTCTCTAGAGGTACATCCATAGGTCCTTTTAAATTAAGCATAGGTTAAAATGACCATCCCAAATCAGAATTTAACATGGTGTTGAATTCTGGTTAATGAACTTTGAGTCATTATTTTCATAAATGGAAGTAATCTAACAAGGAGATGCATTAGGGCTATGTTTATTTTGCAAACTTTACTCTAGCCTTATTTGATATATACTAAAAAGACCAAAACTTGGGTGAACAATAAAAAATTTGCTAGAATAATAATAAAACAATAATAATAAAAAAAGATTTAGGCTCCCCGGTGTACATACTGCTAGTACCCTTGTTTGTTTTCACCTTTGTTTCTTTTTTGAATAAACACATACAAGAATAAGTGTGGGGGAGATCTCTTGAGCATAACTAACACACATTCGAGATCTCTCCCCCCAACACATTGCACAACATTGAATGATCCAACGCGTAGAAGGACAGAACAGATGACTTTAGAGAGGATTGGCTGAACCTCTGGTGAGCCAAACTATTTCTAACCCCCCATAGCTCCTTCATCTTCAACGATGGTATGTGCAACACTACCCTCAACTCCCTCTAAATTTGAGTTTGAATAAACATAAATCTTGATCACTAAAATTAAACTCAATTTATCCCCGCCAGCTCCTAATGATGAATAATGCCCCTATTTTACAAACCACACTTCGTTTAAAATTTTGAAAAGTGACATGTTCATGACATCTCTAAGATAGAAGCCTGCATAAAGTATGTTCCATATACATACACTTATGCTTGTGGGAAAACATTCTATTAGGATAATCATGTTGACTAAGTTGTTGTGAGGTGTGATATAGTTCTAACTTAGGAATCCTACCTTTTATATTCAAAGTACTTGTGGAGAATTTGTTTTGAGAAAACATAAAACCATAGTATCACATACTCCTCAATTGGTGAGCAATTCCTACCAAAGCCAAAATATGACATCTTGCAAGTTTCAAGCCTTCTACATAAGTTGCTTGTTGTTGTATTGAGTTTGGTCAAGTCTTGTTGACCCTTGTTGAGAGATTTATCATGCTCCCAAGATCAAGATCACGTACACCCACATATACATGCTGCTCCTATACTGGGAGTACACAAAAACAAGCCTCCATCCACCAAAGATTCTGCTCCTACACTAGGAATAGACAAAAATTTATTAGGCAAATACTCCATGTTCTAAAAGATAAAGATCTCTCTCTAAATATGTGGTTTAGAAGAAGAAATATGGGCTATGCAAATTTTTTTAAAAAAATTATGGACACATGAAGGTCCAAGTAAAAGAAAAAATATGGATAGATGAAGGTCCAAGTACAAAAGAAAAAAATGATGAGCACATGAAGGCTCATGTATTGAAAAAAAGGAAGAAAGATAGCTATGCCTCAAAATAATGTTATAAAGAGAGATCATATCTAAAAAAGGAGTATAGTTTCAGTTTGCCTTTCTCCACACACGTGCACATCTTGATCTAAGAGTATGTCACTTCTCTCCTCGGATCCTCGATTTGACTTTACAACATATGCAATACAAGTATGCTATATTGTTTATCCCTACCTAAAGCTCCACATAAACCTTTTTAGAAGTAGGTGAAGGAAAAACATTGCTATGCCTTGGTAAGGATTTATACACTATTGAGTGATTCAAGAGTGCCATTTGAGGAGTATAAAGTGAACTATGCTTTTCTTGAGAAAAACTTCCAAAACTCCAAGTTGCTAAGATGTGAAATTGGGAAGACGACTTTGTTTCGAGAACTGTTTCACTTTTCAACAACCCAAGGAAACATGTTAGTTAATGCCACAAATCCCACTTGTGTAAAGAATGTGTTGGAATAGCTTTCACGTAAGCCGTATATCTTAGAATGTTTTGCTCATGATTACTTTTAACACTAAGTTTTGCTCGAGGACGAACAAAGGGATAAGTGTGGGGGAGTTTGTTGGTAGTCCTTAACTCATAAATCTTACTGCCAATATTTATATAAAATATACAAAAGTGAACATCAAAACATAGAATTAGGGGTTTTTAACTCACACTCTCCATGAGTTTTGGTGCAAACATGTTTTTGCAGGTCACAAACATGAGTACATAAAGAAATTCAATGAAAAGGTGCTTTTGACGTCCATTTGCGCAAAGGAGTGACAAAGATGCCACCAAACTCAACTCCAACAGGGCGAAGCACCACCAGGGAGTAATGTAGGTCTAGCCCACGGCCTGCCATGCCAAGACGGTGTCTATAGGCAGTGGTCAAGGACTGGTCGCTCCTAGGGGGTAGTCACTCCCATCCTAGTCCCTCCTAGCCTCTCCTTCAACGTGGCGGTGGCATGCCTCCATGCTAAGGCGCTGCAGCCCTGCCTCTGCCAAGTATAGCTTTGAAGCAACGCCTGTGCTCTTGTATAAATAGAGGGGTACCCCTCCTCTACAAGACACAACACCAAGGATCAAGAGCACCTCACTTGAGTTTCATTCCAAGGGCTTAGGCCCTAGTAGCTAGCTAGAGTTGTAAGAGAGAGATGTCAGGGAGAGCTTGAGGAAGCGCAGGGCTTATTAGTGTCTCCCCATCTTATACCTCAATGAGCATCTTACTTTGATGGGTTCGCCCGCTAAGTGAGTGTTCATGATTTTGGTTATAAAGTCTTTGATTAGTTAATCTTTACTCATACTTGTTTGTGGGATCATCGTTCACCCTTGCAGTGAATGCTCTAGTAGAAGGGCCTTGATAGAGATGGATAACCCTTGTATATGCACTAGAGTAGTAGTCGATAGTGTAGACGTGGTGTCTAGGCTAGAGGCTACCTTTGTTTGCTTCATTCCCTACAGTTGAAGGGTAGGTGGCAAGTGGTGACAGCCTTGTCCGTCCTTCATACTCCCCCATGTCTGGGTTTAACGTAGAGCAGAGGCTGGTATCGCTTGGCAGACCAGGTGTAAGCCAGCGCCCAAAGTAAGCAAGTAGAAGTAGAGTTTATCTATCCATGGACCCTATAACCTTAGGAATCCATCTCAACCTTCACCAACTCCACCCTTGTGTTGTCCTTGGATGAACTAGCTAGAAGAGTACCTCCGTTCCTTGTGAAAAATATGATACCCTGAATACTTTTGGGTGAAATGTTGCGATGACTATTCTGTGCGCTTGTGGATCATTTCTGTATGCGTTAAGAAATACCAACAACCGCCGATATTGTCAAAATTTGCAAGCTAGCGCGAGACTCCCGCTTGTTTTTAGAAATTTTGGCAGACATTTCTATTCCCGCAAGTTGTACTTTGTAGTTAGCTTACAAAGACCGCTACCCACCTAGCCACCCTGTTCGTCTCCTCATCAAGTGCTGCTATTGTTCACCTACTCATCGACGTGCAAGCCACCATTCACCGTCGATAAGCTAGTGCTCCGCGCCGGTATGCCTCACCGGCACGCCCGCATAAATCCACTGGCGACCAGGCTGGTACTCATCACCGTTGTAGCCACTCGAGCTCACTGCCGCAAGATCCAAAGGCAAGGGTAATGCTTTCTCGCACTTTTCTTATCCATGCTTCTTGGCTTTTATTCCCCTCTTATCTCATCTGAGTATGAATCAAGCTTCCATCTGATCATTAAGGAGCTCATAAGCACATCCCCGCAGGCGCTCGTACTGTGATTCACGCGATAACGCCATCGCTTCCATCGCCGGCCTCGCTCCACCACATCCTAGTCAAGATGGAGGAGGAGGCCACCAACAAGAGGAACAAAGTAGACATCCTCACAGATGGAGTCTTGGTCCTTATACTCTGCCACCTCACCGCCCACACCTTGTGCAGCTACAAGTGTGTGTCACTCCTGGTACTGCCTCATCTCTGAATCCAAGTATCATAAGGAGTTGCCCCAGTTTGTCACCAGATTCATGTATGGCAACTAGAAAGGCAAACGCCGATTCGCCTGCTTCACCGGTGAATACCACTCCTTTTCATTCTTGCCCTTCCCCATTCAGGATTTAGTCATCTCAGATTGCTACAAAAGCCTCTTCCTCTACTGGTGCGTTGGGTGTGTAATAGAACCGACCAATTATACGAAATTAAGTAAGAAAATCATCTGTCAAAGCAGACAATTTAGCAAACTTAAGCCCGTATAACCCAATAGTCCGTGAAACCATGAAGGATTTCAAACCAACCAACATACAAACCAAGATCATACAAGTTTAGCAGCCATAGTCACATATTACATAAAGTTCGCAACATCATTGAAATACATCAGAGTTTAAAACATAAAGTTATTATAAACCAAGTTCATAATGAAATAACGAAAGCAAATAGTTTTAAAACCACACACACATGTTTAGTTCAGATACAGTGCCAGTAGATAGTCATTTCCAACAAAAGCATCAGATAAGACATACGGAGCGACCATGCCCTTGGTCCTAGTTGTCGCCCATCGTAGGATACAGGTAGTTGATGCAATAACCGTAGTACATCTGATCATCTGCAATAACAATGGGAACAACGCCCTGAGTACGAGAAAGTACTCAGCTAGACTTACCCGTATTAAACTAAAATAAAGTGACACCAAGGAGTATGCAAGGCTTTCTTTAGTGGACTAGCTGACTCATTTGTGAAAGAGCAATAAGTTAACATAATGAATCATTTAAATACTTTGCATCATCTTTATTATAACCTATCCATCTAGGTAAGCACCTATACTATAGCAATCACTTGATTAACCAATAACATCCAGTTACCAACTTAGATTTAGTATTTTTAACATCATCCATATAACCATCATTGTTCCATCATCATTACTACGATGCCGTAACTCGAGTCAAGTGCTCACTATCCAGGAGCGATGGCGATTCGAATCGATTTCTAACCAGCTGGTAATTTATTCCTCACACAAACCACACTCACCAATCAAGTGAGCTACAGATCACCAATGACACTATCTAGGTAAACATCGCGGGACAAACTAGGGCTGCAGTACCCAGGGACTACCCAACTGCCAGGAATTAGTCCTTGCCTATCCTTGGGCTCACTCTTCGTGCCCCTGTCATACCCCCTTCAGCACCAATACGCGCACCTGTGTAGATCCCGGCCTAAATAATGCCACCAGCTTCGCGGTCGAAAGGTACTTTATTCGACTAGCTAAATATGAGGCATGCGTTCAGCATGACAAGAGGGACAAGCAACGATCGGTCCTTAACTGACACAGACGAAAAACAAATAGCACCCCAGAACGCTATCTGGTTGCCTCCAACTTTTTCGTCCGGTCTCCAATTATCCATCAACATATGGTTATTTCCAGGATATTATCCATTCCATAGCTAAAGTATTCTAGTAACCACCTATAATTGCAGGTGACTGAAAATCACCGATCACTACCGGTCTAAGCAGGGCTAAGCAGTTATTCGATCCTAAACCTAACAGGATAAGAATATAATAAGGTAGGCAAGGATAGTAATAAATGCATCAACGGTTTCACTCGACTCCTACAACTTAATGCAACAATATATAAAACTATATATAAAAGATTGCTTTTATAAAGTAGGAGACTTAGGATGCTCCAGAGCTTACCTTGCTCAAAGGAACTTGGTTGATGGTCTACGCACTTGGGCAGGTCATCTTCTTGCTCCTCTACCTCTGGCACCTCCTGTGCCTGGAGTTCCTGTGGGTCAGCCCGGCCTGCTCCTCTTGTACTGCTACTTGCACTTCCTCCTGCGATCCTGTATGATGCAATTGTATAAGTGATTATGCAAGTGGTGCATCGGATGCGATGACATATGATGATCATGATTGCATGCAATGGAGATGAACACACTTAGATTCATTGGATAAAATAGAGGTAAAACTTTTCTACTAGGTAGTCAACATCATCTAAGGACATGTGCCACGAGTACATGTCATCTACTGCATTCTCTTCTACTACTAACCCCCGTTACTTTTCCGCTAACTAACATATAGCCCTAACACATGTGCTACTACACTTCATCACCACAACTACACTAACATGCCGAGTGACATTAGCAAGTGATTTGATGCTTCAAAGATGCACCAAAGCTACACCATTAAACTAATTATGCAAAAAGAATATTATTTTATTTCACTTTAAACTAAGGTTACAACAGCAACATATATTTCTAGTGCATAGAAAAATCTAGAAAATTTATAGTAGCATATTCACACCCTAAGTAGCCTACCAAAAATTTTCATGGTATTTGGATAAGTAAAACAGCCTACGCAAAAATGACAAGCTAGGGTATACAAATGAGCATGAAAATACTTTGTACTATGAAAAGTATCAAACAACAGATTTAGTATTTTTCCTATGATCTACATAGTCTACAAACATTGTACAAAAAGTTTCACATAAATGGTTTATTCATATTTTTGGCTCTAGCAATTTTACAAGAAATAACAATACATGCACATAAATTACATAGCCATATTTCATGCATGACTTATATTTTTCACAACAAGTATATATCAAGAATAGATCAACAAAATTGGAATCATATTTTTTTGATGCATATTCTATTTATTATGCATTTTCTAAGAAATTAGCATTTATAATAATTAAATAAAGCTACATATAGAAGTATCACAAAATTGACATGCAATATTTTTAATAGATAGATCTAGTCATAAGAAGTCAAACAAAATTTGTTTTAACAAATTTAGAGCTATTTTCATCAAGATATGAATTTCTAAAGCATTTAAACATTTCTGAAAAACATTTCTTAATTCGCCTTTTCAAAACAGCCAGCGAAAATGTTAGGTCCACCCGGGTCTGCACCCAGGCGCGCAGCCCAGGGGCTAACAGTGGGTCCACTGACCCCACGTGTCACCCCCACCGAGGCAGGGGAGGAGCTCGATGGTGGGATCTCGCTGTCGGCGAGGCACCAAATGACTCCCCACAACCCCGCGCACCCGTGGAGGTGACCAAAAGAAGCAATGGCAGCATGGAGCAAGCTCGGTGGCGGACATGGAGGAGCGATGGTGCGGGTCATCGGCGTTAGGTCGGATCTGGCCAAATCGAGGTAAGGGAGTGGCATGAATGGTTTCCTCGAGCTACTGCGGAGTGAAAACGCAAGAGGAAGGAGAAGGAGGCATAGTGAAATGAGCTGCCCACGGCGGGCCTGGCTCTGGCGAGCGGTGGTGGAAAGGATGCCGACCAAAGTCCGGCGGCTCACCTCAATGACGTCTGCTGCAAGAAGGTGCCAAGGGTAGAGCTCGTCGAGGCGGAGCGGCGTGCGGGAGCTGGCGAGCGGAGGAGGACCACTAGCGGCGTACTTCTCTGGCGGGGCGGTGGCGGTGTGCAGCGGCGGTGATTCCTGCTCAGGATTTCCAAACGGAAATGAAGGAGGGAGCAAGGGAGGAGGAATGGGGCGTTGCGGCCAGCTTAAGGCGAGCGCGGGCATGCGGGGTCCACGGCGTGCCCACGCGACGAGCAATACTGGCGGCATACGGCCACGCGGCGGTGAGCTTCTGTCGGTGGTCGGGCGAGCGCGCGCACGGGCGCGAGTGCGGGGCGGAGGCGGGTGGGCTTACCGAGCTGGGCCGATAGCGGGGCGGTGGTCCGTTTTGAAAATAAAATTCCTTTTTCTTTTTCTTTTCCAAAGGAACAGCAGCAAATTTCCATTTTTGAGCAACCAAAAATGCATTTTCACAAGTTGGTCCAAAAATAAAAGTTGTTTAGAATTTTGAACTCTACAACTTTGCTTAAAGGTGCATTTTAAAATTCCAACTAGATTTTGAAATAAAGATTCAAAGTTCATTTAAATCAAAATCCATTTTTCTAAGTTATTTTTAAATGCAAAATTCGAGAAATTTTTGAATGCAAAACTTGCTCCAAAATGCTTGCTAAACATTTCTAAATTACTTGTACTACCAAACAAACATGTTCATTGACCTAATCAAGCATAATCATGGCATAGTTTTATTTAAACAAACAAATACAACATCCATGTTTCAAAGCTATGTTTCATATGTTTCAATCCAAGGTTTCATTTATATATCATGTGATTATGAATGCAAGATGATGCTCATGCTCATGATTTGCAGTGGCTAATGCATGCTTAACACCAGACTGTAACACCCCAAGTGTTTGTCACCGGTTAAGCAGTGGGTTTGAGCTCCAACATGACATGTTAGGTGGTAATCAAGAGCTCTAGTTCAAACTTGTAAGTGGTGACAAAGGTGTTGGGATCAACTCTCTAAGAATGAGCCCTAACTCAAACTTGGATAACACACCTCTATTTGCATGTTGACCCTTTTCCAAATGCATGCATGTGAAATGTTGCAGGTCATCTTTCATGTGCCTCACATCTATTTCCATCTCATAGACTATGGGAAAGGTTTCATGAAGTTTGGAGCCAAGAAGTCACATGAAATGATAAGTTATAACCTTCCTCGAATTGCTTTATTAAGTGAATTGCATTTTTTAATGTTACATAGGTGATGTTTCATATGTTACATAGGTGATGTTTCATATGTTGCATAGGTGACGTTTCATATGTTGCCTAAGTGATGTTTCATTTATGGCCAACATATGTTTCATATGCTTATCCCATGTGTATGTTTAATGACCATGCTTGGTTAATGCAAGTGATTGTGTTTGATCACTAAATCACCTTAGACACACTTAGGATGCAAAAAGGGAACAATGTTTATATTCATGGCTTTGTCAAATTCCAATTTGAAATGAAGGTCGACCAAATTGGACCCCCTAGAGTGGTTTTGGTTGACCTAGGTGGACCATGCCTTTAGAATTTTTGCATGTAAGTGCAACGAAAACAAAAGTTGTAGTAAATTTTTATAAGGAACAAACTTTGTTTAATGACCTTGAGCTACATCAGTGCCTAACATACTCAAAAATGGCTCACAAGGTGAAAAGTAGGGCTGTTTTTGGACTTAGAAATTTTGCTAAGTCTTAATTGACATCCAGTTTCAATGTACCCATTTTTGGAGCTTTGTAGTTTGAAATCTATGTAGAACCAAGCCAAACTCTTATATGCAAATTTGAAGATCATATGTAGCTCTACACAACGGTGCAATTGGTTTACCAAATCATCAATTGGATTAGGAGTTACCAAGGGAGAAATGTTTCTGTTGTATTTTTGCAGTAGTATTGGTTCCTTCAGATTTTTGAAATGCTTGAACTTGTCATGGTCGACCGGCCATAGCTCTTCGCTACTGCATGGCCTCCCGTTCGCCACCTCGCCAATTGCTTAGGTAAATGGGATAACCCGAGCTCTCTTCCTCATTCTCTCCCTCTCCTCAATCCCTCATTCTCCCTCTCGCTCTCTCTGTCTTCCCAGAGCAAGCGTAGAGCAGAGCTCAAGCACGAGCAGAGTAGGGCCGAGTGCCGCAGCCCCTCCCTAGCTTCTCCCCCTCCAACGCCCTTCCTCCTCCCTGTGCCGGCGCAGCCGCTGGTGCTGCTGCTGCTGGCATTGCCGTCACCACCGCTAGACCGAGCTGCTGCTATTGGCACTGCCGCCGTTGCCGCCAGGCCGAGCCACCGTTGCTGTTGCTGGCCGGGCCAGGGCACGGCCAAGGCCGGGCATGGCCACGGCGCCGTCTTCCCCAACCACCCATCGACCAGCCCCCTTTGGTTCCCTGCCTGCTATAGGAAGGTTGAAGAAGAGGGATGTGGATTGAAATAGAAACTTTTTGATGGTCCAGTTGTGAATCCTAGACTCATATGAATAGTGCTAAAGAGGACCTCTCTGTTGTGGTTTGTTTTCTGGATAGCTGAGGGGCTTCGTGCAAGATGGTTTTCCTTTATCTTTTCTTTTTACTATAAATCGGCTGAATCTTTGAAAACTGATAGCTCATGCTAGGAGTGTCCAAAAATAGTGAAACAATTTTTGGTAGCTTTTTTATGAAATGCTCTACATGACAGATCTATAAAATCTGCTGCTTCATGCATGTTTATGTGCTGTGTAAATTATTCTTTAAAGATGCATTTAGAAATACTTCTAAGTTGGACATATGCATATCTTGAGTTATAGAAGTCCAAAAATAGAAATTCTAGTTGTGTTAATCTTGTGATGACATGCTCTAGCTAAGAAAAATATTAACATGCTAGTTGTGTACTATTTTTATAAGGTTTTGATTTAATCTTGTTAAATAGGCGAATCTAGCTTGTTTTCCTTGTTATTTTCATATCTAAAGTTGTGGTCTCCAATTGCTATGAAATTTTGGTGGAAGGCTAATGATGCTATTTTTGTGCTCTGAAAAAATTTTTATGTTTATTAGATAGATTATGACTAAGTTTTTGATTTAACTTGTTTAATGCTTGATAAATGGATTTAATTGGTTTATAAATAATTTATATAGGCAAAAATGTGAAATGTGGATCCTTTGCCTTTGCATGATGATGTTGTGACCTAAGGACACTTAATATGGACATGTGTTTACAGAAAATATGGATCTTTAGATTTATCTTGCTCTCACAAGTTTTCTTGCAATGGAAACTTGTCTTTTTTATAGAGGTTGCTATGCTTATTCAAATGGCATAAAATTTATACAAAAGACTATTGGGAGCATGTATGAGCTACTGTAATGTTTGTAGAATTTACTGCATAATTTTGATGTATGTCCATAATTTCACCTAATTATCTAAATAAATTAATAAAGGCATGAAAAGAATTTATTTAGGGTTGGTCACTATGTTTTCTAGAGTTCTCTTGATGTATATAAACTATTGGTAACCTTAGTTTTGTCTAGGTTCAAGTTTGAAACATTAGTGAAATATATTTTGCTCTCTATTTTCAAGGAATGACTTTTGGTACAGTTTCTGTTGCCATGCTAATTACTCCATGAAGATGACGTTTGCTGTGAATCTTGTTTATGACAAAGTTATAGATAACTTCCTTATCTTTCTTTTGTTAAATTTTCATGACAATAGGCCAAATGGTTTTTAAGTTATAGCTATTTAAAGTTGGTCTTCAGAACTAGTTGCTCTCTGAAATTTCTGGACCAGTTTTTAGAAATGTACTTGTTTGACCCTATTAACTTGGGAATCATCCTAAGATGTTTAAAGATGTTTTATAGACAATTTCATAATCTTTCCAGAAAGTCTAGTTTCATATTTGTTGGATGTGTATAAATCTAGTTATGACCAAAATACTTAACCGCTGTTTGCAGTCCAGAAAATGACAGATTCTAGTTATAGTTGTTTGCTTTGTGTATTGCTAAGTGTGGCTCATGCCTTGGATGGTGATTGAATTAGTACACCTGAGACCTTGTGAAACTTGTGTGTCATGCCTAATATAATTGCTATCTATTTATAATAAGTTGTGTGATGTTTAGTTAAATAACTATAAGTGGCTATGTCTTGCATAATCTTGTGCTTGTCTTGAATGCTCTTATGTGATGCATCTCATATTGCTATTCTTCATATTAATGCACTTGCATCTTGTATCTCATTTGGGCACACTAGATGAACCACGTGAAGGATGTGATGTTGGAGCCAAACCTAAAGACGGTGTTTGGTGGACCTATCCCGAGGATGAAAGGCCTAAGCAAGTGCTAGGATAGGAGATGCTCATCAAGCGAGTGTCATCTAACAAACAATAACCTAGTGTTGGATCCGAGGCAAGCCTCAGAGCATTCTAAGCCTCTCTGATTTGCAAAAATACAATTTGAGTATCTTATATGTTTGATGCATGGTTATAGGAATTGGTTGGAAACCCTTGCTGCATATATACCTTCTCCTTATCTAGTAAATATGCCTTGAATCCTGTTTAGGTTCAGGATTGAATACTTGCTTAGCCATGCTTAGACTAGTAGAGTCAGGTGATTTCCTATCACCTGCAAGACAGGATCTATCTAGTCACGGTTGGCTATATTTGCTATTGTGGAAATAACCATGTGTTAATAATATGAATGAAGACCGGGCGGGATGTTGATAGTGAAGCAACAAGGCAAGGAGGTATTAGGCAACATGTTGTACGTCCTCTTGTCATGTTGAACGCATGCCTAACATTTAGCTGGCCGGATAAGTCGTCCCGACCGCGAAGCTGAGTAGCTCAACTCAGGCCAGAAGTCGATAAGTGAAAGTACGCACTCTGGAGGTAGTAAGCATGTGCGGGGGGATATTGGCATGAGTCCAAGGGCAGGTTAAAGTTCCAAACTTCCTGGCAGAGTGTCACCCTTGAGAGTGCGGCACTGATCGGGCCCGCGAAGTTGGTTCCTGAGTTGTACTAAAGGTGACCTAAGGCTGCCTTGGTATGGGTATGCCTGAGTTTGTGTTAGGAATAATTCCCTAGCTGGGTAGGAATCGATTCGAATTGTTGTCTCTCTCGGATAGTGAGAACTTGACAGAACAGCGGCAACGTAGAAGCACTAAATGAACTTGATGGAAATGATGATGGCTTATTACACCTGATATGATTATTAATGTTTGTATCTTAATCAAGTGATTGCTCTAGTACACATGCTAATCTAGAGATGCTTAATTGAATAGGTATAATTTGATGCTAAAGATATTATATATCCAAGTTATGTACTTAAGTTTTTTATGTAAAATGTTGTCAAGCTAGCTCCACCGATAAAGCCTTGCATACTCCTTGGTGTCATATTATTTTTGGTTTATAACGGGTAAGTCTAGCTGAGTACCCTTCATACTCAAGATTTATCCTACCATGTTGCAGGTGTGGTTCTCGGCCTGTTAAAGATGGTGGCTAACCGTCGGTGGGCTCAATGATTCTATATAGTATTATCATCTTATGCTTTTGTCTGAGGATGTCACTTATGCTAGCAATGTATTTGAAACATATGTTATTGTAATAATTTGAAAGCTATGTTGTTTTCTCTATTGGTTTTGAAACCCAACTTGTACTCTTATTGTGAACTCATTTGCAATATTATTTCCGCTGCAACTCCGTGTATGTGATGTGTATTTGTTTAATCATGCGATCTTGGTTGTGAAGTTGATTTACCGAGGTCCTTCATGACACTCGGTGGACTACCGGGTTTATATAAGTGAAAGTATGTGCGTGTCAACATGTTAAACGGGGATAGTCGTACTTGAGCTTGTATAAATTGGGCAATTCTGTTACATTGGGCTTCGCTATGTTGTCTACAATCCGGTGACTAGCAAATCAGTGGTACTGCCGCATAGCAACCTTTGTTATGGTTTAGCTCCCTTAGTGTTCGATCCCACAATCTACTCGTCCTTCCATGTGGTAGAACTGTGGGTAACATCGCCTGGGGAGTTAGTTGTCAGCATCTACTCATCCAAAATTGGAGCATGGATGTGTAAAGAATCTGAATGGGAAGAGGATATTCTAGTTTGCAAATTTTCAGGAACTATGTTTCTTAATGGTTTAATGCACATGCTGGAGGTGTCCTAGATAGTTGCTGTTGATATGAAGGGAAAGACATGGAGCAAAATTCTTAGGCCACTAGGTCCTACAATATCCATCCATGGAGATCAGGGTCAATTGTGTCTATGTGTTGCTAATATTTTCAATAGGTTTGACCTTTTAATTTGGATCCTTGAAGACTATGGTACTAGTAAATGGACATTGAAGCATACGATGAACACGCTGTAGCTATTTGGACTGAACAATATTTGACTCAGTTCTGAGGCTACCAATGTAGACTATAGAGTGATTGTAATTCACCTAGAATAGAATTTGATTTTCCTTATTGGGGAGGACAGAACACTGGTGATATATGACATGGGCTACAAAAAAGTTGATGTCCTCCCTACCTGGGTCATCCGCTATCCTAGAAGTACCTGGAGTATTTATTTGAACGGATCTCACTATCTGCCTTATGTTCCCTTGTTAATGGAGTCATTAGTAGAGTAGTAAAGGTGCATATGCTGTATTTTGTTGTTAGGACATGTCTTTGTTCAGGTAGGGAGTTGTTTTGAGTCTATATACATAGTCAATTTTGTTCAGAGCAGTAAAGCTTTGCATTGTGCAGGTTTTGGAGTGTTAGTGCTTTTGAATGATTTTCCTACAATGGCTATTGGTGGAAGAAGAGGTGTTCCATGGTGCATTGGATGCCAAGCTGATCAAGGAGTACTAATCTGAAGGAGCAGAGCACATCAACTGCATTTTAGTTACGTAAGTCTATAGGGGCAGAACCTTTATTATGCTATCTATGTACCAACCGCTTATGTTAATTCATCAGTTGACACAGTTGTTATGTTAGTGTCGAGCATTGTCTTTATAACAAGTATTCTTCGTTGTGGACATGATGAATGATGTGTAATGATTATATATGTATGATGTGTGTTCAATAAGTTACTAAGGCCCAGCTGAATTAGTAAGTACATTGTGAAAATTGGATGCAATTCTATCACCGTTGAATGTAAGGGCCGTTGGTTGTTTTGTCATCACCGCTGTACCACTCGCCATTGGTGAAGCAGATGGCCATCACCACCACATCGTTTAGTAACCTGACACCGACTAAAGGATCATCACTGGTGGATCGTACTGCAACGCGACGGTGATCATGCCCTATGACTAGATGGTTCATGCACTAAAGCGACAGTGATGTTTGCCTCGACACAGGCGGGTCATGCTCCAATGTGATGGAATAAGGATCAGATTACAAATGGATCATAAGCCATACGGTGGTGTTAGTGCATACCCACATAGGTGGGTCGTGCTCTAATGCGACGGAAGTAAGGACCTTATCACGGACGGATGATAAGCCAATATGGCGGTGTCAGGGTTATAACCCCGGACTGTCTCAAGGCACTGATTAGTTAGTGGGCCACCCGACCCACAAACATATCAGCTAGCAAAGGCCTGAATGACCAAGGCCCAGCTGATCTAAGAAAACCAAGCCAAGCGCTAAGGCAGAGGCTGGCCATGACCCCTTTAGCTGACTTAGCCGCACGACGCACAAGAGACGCATGACCTCTCCACTGTCCCGACCCCTAGGAGGAACGGGGAGAGGTCAAGCATAGCCAGTCATGCATGTTCTAACAAGGATAGGCACCCCACTCTGACCCCATAAGGACCAAGGGGATAGCGGTCACCTCGATCTGGTCAGACGTCATCCCTACACCCGCAACACAGACAAGACTACACTGCCCAAGGCAGTGACGATTGGTACAAAAACCACTGACCAGATATGGGCTGACATGACGCATGTACGACTCCTACCCACTACGGGATGGGATCCACGATGAGGGCTTTGACTTAGAGGCCATCCAACCTGGCGGGAGCCACGATCCCAGTGATTGGGATCATGGCCCTCAGTTCTTCAAACCAACATGGCGATTGATGACTTGGGGGCGGCTGTCAACTTTGTTACAATGCCTTAGGAAACTAGGAGGTGATGACGAAGACCATGGCAAGGACCACATCACACAAGACGACTGGTGAACCACCGCCGTGCCTACAGTGCAACCATGGCCAGCACAGTAGCACCACGCACACCATGCCGCGACGTGGCCACAGGGCCATGACAACAGCCACACCTGGACATGCACCACAAGACGGCGTAGCTTGCAAGCCAAGTTAGCTAGGACCTCCCTCAGGCTCATGGCCCTTCGGTCAAGAGAACCTCCTCTGTACACGCCCTGGCCTCAAACTCTATATAAGGGCAGCCAGGGCATCCATCTTGACATCCTCAACTATTTTACTCATTCTCCATCATAGTAGGGCTCCTAGAGCTTCTCTTTAGGCAGTCCATCTTCTAGCTCTAGCTCTCCAACCTCTTCCACCATTCTTTCATCCCCATTGTAAGAACTTCAGAGGATTCAAGCGAGGAACACACACTCGATCATCTCTGAGACTAGACGTAGGGCTCCGGCCTGAACCAGTATAAATCCTCATGTGTTTTGGATGCTACCATCATCTTCCTAGAGCAGTGTGGTAATCATATAAATTTACTAGTCCGAATTACAACACACCGACAGTTGGTGCACCAGGTAGGGGACAGTCGTGCACTCTCGATTGTTGAGCAGGAAGCAATGGCTCCTCGTGCCGTTGGTGGACTCACTAGCGGAATGGCCCATGGTGGCCACATCCGCCGTGAAAACTATGGGTTCATCGGTGCTAATGGGCCAGCACCCGTGTCTGCCTACAACCATGGCCCAAACCTCCACCACGGAGATCTGGGTCCCGTGGCCCACGGTGGACACACTCTTGGAACTGCCCCAGGCGACAGCATCCCAGAGGTCACCTACATAGGGGGGCCAGTACCCTCTCTCGTCATCAGTCATGGCGAAATCCTCCACCCAAGAGGCTAGAAGTCCATGGCTCGTGACAAGCTCACCTAGGGAATGGCCTCAACTGGCCACATCCTTTAGGGGAACCATGAGGTTATCCATACTAATGGGCCAGCACCCATCACTAGCTTCTACCCCGTCTAGGTCAACTACGTGGGAAGCCTGGATCCGATGGTGGAACCACACCTCGAGCAGCGTCTCCGCAACTAGCGCAGCGCCATGTGTTAAGGCACACACGAGCGATGAAATCACCCGCCGCCCCGTGACATCGTCGCAAGTGATTAGGTGGCAGCTCGGCGCCATGCCTTGCATAGTCAAGCCTAGAACTAGTATCCAATCCTATATGGCAGACAAACCACCCATCATGCTCCAGCGAACTGTCAGCTGACACTTGGAGGCACATGCATCTGAGGAGCGGGTTCCCTGAGCGCACTATGCTCCGTGCGAGCGGACCAACCGTGTTGCACTTAGAACCCACTTCCACATCTACAGGTCACGCCAGCTCCTCGTCAAGAATAGTAACCACACCCAGAGGCAGGGACACGATGACTATGACATCGTCGCGCCATGAGGGACCAAGTGCCAGAAGGCAAGAGCCTCCCCGGTCAGAGGCTGCAGCGAGCCAAACACAAAGAAGTCACCCTCGGGGCTCGCGATCCCGTTGAGAATGTCAGGCCGGCAGGGATCGACCTGAAGCCGTCTGAGAGGTCGATTCGCGCCGGCTACAACCATTCCAAGCTCTGAAGAAATGCCCTCATTAGCTCGCGGCCCTGAGATCGCAACAACTTCACCATGGACAAGCGCTCGGGGGCTTGCCGCGCTCCAAGCAACAATGGTTAGATCCGTGACAGCTTCCAACACATCAGTCAGTGACATCAGCATTAACTCTAGCCGCTCTGCCCAAGCACATCCACAAACACATTTAAGCTCACCCATAAGTACCAGAGAGCTAGAACCAGAGCCGACACATAGAGCAAACCAGATAGCAGGATGCCCATACATCTCACCCTAGTAGCGCTTAACTCCCGAGTGACTCAATCCAACTCGTGCGCACAACCGAACACAACTCACTTGTGGGGGCTACACGCATAGGTACACATGCACGGCTTGCGGTGTGTTGACGGTTCTTAAGTATCAATTATAACCATCAAATAAATAAAGAAAAGGACCTATATGCAAGCAACACCTAGAATTAGGGTTTGATCTAACAGAATTCCACGAGTTTTGCTGTTTATCTATTTCTGCAGGGGGTTATCAGGAAATACGGAAGAAAGGCCCACATGTCGGATTAATGACGGGATATTAACCGAACACGTAATTATCTTACATCTAGAAGATTCCAGAAGCCACGGGAACGAACGGGAGCCGTAACGGGGCCGGACACAGGGCGCCCGCCCTGTGCCCTAGGGCGCCCGCCCTGCCCCCCCCCGGGACCAATCAGGTCGAGTCTCGCGGATTATGCCCACCGCCTTTGAGGATCAAGGAAACCGTAGGATGAAGGTCGGTTTGATCCGACGGTCCAGATTCATCAAAAGGGCTATATAAGCAAGGCCCCTGACCCCTGGTGGAGAAGACCCCAATTCATTATTCAGTTGCATATCTCTAGTTAGGGTTTAGAGAGAGAGGGTTCCCTCTAGGGTTCCCACCTCTTAGGGCTTAGCAATCCAATGTGAAAGTAGAATTAGTTCTACTAGATTGAGAGAGATAGAGTGGAGGTGTAGATCGGAGGAAGCCGGCCTGTCGGTGTCTACTCGAGGTTTGTACCTGCGGGAGCAAGTTCTTCTAACCCGATGCTTGTTTCAGGATTCTTCAGTATTTCGACTTCTAAATTCTAGTAAGTCTGTGTTTTATTGTTCTTTGGTTTATGAGTTTACTTTGATCTCTTCGCGTTAGAGTTTAGAGTAATCATCTCTAGCGTAAACGTGGTGTTTAAGCTAGGATACTCATAGATATCCCCTCGTCTAGCCGGCCGTGGTAGTAGCGAGGAACGTGACAATTCCGAGTTACCTTTGTATTCCATATCCCGTTAGCAGGATCGATAGGGTTTATAGGTGCGGGTTGAACATCCTTTGTGGTGTCTAGATTCCGTAAACCTCCCCAATAGAACAGTAGATCATCCTTACCAAGGTTAGAAGAAGAGTGCGGTTGTAGTCTTCTCTATACATCACTCACATCGAATCATAGTGGTTGTAGCCTAAAGGTTAGTAGTAATAGATTTGGTTAGTCAGATGCACTCTTTCTCCTAAAGTAAAAATATAAATACGATACCCCAGGATAACATCTCGGTGAAGTGCTCACCGATATCCGTGGCGCTTGCGGATCCTATTTCCTAATTGCGTTACCAAATATCAACAAGCATTTCTGGCGCCGTTGCCGGGGAGAAAGACGGTTTGCTGAGATAACCTTGAGTCTTACTACTAGCTTGTAATTCATACTTTTTATTTTCTTATCTTTTTCATTCTTCTTTTTCTTTTTACCAAAAAATGGAAAACCAAGGTTCTATATCTATCTTTGATGCCGCAACACCTTCAGCAACTGACCTTTTACCATGGGAGTCATCACAGCCTATCCAAACATCCCAGTATAAGTTAAGTTCAAGGTTGATTGCGATGATTCGAAAATTTATCTTTTTCGGGAAAGGAAGACGAAAACCCTTACCTTCATATAGAGATTTTGAGCAAACATGCGATTGTCTTCGCATTGAAGGCATTTCTGATAAGACTTTACGTGGAAGCTTTTTCCTTTTTCTTTAAGAGGAGAAGCTAGACGATGGTATAGTCAGAAGGTAAGTCAACAGCAAGGTGAATGGGGGAGTTTAAGAGCCAACTTTTGTCTAGATTTTTATTCCCTTGACCATACTGGTGACCTTAGACACGAAGTCCTATCTTGTAAACAAAAAGATAATGAAACTTTGGGAAATCCTGGAAACGGTTTTTCTGATCTTTTAGAATCTGGTCCAAAACTTTTGCTTGAAGGACACTGTAAAAATGCTTGCAATACTATGGCTAGAGGTTTCTTCTTTCGTATCCCTACTGATGAAGCTAAGGGGATCTTGAATAGAATCCTAGAAGCTGAGATGGATAATGCCCTCCATGATAAAACCTACGAAGCCGAAGTAGACACTCTGCCAAATTTTTCATCTACTTTAGCTATCCCAGGTTCTGAGCCACAAAAGGAAGAAATTCTACATCTGATTCATGCTAGACATAGAATCCGATCGCTGTGCCGATTTTGGAAACATTTCAAACTACCATTCTATAGACCGACCCCAAAACGGGCCAATTTAGCATTTGTTTACTAAGTGAACATCAATTGAGAGAGCTTATCTCGGTTATGAGTAGCGAATGGTTAGAGGAGTCAGAGCTTTCCTCTTTAGTAATCCGAGTGGACACACCTCTATAACTATACGCTGTGCTTATAATTCTGATCAATTTAACGCTCTCTATAATCCTGTTGTGGGGATCAATATTATGTCCGAAGCTTTTGCACTTAATTTATTTGGGAAACTTGTTTTAACCCCCACAACAAAGGTCATAAAGGAACTTTCGGGACGATTAGTCCCCAGTCTTGGAATTATTAATGTCCTACCCTTTATGGTAGAAGGCTCCATGGTTCATTTGAACTTTTATATCTTTGTATATATGGGGTTTCGACCTACTGATTGGACAACCTTTTAGAAGACTCCTTTATGAAGGTCAAACTGGAAAGCTCCACATTTCCTTGGGAAAGGATTTTAAACTTCCAATTACAAAAACTCACTCCTTGAATATAAGACCGAGCCATATCTTTTGCCTGATTCTATGGAGGGAGGTAAAGGCTGCATCTCTAGAACTTTTAGATGATCCAGACTTAGAAGAGGAAGCCCCCCCTTCTTCACTGAAGAAGAGGCCGAACCTTCTGAACCTGAACCCTTAGATGAGTTTGCAGAAGCACCTAGACCCCCCCATAGAACTCAAAACTTTACCACCACCGGTCTTACCTATGCTTTCCTAAACAATAATCCAGAGTTTCCTGTGATCGTTAGTAATAAACTCACTCAGGAGCAAACTCTGCGATTAATGACCATTCTTGAAAAACACCACTCTGTTTCGGCTACTCACTTCAAGATCTCACAGGAATCAGTCCTATGATTTGTACCCATCGTATTCCGACAGATCCTTCTGTTACACCCTCTCGAGAGCCTCAACGTAGACTTAACAACGCGATGAGAGAGGTAGTTAAAAAAGAAGTTATAAAGTTGCTGCATGCAGGGATTATATATCCTGTGCCGCATAGTGAGTGGGTAAGCCCTGTTCAAGTTGTGCCTAAAAAGGGAGGCATGACTGTTGTTCTAATGATAAGAATGAGCTAATTCCGCAACGCACCGTCACTGGGTGGCGGATGTGCATAGACTATAGAAAACTTAATAAAGCCACGAAAAAGGGTCATTTTCCTTTGCCTTTTATAGATGAGATGCTTGAGCGGTTAGCAAAACACTCACGTTTTTCTGTTTTCTAGATGGATATTCAGGGTATCACCAGATCCCTATCCATCCTGATGATCAAAGCAAAACCACTTTTACATGCCCATATGGAACGTATGCTTATCGTAGAATATCTTTTGGGTTATGTAATGCACCAGCTTCTTTTCAAAGATGTATGATATTTTCTGATATGATTGAAGAGATTATGGAAGTTTTCATGGATGATTTCTCAGTTTATGGAAAAACTTTTGATAGTTGTCTTGAGAACTTAGATAAGGTTTTGCAAAGATGTGAAGAAAAGCACTTAATCCTTAATTGGGAAAAATGTCATTTTTATGGTTAGAGAAGGAATAGTGCTAGGACACCTAGTGTCTGAAAGAGGTATTGAGGTAGATAGAGCTAAAATTGAAGTAATTGAACAACTACCTCCACCTGTGAATATAAAAGGAATTCGAAGTTTTCTTGGCCATGCTGGTTTTTATCGCAGATTTATAAAAGACTTTTCATTTATTGCAAGACCACTTACTCTTTTGCTAGCCAAGGATGCTCCTTTCGAATTTGATGATGCATGTCTAAATTCTTTCAATTTATTAAAGCAAGCACTCATCTCTGCACCAATCATTCAACCCCCTGATTGGTCGTTGCCTTTTGAAATTATGTGTGATGCTAGTGATTATGCTGTAGGGGCAGTTTTGGGACAAACTAAAGATAAAAAGCATCATGCGATTGCTTATGCAAGTAAAACTTTGACAGGAGCTCAACTTAATTATGCAACCACTGAAAAAGAGCTTCTGGCTGTTGTTTTTGCCATTGATAAATTTAGATCTTATTTAGTTGGAGCTAAGATAATTGTTTACACTGATCATGCTGCACTAAAATATTTGCTCACTAAGAAAGATGCTAAACCTCGCTTAATCAGATGGATTTTATTACTCCAAGAATTTGACTTAGAAATAAAAGATAAAAAGGGAATAGAAAATTCTGTTGCTGATCACTTGTCTAGAATGTACTTTAAGAATTCACAGGAACCCCCCATTAATGACTCACTCCGGGACGACATGCTTTACGGGATTAACAGATCTAACCCCTGGTATGCAGATATTGTTAATTTTATGGTTTTAGGTTATGTACCACCCGGAGCAAACAAGAAGAAGCTTATTCAGGAAAGTCGTTCACATATATGGGATGAGCCATATCTCTTCCGAGTATGCGCTGATGGCCTACTTAGAAGATGTGTGACCACTGAGGAAGGATTGAAGATCATCGACAAATGTCACTCATCACCATACGGAGGTCACTATGGAGCATTCCGTACACATTCAAAGATCTGGCAATGTGGATTCTACTGGCCTACGATGTACGATGACACGAAGCAATATATCAGAAGATGTGGGCCATGTCAAAGGCACGGAAGCATAAATACAAGGGATGCCATGCCACTCACCAACAACCTTCAGATTGAACTCTTTGATGTCTGGGGAATAGACTACATGGGTCCATTTCCCCCATCTAAGAAGTGTGAGTTCATCTTGGTGGCGGTTGATTACGTCTCCAAGTGGGTAGAGGCACTACCTTGCAAACATGCCGACAATATCAGTTCGAAGAGGATGTTTGAGGAAATCATATTTCCAAGATTTGGAGTCCCCAGGATAGTGATAAGTGATGGAGGATCACACTTCATTGACAAGCGCTTCGAGCACTATCTATCAAGACATGGAATCCGTCACAACGTCGCTACTCCCTATCATCCTCAGACAAGTGGCCAAGCAGAGACTTCTAACAAGCAAATCAAGAACATTCTTCAGAAGACGGTGAACGAGATGGGAACGGCATGGAAGGACAAGTTACCCGATGCACTCTGGGCTTACCGGACAGCATACAAGACCCCAATTGGAATGTCTCCATACCAATTGGTGTACGGAAAGACTTGTCACCTACCTGTTGAACTTGAGTTCAAGGCACACTGGGCCATAAAAAGATGGAATATGGACCTAGATATCGCCGGAAAACATAGAAGAATGCAATTATCGGAGTTAGAAGAATGGCGGGAGAAAGCATATCACAATTCAAAGATCTACAAAGAAAGAGTCAAGAGATGGCATGACAAGAGGATCAAGAAGAAGGAGTTCTCACCCGGAGATAAGGTATTACTTTTTAATTCCAGGGTGAAGCTTTTCGGGCATGGGAAGCTCCGGAGCAAATGGGAAGGACCATTCAAGGTAATTCATTCATCATCCCACGGAGCTATCACACTTCAAAATGACGAAGAAAACAAGTATGGGGGAGATTCCCTGACATGTCACACACACTTCGATCGCACCATTCCATGAACCAGGTACACACTCTGCACACTTTTATTACACACTTACACACTCACCTTAGTTTGTGCAGAATTTTATCTCTCTAAACATGATAAATTAAAAGGATAAAAATGCTTATAATCATGATCAATCTCACTCTGTGATATTTCCTGGAAACCTGCAATTATTAAAATTATTTCAAAACCCTGTGTTGCTAAAAGTCATTGTGGAATAAGAGATGGTAAGGGTATGAGTACCTTATTCTTAGTATCTTTATTGCTTGGAGAATTTGTTTTAAAAATCTCAAAATTATAGCTACCATCCTCAAGTTTTATATGCCTGCTAAACATGAAAATATTAATTAAAGCTATTTGCTTTGGATTGAGTTTGTTCAAAACAAGTTAGACCCTTGTTGAGAGATTTATCATACTCCTAAGATCAAGACATTTTTATTCAGAAAGATTCACTCTTCCGAAGTATTATTGCGTTAGAGGCATGGGCTGTGCAAAATTATGAATATATCGAGGAAATAAAAAGGAGCAAGTGCTCGACAACCTCGCAGAAAAAAAAAATGGACAAGTGTCCGGCAGTAGAATTAGGGGTACCTCGGTATCCACCCAAAAGGAAAAAAAATGAGATATGATAAAAATATGATGAAAAGAAAATGATAGCCCATGGTCCCTCTAATAAGCAATATGCCAGTAAGAGTGACAAGTTTTTAATTTTCAAAGTCTTTGATCTAAAGAGTATGGTATTCTTCTCCTCGGATCCGGTTTTGACCATACAATAAATGCAAGGTATGTATGCTTAAAGAATTATTTTTGCAAAATCAAAACAGCCTCAGAGAGAAATATAAAAGATAATGAGTGACTCTGAGAGCACCTATGAGGATAAAGGTATGCTAAGTTTTTCTTTTCAAAAATATGTAAAAACTCCAAGTGATAGGGATTAAGAAGAAGAAAGGCTCTTTACTCTGACCATATATTTCCCTGACTATAAGTGCACAGTGGATTTTTACAACACCCTGCAGGTATGAAAGAATGTTTCAACCCTAGATGTTTTATTAACCAACCTTTTCTCGAGGATGAGTAAAAGCCTAAGTATGGGGGTGTTTGTTGACGGTTCTTAAGTATCAATTATAACCATCAAATAAATAAAGAAAAGGACCTATATGCAAGCAACACCTAGAATTAGGGTTTGATCTAACAGAATTCCACGAGTTTTGCTGTTTATCTATTTCTGCAGGGGGTTATCAGGAAATACAGAAGAAAGGCCCACATGTCGGATTAATGACGGGATATTAACCGAACACGTAATTATCTTACATCTAGAAGATTCCAGAAGCCACGGGAACGAACGGGAGCCGTAACGGGGCCGGACACAGGGCGCCCGCCCTGTGCCCTAGGGCGCCCGCCCTGCCCCCGGGACCAATCAGGTCGAGTCTCGCGGATTATGCTCCACCGCCTTTGAGGATCAAGGAAAACCGTAGGATGAAGGTCGGTTTGATCCGACAGTCCAGATTCATCCAAAAGGGCTATATAAGCAAGGCCCCTGACCCCTGGTGGAGAAGACCCCAATTCATTATTCAGTTGCATATCTCTAGTTAGGGTTTAGAGAGAGAGGTTCCCTCTAGGGTTCCCACCTCTTAGGGCTTAGCATCCAATGTGAAAGTAGAATTAGTTCTACTAGATTGAGAGAGATAGAGTGGAGGTGTAGATCGGAGGAAGCCGGCCTGTCGGTGTCTACTCCGAGGTTGTACCTGCGGGAGCAAGTTCTTCTAACCCGATGCTTGTTCTCAGGATTCTTCAGTATTTCGACTTCTAAATTCTAGTAAGTTCTTTGTTTTATTGTTCTTTGGTTTATGAGTTTACTTTGATCTCTTCGCGTAGAGTTTAGAGTAATCATCTCTAGCGTAAACGTGGTGTTTAAGCTAGGATACTCATAGATATCCCCTCGTCTAGCCGGACCGTGGTAGTAGCGAGGAACGTGACAATTCCGAGTTACCTTTGTATTCCATATCCCGTTAGCAGGATCGATAGGGTTTATAGGTGCGGGTTGAACATCCTTTGTGGTGTCTAGATTCCGTAAACCTCCTCAATAGAACAGTAGATCATCCTTACCAAGGTTAGAAGAAGAGTGCGGTTGTAGTCTTCTCTATACATCACTCACATCGAATCATAGTGGTTGTAGCCTAAAGGTTAGTAGTAATAGATTTGGTTAGTCAGATGCACTCTTTCTCCTAAAGGTAAAAATATAAATACGATACCCAGGATAACATCTCAGGTGAAGTGCTCACCGATATCCGTGCGCTTGCGGATCCTATTTCCTAATTGCGTTACCAAATATCAACACGGTGCAACACTATTTGCCATCATCCCAATGACCGACCCACTTCTAACTCTTTCCGATCGTGTCTCTCGTCATAATGAGCCGATGACCTGAGCCTTGATTTCCTGTTTGCATGGGTCTGAAAGGAAATGGGGAACTCGCTCGAAGGCGATAGAGTCGAAACGAAAGAAATCTTCGAATTTTGCCGCTCGATCGCTTTTTTCTCACATTGTGTTGGATCTGTGACCTACCCTCGACACCTCATCACTCCAATTGATCGCACACCTTCTAGACTCATAGGCTAGCCCCCAGGTTAGAACACGCACCCACGAGCACAGAGCTAGGGGTGAAGAACAGTCCAATTCAAATGAAAAGAAATGCGAAAATTCAACAAAATGGCAAAACGAATGCGCCGACCATGTGCCATCCACATAAACTGAGAATTGTTCATTACAGAAAGTTCATACCCAAAATGCTGAACAATTACACTAGAAGACCCTCACATATCGGAAGCCATGAACTAGAAATGAACGGTGGCGGCCGACACTCTGCTCGTGATGGCCTCCACACCTCGAGCAGCGGTGCTACCTATGGTGAGGATGTCGCTGTTGGACCGCCCCGGCACACATTCTCGTCCAACTGCGTCAAAGTCGACACCACCATAATGCCAGCCAACCGATGTCAAGGTAGCGAGAGCACCCCGATGAACCCCTTTAGAAATCAGGGAGTCCACCTGGAGACGAGCCTCATCAAGGCGAGGCGCCAGTGCCAAGCACGTCGCAAAGAACCCGTCCGGAGGCGGTCAGCGCTGCCAACTGGTTATCCGTCTCTAGCATTTTCTGGTTCATGGGCACTTTCTCTTGATCTGAAAGCATCCTCGTGCGCAACCTTAAAGAAAGACATACCAGCTCATGACTGGGCACAGCGACAGAACAGAGGCACAATGTAGAGTCGACGAAGACTCACCACTACAGGTGGAGCGTAGTCTCTAGCATTCAGCTTCGAGGTGTTGGTGCCCCTGCTCGGCTGTGTCTCGAGCAGCACCAGCTGAGGTGAGCTCCATCTCTTGGGCAGCCATCATGTCCTTGAGGATAGCCATCTAGGACATCAGAGCCTCGATATGGGACCGAGCTTGCGCCTCTCGGTGGGTCGATTCCTCCTTTGACCTCTGGGAGGCCTCCAGCTCCCTGCTAAAACGTTGCACCTTAGCCTCCACCGCGTCCAGATGGCTGCGGTCAGTGGCACCTCCTACCTGTACCTGATAGGACAGGCGCAAGAATGGAGATTTCTCCATTGAAATCTTCATCAACCCCTGAAGAAAAAAGGGTGACCAGACGATCGTAGCAAGAGTGAAACAGGAACGATAGAGTCAAAAGACCTGAAGGCTCACCTACGCCTGGACCGCCACTTCATCAGTCATCTGATGTCGGGCCTCTATACCCACTCGGGCAACCATGGTGATCATGTTTCCCATCTTGGCCAAGGTCGCCTGGACCCCCTTGCGGCCTCAGGAGGCAATTTCCCTTGTGGCTCATTCGGCCACGTCATCCACCCCATGAACAACACCTCGCCAGAGCGTGAGGGATGGGGCCACACGAGAGAGCCCTCGCCTAAGTCAAGCTCCCCCTCGAGTGGTGAATGCAGGGCCATAATAGAAGGGAGCCTGGTCACCATTCCGAGGGCAGCGATGTCGCCCAATGACTCTAGCCGCACAGGAGGGAGCACGTCGCTCCCTGAAGGTCTCAGGACTCAGGACCCTAGAAGGGGCTCCCGCGTCATAAAAATCAATGAAGATAAGACAACTGAGTATCACCAATAAGCACGGTGAGGAAGAAATTCAAATAACGGTGTACCTAGTGGAGCATTCCACAAAGGGTATGGTGATCTACCTTTCAGCGAGTGACCCAGTGGAAGAGGTCATGGAAGTAGGCGCCAATGCCGACACCGCTAGACCAAAGGTCGGTGAGGCATCCTCGGTAGTGTCGGCAGCACTGGTCTCCTCCATGCCATGACCCCTAGCGGTCCTTGCATCCCTAGGCGAAGTGCCAAGGACGCAGGGCACTCGACCCCCATGTCAGCAAAAAGGTGCACAAGGAGGTCTTGGTACAGTCCCTCAGGCATCTCCAAGGAAGGGCACTGAACCTCACCATCCGCCCTAGTCGCGGCGCCCGTCTCCGCTGCGTCCTTGGGATCTTCTCCCTAGATGGGAGCCTCGGGCCCTGTCAGGAAGGGGGCAACAGGAGCCACATGCGAGGAGTTGTGGCTGCTAACGGTGGCCGCATAGGGGCACTTTGGGCTCAGCCCCCTCAGTGGCGATGATGCCACCCACTTTCGGATGGAACTCTCCTCGGTCGCGATACCCGCTGGGCAATCTACACCGCTCGAACCGGCACCATCATTGGATCCACGTGAGACATCGAGGGTGCTCTGAAGTGCCACCAGGTCCTCATTTTCTCCCTCAGAGTCCTCCTCATTGTCATCATCGTCATCGTCTAACAATGAATCACCATGCTTCTGACGCTCCATGTGCTTCAACGCCTTCTTCCGCTTGAGGCATTTCCTCTCCTCAGTGGCCGCCTATTCCTGAGCGGCGTGTTTGGTGCCTCCAAGACAAGGGAGATGGAAACGGGAGCTGAACAAGGGCACGGGCTGTGGAAACAAAACCAATCAACCAACAACCTTCAGCGAAGAAAGGAAAACAAATTGAGGCGGCTTACCAGGTTAGGCTGAAAGTTCGCCAAGAATGCCTCCACTGTGCCTTCAGCCACAACAATGGTCCCAAAAGAGACCAATCCCCTAACCCGCTTCACAACTTCAGAGACCTCGAGCATCTCCACGGTCTCGCAGGTTGGATCTTTGACCCTAGAGTAGTCACACAGCAGGGTTGCCCATTGCTTCAGTGGCTAAACCCGCCGCTCCACCATGGTCCATAGAACTACGACGCCATCCAAGCCAGCCGACACCCGACCCTCGAGGATCTCTAAGATCCTCATCACCTTTGACAATCATGTTCTGTCGTACCCCCAATTCCATGAGGTCAACCTCACCGGTCCAACGCTGGAGAAGGGAGGGATGGGGGCGGCGGTGTCATCCCGAATGTAGAACCAGTGGCCATGCTAGCCTGAGTTCGAAGACTTCAACGACAAGCACGGATTACTTTGAGAGAACCCCTGGCACATCTGAAGGTTCATCCCACCCACAGGAGCAAGTGCACCACCGTTAGAACCATGCACCTTGCAGGTTTACACCTCGAAAACCCTCCAGAATAGGTATTTGTTGGGAGCTATCCTAGGAAGGCCTCACACACGACGACAAAGCCTGCCAGCTGTGACACCACATTAGGAGGAAGGTGTTGCAGCTGGATTGCATACTCACAAAGAAAACCACGGAGGAAGTCAGATGCCGGGATCCCAAACCCGTGCTTGTGGAAGTCGGTAAACAACACTGCCTTCCCAGGTTGTGGGAGGGGCACCACCTCGCTAGCCGGAGCTCTCTATTCAGCGACCTCCTTTGGCTAAAGGAGACCCTTTGCCACGAGGTGTTGTAGCTTCGTCTCCGTCACCAATGAAGGTACCCACTCTCCTATCTTTCAACATAGGCAAAAGAAAGTAGCAGGGGCGGTGGAGTAGATGGTGATAGCGGCGATGCACATGATCTAGAGGTAAACCTCACGAACTCAACCCCTTTTCTTCTGTCTTTCCTTCAAATCATAGGAACGGTGGCAAGAGGTGAGAACAAGGTAAGGGGTGGCTGAGGTAAAGGGAACTATTTATGTGGCGGCGATCAGGAAAGTGAACCGCACCCATGCGGAGTCCGCCCTAATACTGGTCCTGCAAGCCCTCGAAAAATGAGCTGATGTACCGTAATGCATAGGAACACCATTAAGACATAGAGAATCTGGGGAGGTAGACCACCCCAAGGATTCACACGCAAAGCGGCCCTCGGTCATCATGAATGTAGGGAGCGTGCATGATCACATGCCATGTGAACGCCTATAAGTCATGACCGCCTCACATATGGGCTTAGGGCATGGTCGTGACCATGACCTAGCGTCGTGCTTAGAAAACCCACTCCTGGGCTGGTCCTTAGAAGGGCTCGAGGCCACCAAGGAATAGGGGTAGGGAGGAGATGGGCCCCTGCGGCTCTAATCGGTGGTGTGGAGCCACACAACCATCTCTCTGTGTTTGAGTTGTCTGCTTCAAAGTCGCTCGGGTTGACCCCGTCTGTGGGGAGGCATCTTGCCTTTTGATCGCTATGGAGGCGGTCAACGACGAACAAGCTTGATGGTCAATGATTTATGAGACATCTCTCGATGAGGCACAGCCGAACTCCACATTGATTGGGGAGGATATTGGGTCCCGCTCGAATTACCCATTGACCCTGATGAGACACACCGCTCTGACCACGTGGTTACAGTGGACATTCCTCTCCCCACGTGGGGCGAAACCAAAATTTTCCTATAACAAGGAATCATGACCCCTCAGGTCGAGAGGGGCATCGAGGAAAGAAGGAAGTGGGCGCCAATGGCCCCACTATCAGGACAAGGCCTAGCCTCAACCACTTCCTCCCTGAACCCCGGGTTCTCAACCTTCGGATGGATAGCAAGGCATCCTCCAAGGGTCAAAATCCAGACGGCATGAGGTCAAGACGTTGACCCCTGGTCAGGGAAGGTGTCTCAAAAGCCCCACCGTCGCCTAAAAAACACGAATCGAATCCTACGAAAACACAAGAATGTTACAATCTTCCTCACGCCTCTACTCTCAACTTCTCTCCTTCCCTCACTCTCTTAAATGTCTAACCACTCAGAAATAGCTCAGGGCCACAACCACGAGTGCCTCAAACGGTAGAAGGGTCTCCATTTATAGGCCAGGATGGACCAAACAGCCAGAGACCCCCGTGCCGCGTGGCGAACCATGAGAGGTCACAGCCCAAGTCAGATGCCCGCGTAAGGTTAGGGAAATCAAGACCCTCTCAAAGGTAGGGCCGATACAGCGTCGATGAGACCGCTCGGTCCCGCTTGGGTCACGAACCCCAAAACACGACACACTGACATGGCAGGGCTTAGCAGTCACGTACCATGTTGTCAAGGTGTCCTAACAAGGCCAAACGTAGCGGCCACCTACCGCATTGAATGCACTAGCCCGTGAAGGGTCAAATGACGAAGCTCGAGCAGGCCATGACTATGAATCCGCGCATAAACACACGCGCATCTCAGTGCTTTCATGAGTGCGGTTCATGAATTCACAAAAACGCTCGAGGGCTACTGTTGGGGTTATAACCCTGGGGTGTCTCAAGGCACCGATTAGTTAGTGGGCCACGCGGCTCACAATATATCAGCTAGCAAAGGCCTGAACGATTAAGGCCTAGCTGATCCAAGAAAACTAGGCCAAGCGCTAGGGCAGAGGCTGGCCACGTCCCCTTCAGCCGACTTAGCCGCACGACGCACAAGAGACGCATGACCTCTCCACCATCCTAACCCCTGGGAGGAACGGGGAGAGGTCGAGCACAGCCAGGCACGCCCGTTCTGACAAGGGTAAGCATGCCACTCTGACCCGCAAGGACCGAGGGGACAGCGGTTACCTCGGTTTGGTCAGACGCCATCCCTGCGCCACGCAGCGCAGACAAGACAACACCGCCCAAGGCATTGACGACCGGTACGAAAACCACCGACTAGATACAGCCTAACAAACTCCTACCCACTATGGGATGGGATCCGCGACAAGGGCTTTGACTTAGAGGCCATCCAACCCGGTGGGAGCCACGATCCCAACGTTCGGGATCGTGGCCCTCAGTTCTTGAAACCAACAAGGCCATCGATGACCTGGGGGTGACTACCAACTATGGTACGATGCCCTAGGAAACCAGGAGGCGATGACGAAGACCACAACAAGGACCACGTCACACAGGACGGCTGGCGAACCACCACCATGCCTATAGTGTCGCCACAGGACCATGATGACAACCACGCCCGGACGTGCACCACAAGACGGCATAGCTTGTAAGCCAAAGTTAGCTAGGACCTCCCTCAGGCTCACGACCCTTCGGTTGGGAGAACCTCCTTCTCTGTACACGCCCAGGCCCCGAACTCTATATAAGGGCAACCAGGGCACCCATCTCGACATCCTCTACCATTTTACTCATTCTCCATTGTAGTAGGGCTCCTAGATCTTCTCTTGAGGCAGTCCATCTCCTAGCTCTAGCTCTCCAACCTCTTCCACCATTCTTGTACCCCTCATTATAGGAACTTCAGTGCATTCAAGCGAGGAACACGCACTCGATCATCTCTGAGACTAGACGTAGGGCTCTGGTCTGAACTAGTATAAATCTTTGTGTCTTTTGGATGCTACCATTGTCTTGCTAGAGTAGCGCGGCAATCGTATAAATTTACTAGTCCGATTTACAAAACACCGACAGGCGGTGTAGTGTGCACCCTAGTTGGTCTCAGATACCGATAATGATGGTTATGACTATCACTGCCGATAGCTTACTGCTGAGGCCGAAAGGACTTTGATGGAGGTTACGACGCGGCTGTAAAAGGTCCGAGTGTAGTAGTGGTGGGCCATTTAGGAGGTCCGCCTCCAAAAATGAAGGTATTTTTGGAGGCGGGCCTCTTGGTTAATAGGTTTTAGGAGGTGCCGCCTCGTAAATCGATTTACAAGATGGTTGATTGTGACCTCCTCGGTTAATAAAAATAATCATCTCGGTTAATTTCAGGCATTAACCGAGACGGTTCAAATGTCCGCCCGTCTCCGAAGCCCTTTGCCAAATGCATCGGTTAAGTTTTATTGTAGCAGTGGGGGGCTGATGGGGCTGCATTTTGCCTTATGGTGTACGCACAATTACTCAGTAATTTGCATGATCTTACTCAGTAATTTGCAGGACACCACGAGTACTAATTCTAAGTACTTGCCAGGCCACTTTAAATTCCTTTGTCTTACTCTATGTTTAATCTGAAAGCTCGCAGCACCCATGCTAACAAGGCAAAGTCAAACAGGGATACCATTATTTATAACATGAATGACATAATATATATTAGTGTACGGCGTGCCATTTATGCGCCAAAAGTTAGAACCGATATCATCATTTATATATTTTTTTCATATATTAGTGTATGGCTAGTAACAAATTTTAACCTTATATTACTTAGCCCTCCTCGCGACCCGTTTCTAGATCCGTCACTGCTCAAGCTTCCGGAATGACCCCCTGAACCGTTGGATTTTGACTAGGATACCAACCACTGAAATCTTCTGCTCCACGGGCACACACCATAGTCAAGCACAGAGTGTCACAAAGTTCTCGGTACGAAGGGGATGAGGAACCGGGCACTACGTAGAAAACTCAAATATCTGCCAGCGCCTCCTGTGCGTAACGTGGATCGATCGTCTTTTTAAGTTCCCACTACACCGAGGGGTATACCTCGAACGTGTGATTTGAGAGAGGAAACGTGGTCCAACATTTTTTTGGACAATGAGTTTGGAACGTAATTCACGATCACATGACATAAAATAGAAAAGAAAAATAATTAAAATAAAAAGATAGAAGATGTCGCCTAGCCTAGCCCAACAAAACCAGCTAGTCTGATCCATTTGAAGTACTTGCGAGTATGCTGTAGAGCTAGACAAAGAAATTAATCTTAGCTCTAAAGAGGCCACGACAGCTAAAGCCCACCAACGCAGTAGCCCACGTTGCAGCCGGCGGCAGATGGATACACGGAGCGAACGGAAGCGCCGCCGCCGCAGTTTCGCACGCGCGGATGGAGGCTGAGCTGCCGCCTGAATCGCCGCCGGCAAAGACGCAAACTGCTCCCCTCCTCACTAGGTTATCTTCTCTGTGTCGTCATCTTTTTTCACGATATATACATGCTTTTGAGACACCCTTTTGCTGCTTCGTCTGGTGGTAGTTCCTGCGCAAGCAGTGGGGGGAGTTCCAGCAATTCCAAATTGTACGTCAACACAATTTCTTCTCTTTTTTTTCTTTTTATTTATTTATTATTTATATTATTATATGAATTGCTCATTGATTCTTCTTTATAGAGACAATGTTGAAGACAAAGATGTACACAAAATTCTTTTCAACGTTCCGCTCGTCCGCCGAACTTGTTCGTCGTTCCCTTCTCCCAGCAAGAACGTTAAACCCGGCACCGGCAACCTACCCAAAAACCCTATCTGGAGCGACCCAAAACCTCCAACTCTGCTCCTCCTTCCGCCCGCCCACCAGCCATTTTCCTCCCCCGGTCCCACTTCGCCTCCACCACGCGAGGTTGCTGTCGGCGGCTGCCGGTGCTGCTGCCGTTTCAGATGATGCTCTCCTACTCCAAGACGGAAATAAAGTCACAAAAGGTCTATTTGTTAATTTCATCGTACCAGTTTTTGTGTAAACAGAGGGATCGGTCTTATTTTTCATAGACGACTGGTACAGGTGGTGATGGGAAGATGGTTACTGCCACAAAGAAGGGTGCTGCTGTACTGGATCAGCACATTCCAGACCACATAAAACAGGCCTATCATGTCTTGCAAGTGGTGTGTGGATTCATTCATTTTTTACCTCTTATTTCCTTGTACCTTTGTTTACCTTGCATGGGTGTGCATGCACTTCAATTTCAACCATGCTGTATTTAGTCCCTACCTTTCATGCACATTAGTTACATTTAAATTTAGTGAAAAACATAACCCGCGCCAGAAGAAATACCAAAATACGGATCAGTTTGAACTTATGCCAAAGCCAATATTCATTAAATGCCTGCTTCATTCCCTCATGCACATTCTGATCGTCTTTAAGTGGACATTGTGGACTAGTTATATATCTCACAACCTGAAAGGCTATTAGAATAGAACTTGTGATGGAATCTCTAATATAATTCCAGTGTTTTTTTTTCTGTTTCAGTTTATTTAATATTACAGTTTGCATGTTTTTCTACAGGGTGATCAGATCTATGATGCCACCTTGAACCAGACTAATGTTGGTAACAACAACAATAAGTTCTATATCATCCAGGTTTTAGGTTTGTCCTGCAAATCACTGTTTCTGCAAATGCCTTTCTTCAATCCATTTGACATTGATCTGGTATTAATCGGTGCCTCTTAATTGTAGAATCTGATGCTGGTGGACACTTCATGGTTTACCATAGATGGGGGAGAGTAGGGGCAGCAGGCAAAGATAAGCTACTTCCCTTTCCAAAACGAGGCCGAGCAATCTATGAATTTGAGAGGAAGTTTCAGGACAAAACTAGTAACCGTTGGTCTAACCGCAAAAATTTTAAACCTTATGCAAATAAATACACTTGGCTTGAAACGGACTACGGTGAAACTGAGAAGGAAACCGTAAGCTTCTATTTAGAACGACTGGTTTTCAGTTTAGTGCCTTGTGGGCTTAATCATTTGTTCTTATTATTTTTCATAGAACAAGACTGAGAAGAAAGGCTCCATGACTGATCGGATGAAAAAGACACAGTTAGAAACTCGAACTGCACAATTCATATCCCTGATTTGCGATGTTAGCATGATGAAGCAGCAAATGGTGGAAATAGGTAAGTTGCTGTGTAGTTGTTCTTTGCACAGGTTTAAAGATCATAATTCATATTATAAGCTTTTATATCTGCAACTACTAGCTTTCTTCATATACTATGATGAACAATGCCACCCTCTTAATGAAATAACGTGTCAACGGACACGTTCTCGAAAAATGAACACTGCCACAAAATCTTTAGTGATGTGTGGACACCTTTTTTTTGTGCGACAATGAGGGAGACCCTAACTGTGGTAGCTATATTTATTATATAATACATGAAAAACTGTAGAAAAACTAGCCAAATAAAATAGAAAGCTAGGTGTTGTATAGATAGAAATAACAATTAGGCGAGACTATCTAGCCAAGCCATGACTAAAATTTTAGAAGTATCTCCCATTTTATGGGTCTGAAGGAGCACATCATCAGACAAGGCGTTCTTCCAAGAAAATAAAATGGACTGCTCATTATCAAATATGTAACCACTGTGTTGCTTCCAAATATCCCAATTTGCTATGATGAAAATTTCCATGGAGTGTTGGAAATTATGCTTTGATTGATCCACCATGTCAAAGAAATGAACAGACAGATCCCCAAGTGATTTGCCAACTTGCTTTACTGGACTTGCATCCAAAGAAATGATGCAGTGCAGTTTCTTCAGTGGGGATGTGAATGCAGTTATAGTTGTTTCCTCTGATCTTATGCTTCTTCCTTTCGAGAATGTTTTTAGTATTATTAGGACCCTGAGAATACCTTAAGCTTGTCGCTGCATTTTGACTTCCATATCCAGGTGATGGAAAGTTTTGAAATAGATATAGATAGTTCTTTTTCGTCAAACAAACAGGAGAACTAGGCATCATTTCATTAAGAAAGAAAGACTTGTATGTGTTGGGGAAAAAGAAACCCCAACCTCACAACACACGCCAGCGCACGTGCGCGCACACACCAATTACAGTAATACACTAGTTACAGCCGGAGATATAAAGGCAACCAGAAAGAAACTACCCAGGGATAGGTTCAGCTGTTTGCAGCGCCCTGAACAGCAGTTCTTGGAGTCCTCTTTCTCTAGACGAGCACCATGGAGAGCACTCATTTGCAATTATTTGTAGCTCTTGGAGTCCTCTTGCTCCAGCCGAGCACCATAGAAAGCGCTCATTTGCACTGGCTTGTAGGACCCACCCTGACCCTCGGTCTTGCACCATTGAAGATGCAAATCATTTTGGTATTTCCAAACTTCCCAATCCACCGAGATAATGAGAAAATTAAGCCCTTTGTCATTGTTTTGAATAGTTATCCCTTTGTCGTTACACACAGTTACACTTAAATTTCAGGAAAAAAAACTGAGAGTAAAATAAGGCAGGGAAAATAGTTATCTGTCATCAGTTCAAATAATGGAGTTGAACAGGAAAAAAGAAATAATCATAAGCTCTAAAAAAACTCAACCTGGGGGAATAAAACAACCCCGGGCATTTTACCAAGAAGATCTTCTTACGTAGGTCGAGAAAACCGTAACTTGCCTCATCCATACACAGCGGCACTGTCATGGCTCATGTGAGAACGACCACGATCGGTGCCGGACCTTAGACCTATGCTTTGGCGTAGGACAAACGAGGGGATTTTTTAACCTCAGCCTGAAATGCGCCCCCATGGAGAGTCGAACCCAGGACTTAAGGAGTGCTACTAAAGTGAGCTAACCAACTCAACTAGAGGCCTTTTCGCAATTATCATAAGCTCTATCTTGTCCAAGTTTGTATTTGATTATGTTGATGGAACTTGATAAGCATATTCATGTTGAATCAGCATTTTCTAATTCATCTTCCTTATTAATAAACTAGGTTATAATGCCGATAAACTTCCCCTTGGAAAGCTAAGCAAATCTACAATACTGAAGGTGAGTTATGTTGGTGTTTTTAATCAGGAGTTGTACAACTTTCACTTAACCATACAAGCTTGAATAAAGTTGCATTTTCGAAATTACATTCAAATAACCTTACATATACCATACACATCAATAGTTTTGTGAAATGAACTTTCAGCATTGTATGCAATAAAATTTTAGGCATTCTTCTAATATTTTTCCTCTGTTTTGATGATAATATTTCCTAACTTTCCACAGGGTTATGATGTCCTGAAAAGGATATCCAATGTTATTTCAATGGCAGACAAGGGACAGCTTGAGCAATTGACTGGGTATAACCTATAAGTTTCTTTTATTTGGTAATAGAAGTATAAAATATGACTACAATCTAATGCCAGGTTGACATTCTATTCAACATATTTTGTTTTTTCACCATACTTTTTATTGTTTATATAGCCTGAAATTTAACATTTCATTCTTCAGATGTTGTGGAGTGCTTATTACCCATTAACTTATGACATTATGGCCATTGTTTTTTTAATATGGACATTGTTTAATAGAAGTCAGTAACACTTTCAAAATATCAATGACAAAAACCAGTGGCGGAACCAGCAATTTTGATTAAGGGGGGCTGGACAAATATGATGACACCTCAAAGTGTGATAAATATATATAAGTGTATGTCTCAATAACTTTTTAAATATTTTTACATATGTAGTTGGTCTTCATAACGAAAAATCACAATATTATGATAAAAAATAGGTGTGCTGTAAATTGAACTATTTAGGGATATTAAAAAATTTTCCATGCATTTGTTGGGGGGGGGGGGGGGGCACGGTCCCTGCTGCCCCCCTGGTTCCACCACTGACAAAAAACCAAAGAGTTTCTTTTGCACTTATGGCTTTTGGATTGTAATGATAATGATTGCCAATCTCAATATATCAACTATTTTTGTGGAAACATCAAAATTTCTCTACTAAAACTGATGACAGCTGTGCTATGCTTGAAATCTTCCATGACCAAATATACAATAGTTACATCCTGCTTATATTGCAGTAGACATTTATGTCCATCAAATGTTATAGCTATTGTACATTTATTGAAATTTAATTTCCTTATGTTGTCTGGTTTCAGGGAATTCTACACCGTGATTCCACATGACTTTGGGTTCAGAAAGATGAGTGAGTCTTGAACCTTCTAGCTTAGTGAAGTTACATAATGATATATTATATTTATATCCAGCTCTGTTGGGTTTTCTTTTAGTTTATTAGAACTTGACCTTCCAAAAAATACCATCTTACAGGTGAATTTATTATCGACACTCCTCAGAAACTAAAAGCTAAGCTGGAAATGGTAATAAACTACTGTATTCTACTTATTTCTAGCATGACACTAATTTGGGTATGAAAACGTGATTATTTTGAAGCAAGACACTCTTTGATTCATTAGTGTATCAGTATCCTAAATTTATGTTAAGCCATAATTTCTAGAGCCGTCTTGTGTAATGATGTAAACTACCTGTGTTTCTTATTTGAGCTCAATTAGAATGGCTGAATGAACTGAAGTTTCATATTCACATTGCTCTTTAAGAGAAATTCAGTCATGTAACCTATTTTTATGTATGCAACATATGACTGAAGTATTTCCTGCACTGTATAGTGTCGCTTATGATCCATATTTTCTAGGTTGAAGCACTAGGTGAGATTGAGATTGCAACCAAGCTTTTAGATGATGATTTAAGTGACCAGGTATTTCACTTACATAATCGGTCAAATTTTTATGCGCGAAGCAGAGATGTCAATCTCCTGGTAACCTTTAACTATAATAAACAGCAAGGGAGAGATAGGGAGGGAGGTGTTTCGGGTATCTTGTAACATTTGCTTTGTTCTGCTTAATGCGATTATTGTTACTATTCTCTCCTGCATAAAAAGTCAACAGATGTGGAACTTATTTGAATTCAAACCAAAAGTTGCTTTATTCTGAGAGTTATGCCAAAATTTTGCAAAATGTACTCTAATTCTGAAATGAAATTCTCACTTGTTGCTTTTAGATGAAGGTATGTTGGAACATAATCGTAACATGCCTTGAAATTTGTAGGATGATCCGCTATATGCTCAATACAAGCAACTTCGTTGTGACTTCACACCACTTGAAGCTGATTCAGAAGAATACTCTATGGTAATTTTCTGCCAACTATCATTATAAATTGTGTGGACGTTCACCGTCTGTAGTTCGGTGCATAATGATAGTAATTCATAATTGTTTTTGTAACCTTCTGCAAAAGGGAATAGCTTTTATGTTTCTAGCTATAAACAAATGTCAATTTTTATGAGCACCAAATTTACATGGAATTGGTGGAATGTGTTTTATCCTTGTCATCCCCTATCTTTACTAAATTGATTGTCTCAAAGGCTTCTGATTGTTTATTACAAAAATATCTGCTAACCAGATAAAAACATATTTGATGAACACCTATGAAGAAACACGCTCGGGCTATACTGTGGACATTGTGCAAATATTTAAGATGTCACGGCATGGTGAAACAGAGCGGTTTCAAAAGGTGAGGATATTTCTAATCTGCACAACCTAAAAGAATAGAATGTAGTGTCAAATGACAATTTTTCAAAACTTTTGTGCAGTTTGCTAGTACAGGAAATAGGATGCTTTTGTGGCATGGTTCTCGGTTGAGCAACTGGGCAGGGATCCTTTCTCAGGGTAATTCGTGTATCTTCAATTAATTCTATTATTACTACTCATATAACAGATGGCTTTACTTGGATTTCTAATTCATGGGTTGTTGCCTATTCCCTCAGTTCCAAATTATAAGACGTTTTGACTTTTCTAGATACACGTTAAAACAGTGCATCTAAAAAAAGAAAAAATGTCTTATAATTTGGAATAGAGGGAGTACTATTTACTTGACCTGCAGTCCTAAAAAGCCATGTTATTATCAGTGCATTTGCAGAAATATCAATGTTATCTCTATCTGCATGAGTTTTTGTTTCATTTCCATGTGAATTTGCCTGCTGCTTTACTTCACAGTAGTAACCTATTCACATTCATTTTTTTGTTAGTGTGGTAAGTTGAGAAAGTTATAGATTCCTACAAAAAAAGCCAAATTCAGATGTGCTATACCTTACGCTCTTCAAAAGTTGGACACTATATTGGTGAATGCTGATTCTTGTGGCACTACTACCCCCCAGGTCTGCGAATTGCTCCCCCTGAAGCACCTGTTAATGGTCACATGTTCGGCAAGGGTGTTCACTTTGCTGATATGTTTTCAAAGAGTGCAAACTACTGCTGCGTTTCGAAAGCATCTAGATCTGGAGTCCTGCTTCTATGTGAGGTCTGATTTTTGTCAGAGTTACCTCTGAGCTATACTCATGCATGTTGATCAACCTCAGATTGTGATCTGTTGGTCTCTTCGTTGCACTCCTTTGTCATATAGAGTTGTGCCCAATTATTTTGTTTGCAAGGCATTTGCTCGAGTTCAACTGTGTTGATAATGCCTATTTAACTTTAATCTCAGGTTGCATTGGGCGATATGAATGAGCTACTAAATGGAGATTACAATGCTAATAACCTACCCAACGGAAAGCTAAGGTCAATTACTGATACAGTATCTTTTAATTATAGCACTATTTTTTCTTAAATGATCTAGTATTTTTGTTTCTTGATGCCAATTCCTGATGTAAATTCAATACATACATATAATAATTCAAGACTGGGACAGAATTTTGATGCTCCATTAAGTCCACAGATCCAGTGTGAATTGAGACCACACTAGCCGCTCTCATCTGCTCCCTTGTAACATTGATAAAATAATCATTAATCGGACACTCTTAGATGAAATTATTGCATTTTCTACTCCCTCCATTTCAAAATATAGGGAGTGTTGGAGTATATGTAGGCCCATGAGGCTAAGGCCCATGTGGCCCATGTATGGAACTATATAGCTACCCTTCTAGGGTTAGCCAAGTAATGGAAAATCTTTCCTCTAGCATGGTATCCAGCCTGTTCTAGCCCTTCCTTTTCCCCTCCCCCACCCAGCCGCCGCCGCCAGGCTCCTGGCCGCCGGCGCCGGCCAGCCTGCCATGGCCACCCGAGGTCCCCCAGGGAGTCAGCCATCGACTTCATCCGGCGGCAGAACTCACCGACGGAGAGGTCACCCTGGACGAAAGTACGGAAGCTCGCGTCGAGGCGCAGAGCCCGGGCCTCAGCGTTGCCCAGAAACTGACCCTCAAGGGCCAGCCATACCTCGTCCGCACCTCTCCTGACGCGCGCCGGGCATGGCTGGCCCTTGAGGGTCAGTTTCTGGGCAACGCTGAGGCCCGGGCTCTGCGCCTCGACGCGAGCTTCCGTACTTTCGTCCAGGGTGACCTCTCCGTCGGTGAGTTCTGCCGCCGGATGAAGTCGATGGCTGACTCCCTGGGGGACCTCGGGTGGCCTGTGGAGGATCGCATCTTGGTCCTCAACGTCCTCCGGGGGCTCAGTGACCGCTACGCCCACCTCAGGACGTGGATCACCCGCCAGAGGCCCTTTCCCACCTTCCTGGAGGTCCGTGACGATCTTGTCATGGAGGAGCTCACACAGGGCCTCCAGCCGGGCTCCACTACTTCCCCGGGGGCCTCCTCGACGGCTCTGGCTGCTACTCCGCCGCGCCAGTCTGCTCCACGGTCGGCTGCTCCACCACCGTCGTCTCTCCTGGGTCCCCCTCCCTCCGGGCCGAGCGGAGGTGGGGGGGTCGTGGTGGTCGTCGTCGCCGCGGTGGGGGTCGCGGGGGTGGCCGGGGTGCACCTACCCAGGCCCCGGTACCTGGTGGACCGCAGGGGGGGCATCATGGCCCTCTTTCCAGAACCCGTGGTCTGGGCGCATCTCCATGTGGCCCTACCACGCCACCGGGACCGACTCGCGTCCACCGGTGGCCATGCTCACCGGAGCACCTCCTGCTGGTCCTCCACTCGGCGTCTTCCCTGCTACGCCGCCTACTACGCCGTGGGTTCCTCCCTCCGGACCTTCCGGGGCTCCACCGGGGGTCGCGGGCTGGGATCAGGCGGCCCTGGCTCGCTCGTTCGGCACCATGGGCCTGACACCTCCGGTTGGACCCGAGTGGATCGCCGATTCGGAGGCCACCTACCACACCACTCCTGACCCCGGTATACTTTCGTCGGTTCACTCTCCCTCTTCATCTCTTCCTTTGTCCATTATGGTCGCAAATGGTTCTTGTATTCCTGTCTCCTCTGCGGGTACCGCCGGTGCTCATGGCTCCTTTCGTCTTCCTGATGTTCTTGTTGCTCCTTCCATGGTTCATAATCTTCTTTCTATTCGACGTTTTACAGCTGACAACTCTTGTTCTGTGGAATTTGACTCTTCTGGTCTTACTGTGAAGGATTTGGCTTCCCGGCGTCCTCTGCTCCGATGTGACAGCACCGGGCCCCTTTACACTCTTCGCTTTCCGGCGGCTCCTTCGTCTTCGCCGTCCGTTTTGTCAGCTGCCTTCGTCGCTTCTGCTTCCTCTACTACCTGGCACCGGCGCCTCGGCCATCCTGGACGTGATGCCCTGATACAGCTCAGTCGTAGCTCTGGTCTTCCATGTACTCGAGCTCATGATGAGCAACTGTGTCATGCGTGCCAATTGGGCCGACATGTTCGTCTTCCTTTTCCTAGTTCTTCTTCTCATGCGGCCCGCATTTTTGATCTTGTACATTGCGACCTATGGACATCTCCTGTTATCAGTATTTCTGGTTATAAGTACTATCTTGTGGTTGTTGATGATTTTTCGCATTATTCGTGGACTTTTCCTCTTCGTGCGAAGTCTGATACGTTTACCACGCTCCTCCACTTCTTTACTTGGGTGTCTACTCAATTCGGTCTCACCATCAAGGCCGTCCAGTGTGACAATGGTCGCGAGTTTGATAACTCCACCGCCCGAGATTTCTTCCTCTCTCACGGTGTTCAGCTCCGCATGTCTTGCCCATACACCTCCTCGCAGAATGGCAAGGCCGAGCGGATGATTCGCACCACAAACGACACCGTGCGCACTCTCCTGTTTCAGGCTTCTCTTCCTGCTCGCTTCTGGGCTGAGGGCTTGCACACCTCCACCTACCTTCTTAACCGCCTTCCTTCCGCTGCCTGTCCCGCTCCCACTCCTCACCACGCCCTCTTTGGTACCCCGCCTCGGTATGATCACCTTCGTGTGTTTGGGTGTGCTTGTTACCCCAACACTGCTGCCACTTCTTCTCACAAGCTGGACCCTCGCTCCACTCTCTGTGTCTTCCTCGGGTACTCCCCTGACCACAAGGGGTACCGGTGCTTCGACCTTACCTCCCGACGTGTTCTCATCTCGCGCCATGTGGTCTTCGATGAGTCCGTCTTTCCCTTTTCCAGCACCACTACACCCCCGGTCCCTGACCCACCCGATCTGTTTCCCACTGACCCGGTGGTCCAGCCACCTTCTTTGTGGTCTCCTGCAGGTACCGCCTCGACGCGTTCTGAGCCAGCCACCGGTCCCGGCTCCCCTGCGAGTCCGGGCCCCTCGTCCTCCGGTGCGGCCCCGCCTTCTCCAGTTGGTGCAGACCCGGGGCCTTCGTCCCCCGCTTCTGCCCCGGGGGGGTCGTGCCGGTTGCCGGACCCTGTCTCGGCACCTGCCCCGGCGGCTCCGTCGAGGTTTGCCGCGCCGGTACGGGTTTACCAGCGCAGGCCGCGGCCACCGCCGCTCGTGGTTCCGGTCCCTTCTCCGCCGGGAACACCGACACCACCGCCTCTGTCTCCGCCGGCCCGTGGTGTCCCGCCGGTCTACCACCCGCCGCTTCTTCACCGACACCCGCGGCATGTTCACCCGATGGTGACACGGCACGCGGCTGGCACCCTGCCGCCTCGTGCCCTCGAGGCTTCGACCGGCGACGCGGTGGTCTCTCCGGTACCCTCCTCCGTCCGCGACGCCCTGTTGGACCCTCACTGGCGCCGCGCGATGGAAGAGGAGTACGCCGCACTACTCGCCAACCAGACGTGGGAGTTGGTGCCCCGACCGCCGGGTGCCAATGTCATCACCGGCAAGTGGATTTGGACTCACAGCGCCGAGCGGACGGCTCTCTCGAGCGCTACAAGGCTCGATGGGTCCTCCGGGGTTTCACTCAGCGCCCCGGCGTCGACTACGATGAGACCTTCAGCCCGGTGGTCAAGCCGGCCACCGTCCGGACCGTACTATCCCTGGCACTTGCTCGGTCTTGGCCCGTCCACCAGCTGGACGTCAAGAACGCCTTCCTCCACGGCCTTCTTACCGAGACGGTGTACTGCAGTCAGCCGGCGGGGTTCGTCGACAACACCCGCCCTGACATGGTCTGCCGGCTCAACAGGTCACTCTATGGCCTCAAGCAGGCACCTCGGGCGTGGAACCACTGGTTTGCTGCTTTCTTGCTGACCCTGGGGTTCATGGAGGCCAAGTCTGATACGTCCCTGTTCGTCTACCACCATGGGGCCGACACTGCATACTTGTTACTCTATGTTGATGATATTGTCCTCACCGCCTCCAGCGAGCCTCTTCTCCGCCGGATCATTGCAGCTCTTCAGCAGGAGTTTGCGATGAAGGACCTGGGTGAGCTCCATCACTTTCTCGGTGTCACTGTTGAGCACCGTCCTGCTGGGCTCCTTCTTCACCAGCGACAGTACACTCGGGATATCCTGGAGCGGGCTGGGATGTCTGATTGCAAGCCCTGCTCCACCCCGGTCGACATTCAGGGCAAGCTGTCTGCGGCCGAGGGACCACCGGTGGACGATCCCACTGCGTACAGGAGTCTTGCCGGGGCTCTTCAGTACCTCACCTTCACCCGGCCGGACATCACCTATGCAGTTCAGCAGGTCTGCCTCCACATGCATGATCCCCGGGAGCCCCACCTCACGGCTCTCAAGCGTCTCCTCCGCTACCTCCGGGGCACCCTCGACTACGGGCCTCCTCCACCGACCTCGTTGTCTACACCGACGCGGACTGGGCCGGGTGCCCGGATACTCGTCGCTCCACCTCCGGCTACGCCGTCTTCCTGGGCGGCAACCTGGTGTCTTGGTCGTCCAAGCGCCAGCCGGTGGTCTCCCGGTCCAGTGCCGAGGCGGAGTACCGCGCCGTGGCTAACGGCGTGGCGGAGGCCGCCTGGCTCCGGCAGCTGCTTGCTGAGTTGCACACTCCACCCTCCAGGAGCACACTGATCTACTGCGACAACGTCAGTGCGGTCTACCTCTCCACCAACCCCATCCAGCACCAGCGGACGAAGCACGTCGAGATCGACCTCCACTTTGTCCGTGATCGGGTGGCCATCGGCGAGGTGCGGGTCCTTCATGTCCCGACGACCTCCCAGTTCGCGGACATCTTCACCAAAGGCCTCCCGTCCTCGACCTTCGCCGAGTTTCGCTCCAGCCTCAACATCACCCGTGGCTAGTTGCGTCTGTGGGGGGGTTGTGTGTGTTCTTTCTTGTTTCAGCCTCGAACTCCGCTGCGACGGTAGTTCAGACTGCGGGGGGTGTTGGAGTATATGTAGGCCCATGAGGCTAAGGCCCATGTGGCCCATGTATGGAACTATATAGCTACCCTTCTAGGGTTAGCCAAGTAATGGAAAATCTTTCCTCTAGCAGGGAGCACTAGTTAGAATTTAAAAAAGACAAATATTGTAAGTTTTTGACCATCAATCAATAGTCAAAATATATATGACTAATGCACAAAAGATGCATCGTTAATTTATTATATTTGTATTTTGCATGCGTTTTAGTAAGACATCAGTTTGTAGTGTTTCATAATATATATAAGAGAAATTAATACTCCTTCCGTTCTAAAAAAAATGCTATTGTAGGTTTGGGATAAGTCAAACTTTTTTAGTTTGATAAATTTATAATAGATAATATCAATATTTAATATGTTTATTATGAAAATGTATGTTATAATTAATCTAATGATACTTATTTGGCATCATAAATATTAGTTTTTATTGTATAAATTTGGTCGAACTTGAATTTGTTTAATTTCTCAGAAAGTGAGAATTATATATATTTTTTGAGACAGAGGGAGTATTAAGGTATATGTTTTCTTAAATCCTAGTAGACCCTATAAAATCAAAAGAAATGGAGGGAGTGAACAAACATCTAGTTGTGATTGTCTAAAACAATATCCAACTTAGGAGGAACTAGGCAGTTTTTCATTAAGAAGAGGAAATAAAGAAAATAGACACTCAAATTAGCCAAGAGGGGACTTGAACCTGAGCGATTAGGTCCACGACCACATCTCTCATCTGACCAGTTGAGCTAGGCTCACTTTCTTGGTCGTGATTGTCTTTGGTGCAGCACAAAAAGAGTTGGTCAAATGACGCCTGACCTAACAAAGTCTAGGACCACCGATGATGGTGTGCTTGTTCCACTTGGAACACCTACTAAACACGAATCATCCAAAATGGTACGTGCGCTTCTACTCAGCATCTTCACAAATTGCATTGTTTTTCAAATGCAAGTCCCGTGTGGGGCTCAAACACTTTATTTGCTAGTACATGTGAAAAAAAAAACACTATTGTCTGGTTGCAGGCTTGCTTGCGTTACAACGACTACATAGTGTATAATGTAGATCAGATAAAAATGCGGTATGCCCTCCATGTCACCTTCAACTTCAAGAGACGGTAGATGCTGTTGCAACAAGCTGAAGACGTTGCTAAGATCCATTGGCGGAACGGAACACATGAACATTCACCCGAGGTGTCGTCCTCTTTTTTTCTGAGCAAATTTGTTAGCCTTTGACTTTTTGGTGTGATTCCAAAGCTTGCAGCAGCTTGTCGATGGCTTTTGCTCAGTGCACAAGCCCTCTTCCGTTTATTGGCATCTTTGATGTGCTTTTTTTTTGAGCAAGCATCTTTGATGTGCTTAATAAGTTTTAAAAGCTATGTTCGGTATGCATAATAAATTGGATGATGTATATAACACTAATGCCAGGATCCAACAAGAACTGGAACCTAATCTACTCAAATTACTGGTAAAACTGAACGATAAAATGGATAAAGTCTGCTGGCTGCTAGCCCTGTGTAATAAATTAATGAAATGCAATAACAAGAAAACGTGATACAGTTCAATCTCGACTTCTTCCGCACAGGAACGTAGCCCTGCTGGTTTTGGCGCGCGGATTAACCATCATAAGATGATACACAGGTTTTTATGTGTAATGAACATAGTTATTAGGACCGGACCGAACCGGACCTGCGGTTGGACTGGTAAAAGACCAAATCAGAGACTATAACGGTGGTTCACTTAAAAGACCGTCCATGGAATCAAACCGCTAAAAACGGGTTGAACCGGCTGGTTTTTAATAGAACCAGTGAACCAACCGTTGCAAGCGAACCGGCCTGTCGGGAATGGTGCTGTGTGTGCAGTATGCTTTGGTTGGTGGCGTGCATGTGCTGTGCTGTGCGCTCCTGCCGTGATGGTCCCTGTAGGGCCCCACCTGCTGTGCACCTTTTGCCGCTCACACTGACGTTTCATGTGTGTTTCTTATACCTATACCTATAATAGTAATAAATAATTAAGAGGCAAAATATTAGCCTATTTTTTTGTCCGTCTCCCTCAAATTACCGAACAATGAGGATTTATTCCTTTGTCTAGATTTAGTGGCTGTTTTTTTGTAGGGTTCTCGGAGGACTTCGACTCCGGAAGGAGCCCAACGAAACGACGCTGCCAGAAACGGCTTCATTGGAGGAGCCATCGAAAGAGCCAGAGCCTTTTGGCACTAGAAAGGAGCCACGAGGCTTCTTGCGGCTTCGCCCGACGGCCACGGAAGTAAATACGTTGGTGCCCTTGTCCCCGTGGTCCGCTGGCACCGGCGCTTGTGCTGCTCCTTGCCGTCTCCAACACCGCACTCGCCCTCTTCATGCTGCCACTCTGCCTGCGCAGCTCATGTGCCCGCGGCGCGGGTGTTCCACTGAAGCATGCAGGCAGCGACGCGGGCACATGAGCTGCGCAAATGTTACGTAACATGAGCCCGCGTCGCCGCCTGCATGCTTCAATGGAACACCCGCGCCGCGCTAGCCTCACTTCTGCCTAACCAAGTGAGGGGCGGCTCGACCTGTGCGAGCGGCTGTATACGAGAGGATGAGGATGCATATGGCATTTTTTTAGGAGCGCGTGACATCTATATATATTATTATGGATAAATAAAAAAATACAAAGATACGTACATGGTCTAGACACTAAAGTCCAATCCATCCTACATATGTTACGTAAAGTAGTATTATTGACTCAAGTATATTAATAGATACTACGTGAGGCAAATAGATTTTCTCCCGCCCCTCAAATAAATCTAAATAAAGAAACGTGATCCATATATCCTCCGACGCAAAGAACGCAGTTCATAAACTAAAACATGGGCGGAGATAGAATCTAAACAAAGAAACGTGATCCATATATCCTCCAATATACGTAAAGAACGCAGTTCATAAACTAAAACATGGGCGGAGATAGAACAAAACAAATCGTGCTCGAAAATCAAGATAGATCTTAGGCCGAGGTTGTTCGCAGCTGACCACGTTTCATGAATCTGCCCTTTTTCACGGCATCTGAGACTACCCGCACTCATGGACCTCTATATTCATCCTCTATACATCCTAGTCAGCAAGATTCTCTTCTCTATACTCAATTCTTCCGCACTCATCCATCCTCTATATCATCCTATATCCACTCTATCCACTGTGAGACCCACTTGTCACTTTATCTAAATATATCCATGTGTGATCTAGTTTTGAAGGATTTATTGAGACAAATTTAATGGTGAAATCAAAATTTAATTTGGATTTTTGGTTTATGAGTTATAGCATTTTTTTTCTTTGTTTAGCTAGTGGGGCCCGCCACTATAGAGTATAGAGTAAGCACAGTACTACTCTAAATATAGAGTGAAAGAAAGAATAGAGTATCGTTTTAGAGTACCCAGTGCAGCAGTTTTTACTCTATATTTATACTCTAAAGCTTTAGAGTACTGCGAGTAGTCTGACCCGAACCACACCGACGACAAACTCAGTCCGCCCGCCTGTGTCTCTACTGCGGTCTTGCACTCCTGCTCGCATGCCTGCCACGATTACGTAAGTCTCGACCGTGTGCAGAGCTGCCGCTTTACTATCGAATCGGCGGCCACCGGTGGGCCCAAGCCAAAGGCAATGCGCCACAGAGCTTGAGGAGGCCAGGCACATTCCAATGAGGCCGTCGCCTTGGGTTTGCACGTCATGCTCCACAACCTGATGTGTCGGGATCTACTGTCCATGCGCTCTAGCGGGCTGAGGATCCACCACCCTCTCGACCCTGGTGGCCAGGATCCCCCGCACTGGTATCTGCTCCACCATGCTCGTACTCTTGAGGCTCGAGCTGCTGCAAGGGACTCACGCCACCACGGGGAGCTCTGCTCAGCGCAAAGGCTAGCGCCACCAGAGGCCCAAGCCCAATAGTAGATGCAGGGTTGTGCTATGAGGCATCGGCAGAAGCACGGCAGCCCAATAGCAGAAGGAGGTTGCTGCTTGTCTGGCGGCGAGAACCGGCTGGATGAGATCGTCGTTGCATCGCGATGCTGTAGAGGCCGCCCTAACATTTTTGGTGCGCCGGTTCATGGTCGAGGGGCCGGTATCCATAAGGTTTGTAATACAAAATTGTTTATTAGTCTTTTATTATTTTTGAAAATGATGTACCCAGCTTGAATAAGCTTAATTTACATTGTCATATTATTGCTAATATTTTCTTATATTTTGGATATCGTCACAAATTAAGTTACATGTCCAAATTTGATAAAAAGGAAAAACATTAATAAGCTTATGTAGCATGTTTATTCTCATTGCAACGCACGGGAACGTTTGCTAGTAAATTAAAAAAAATCATAACTTCTTCATGGGAGCTTCAAATTAGAGAAATAAATATATTAATATATCTAGTTTGATTATTTGAACAAGCTCTTCGCAATAGCACACTCTATTTTAGTATTTGAGATTGTTTTGCAACGGTGAATATTTAAACTACTATTTAGTTCCTTTTTCACCAATTCATAAATGCTCCATATATTATCTTTTCATGCGCATTGTTACATATCTTATAAAGAAACTCTAGAACTAGTTATGTATTTATGTTTTTTTATCATCGTATTTGTATATGTGATCAGCTATATGTTATTAATTATTTCTTGTATATTATTGTGGGGGTCGTCACTCACAACACCGCGAGGCCCATAGGAGCGCACTCAGCAACTCCTCTTCTGGATCAAGTTGAGTGGCACACAACAGTCTAGATAGCAAACCGACACATACTAAAGAAAAATACTTGATTATTACTTAAATAATTAAAGATAGGAAAATCTTTACATAGCTTCCTCAATTCGGTCCAAACAATGGACAACATTAAACTTTCTTTCTAAGGTTGACACTCTTGATCACTCAATCGATACTTCGGAGTTAACTTGTAGTAGAATCGGAACGCCCCTTCCAAGTGCTACTATGTAGCGGTGGTTAGAGCTGTGGCTCTACCCGTTCTAACAAGTACCTGCAAAACAACTTAACGGCAATGCCGTGAGTACATTTCATACTCGCAGGACTTAATTCAAACACATAGATATTTGGTGGATGCAATGGGTATTATTAGGTATTTGTACATTTGTGAAGAGTACATGGCGTCTCTTAGATGACATGCTCATTGTTGGCGATCCTTAACTCATTGGCGGTCCTTAACTCACACTTTTAATTGCCAACACTCGCATGAAATCCACTAAAATAAACATCAAACCTAGTGATAGGGTTTATAACTAACGAATTCCACGAGTTTTAGTGATTTACCATTTGCAGGAGGGCATTTGTGAAAATACACATAAAAGGGCTAAAAATGTGCAAGAAGACAAAGCACAAATACCATTTGACTCAAGCCAAAGAAAAGAGGCCCAGTCGCCAAGCAAATTAGGGCCTGAACATAAGGTGAATCATGCCAAAAGCCCAAACAACCGACGTATCTGGGCAGAACACCAACGCAGGAGAAGTCCAGGCCCATGTAGCAACCGACTAGAGGAAGGCGGTTGCGGGGCGGCTCCACCTGGGTGCGGCCGCACCCAAGGTGTGCCCGCACCCCTGCCACCGCCTCCCGGGCCCACTGTCCTCCAGCGGCATCAATGCGCCTAGGGTCGGTTTTGGGGGTTTTCTAATTTATCTCACTCAAATCGACCTTGGAGCACTATATAAGAAGAAGCTACCCCCTCCATTCACAAGAACACCAAGGAGAAGAGCAAAGAGCTAGAACAAGAGAAAGAGCACCACTCCAATGGGCTTAGGCCCTAGCTAGCTCTAGAAGAGAAATAGGGAGAGGTGTGAGGGAAGAATACGGGGAAGAGCCAGGCTTGTCAGTGTCTCCCCGCCTTGTACCTCGACGAATACATGTGCCTCAACGGGATTTCCCACTAAGTGAGTATTCATGATTCTTTTGGTATAAAGTCTTTGAGTAGTTAAGCTATACTTTTACTTGTTTGCGGGATCGTCGTTCATCCCTGTGGCGGATGCTCTAGTAGAGGATTCCTGATAAAGACAGATGTTCCTAGCTGACGCTAGAGTAGTAGTCAATAGCATAGACATGGTGTCTAGGCTAGAGGCTTCCTTCGTTTGCCTCGTACTCTGTCACACCCATTTATCGACCAAATGGAATGCTTACCCTTATGTGCGCCCAGAGATCAATCACACATAAGTTCACAAATTATAACAGAAGTATCATGGCAAATGTTATTACATCACGATATTTAAACACATAGTCTTAACACAAATGTAGCGGAAGTATAAATAAAAATCTCTCTCGTGGTAGCTCCAGTCACAGGTACATTGACTGGTTGACAGCAAGACTAGTAATCCTCAGGGAAGTAGGCGTAGTAGTCGCTATTACCTCCATCTGTTACCCATCCGGGATTTTTATCCAAATAAGAGAAATAAACAAGCGTAAGTACATCTCGTACTCAACAAGTGTAACATGGGGTTCATGAGGCTCAAATAGGCATAATCGTGGGTTTATCAGCATGTAGCTTTTAGTTAACATGATTTTAGCATATCAATAGCATCAATAGGTCTCAATGTAAACAATAAACATATGATCCATGTGAAATGATTAATGAATAGCAAAAACATAAACATAAACAATTAATCAACTATTCCATAAGGGTCCAAGGCCACTCGTGACCGTGAGCACGGCTGTTATAACAGTTCTACACTCTGCAGAGGTTGTACACTTTCACTGTGAGTCGTGTTACCCAAATGCCCGGGTTAATTACTCCCAAAACACTACCAAGGTGAGCAGGCAGGGTAAACACTATGAAGTCTTTCGAAGGTTCGTCTAACAAGTTAGGGCCATTAGATTCACTCGGCAAACAGATGTAGAGCCCCCCTTCCAAATGGCACATTGACCCGCAGCCTATACACATAAGGACAGAGGCCGCACTATACCCGATTCGTCAAGCCATTCTTACGCCATAAAGGTTACCTCTAACAAGCTAGAAAAGGTCCTTCTATATGACTAAAGCCAGAGCCATATAGCCCTCACAGTTGTACTGTAAGTCCCGGATTGTCGCTTATAGATGAGTCCTTATGGAGAGCAATTAGAGCATCAAAACAACACACATGCTCTAACCCCCTTTGTACAAGAATCAAAATCATATTTTAATGTTTATTGCATATTCCTCTAATCAATTTACATGATCATAGTCCATGTTTAAGCACTAGCCATACTAATCAATGCATCATAATGGGTACCAAGGTATAGGATCAATCACTAAGTCATCCTTAACAAGGAATAAATGCATAATGATTTTAATTGCATAAGGTGAATAGGACAACAAGGATAATCCCATGCTATACTTGCCTTGCTCAAACTGGTCCTGAAGATCTTGCTCGTAGTAAGGCTCTTGATCTCCAACGAATTGCTCACCGTCTATACTCGATCAACCATTATCAACAACACACATCCAGAGGCAATCATGCATAGACAAACAAGACTATAATTAGAACAATACACCAACAGTAAGAAAATAAAATAAAAAGTCTTTAAAACGAATCTACAACTCGCTAGGATCACACAGACGCGAAGATCACGAAAAACGGATCTAAAACGACAAAGTTATGAATTTCCGAAGATTTCCTATAGAAAAATAAATACTTTAATTAAAACTCGAAAATAAATTAATCTAAACCTACTGTACAGTTACACCATTAGATAGATCTCGCAAATATGAATCTAACGCAATTTGAATGGATCAAATCGGAGTTAAAACGAAGATTCTACGGCTAAAACAATCTCAGTGGCAAAACTGTAAATATCAGAAAGCGTATTTTTCTTTTTCCGAAACGAATTACGTTTTTATTTAAGAAAAACGTATTTTCAACTTTACGCTTTAGGACTGCGGGTTCTATACTTGAAAACAACAGGGTCTCTTTTGCAAGTTTACCAGCGAACCGGTACGTTCTAATCTAAGCCCTCCGTTTTAGATCCGACGGTCCAGATCAGCTGGGGGAGAAAGGGACGGCGGCGGTCCGGCCGGTTGAACCCGACGGCGATCCTCCGCGGTGGCGCCATGGCCGGAGCATCGCCGGAGTTGTCAACCCGACGATTTTGACCATCAAACAACACGCAACCGGTACCAAACGAAAGAGGACCTCGACGCGAACTCACCCGCGTAGAAGATAGGGCCGGGGGATGATCGGAAGGCGGCGGCTAGCTCGCGGTGGCGGCGATGGCGGCGGTGGCTCTTGCGGTGGCTCGTCGGGACGGCTAGAACAGCTCCAAAAGGATGGGATGCGTGCGGTATGACGCGGGGGTCGCGTTTTTATAGCCCGAAGGCATCGCTATCTATGGAAGGGAAGGAGATTGAGCCCCAAATCGGATCGGAGAAGGAGGGAAAGGCGAGCTCGCGATTGGGAAACCGGAGGAAGAAGAAAGGAAAACGGGAACGGTCACTGACCGGTGGGACCCACATGTCGGTGACTCCAGGCGGGACGCGGCCACGCGCGGTGCGGAGCTGGGCTGGCGGGCCGCTGGCCGGCTCGGCCCATCGGATGCGAGCGCGCGGGGGAAAAGAAATTGGGCCGCCGAAGCAGGCCGGTGCGGGAGGGAGCGGCCCGGTAAGAAGGTAAAATCCTTTTCTTTTTCTTTTCCAATTTTTTTTTTTCAAATCCATTTTTCAATTGATTTTCAAATCAAATTTGAATTTGATTCAAACCACTCAATGCAAAACTCCAGATGCAGCAGCATGAATGCTCAATCATGTTTCTACCCTTATATTTGATTTTAAATTTATAAAATTATTCTTATTCTATAGTTGCATGATTCACAAAAATAAATATAAAAATCACATTTTCCCTATTTTTCTTTTCTTCAAATTTTAGGGTGTTACAATTCTACCCCCCTTAAAATGAATCTCGCCCCGAGATTCGACCGGTGCTTACTCAAACAGTTGCGGGTAGGTTTTTCTCAGATCCTCTTCTCGTTCCCAAGTAGCCTCTTCTGCAGTATACCGATTCCACTGTACTTTACACATCTTAATTGTTCTACTTCTTGTGACTCTGTCTGCAGTCTCCAAAATCTTAACCGGAAACTCCTCATATGTAAGATCCTCCTTAACAGTGAGTTCCTCTATCGGAATCTGTTCTTCCGGTACTCGTAAACATTTCTTTAATTGTGACACATGGAACACATCATGTACACCTGCCAGACTCTCGGGCAATTCCAATTGATATGCCACTTCACCACGTCGCTCTATAATCTTGAAAGGTCCAATATATCTTGGTGCTAATTTACCCTTCATGTTAAATCTCTTCACACTTCTCATGGGTGACACTTTCAAGTAAACATAATCTCCTACCTCAAATGTCAACTCTCTTCTGCGAGTATCAGCATAACTTTTCTGTCTAGACTGGGCTATTTTTAGATTATCTCTAATCATTCTTACTTTCTTCTCAGCATCCTTTAGTACATCAGGTCCAAACACTTGACTCTCCCCTGTCTAATTCCAGAACAACGGGGTCCTACACTTTCGTCCATACAGAGCCTCAAACGGTGCCATTTGAAGACTCTTCTGATAACTATTGTTATAAGAAAACTCTGCGTATGGCAAACTCTTATCCCAGCTAGTACCATATTGTAGTGCACAAGCTCTCAACATATCTTCCAATATCTGATTAATTCTTTCCGTTTGACCATCTGTCTGAGGATGATAAGCTGTACTGAAATTTAGTTTGGTCCCCAATGATTCATGTATCTTTTGCCAATAATGAGATGTAAATTGAGTACCTCGATCAGACACAATCTTCTTAGGAACTCCGTGTAGACTCACTATTCTTTCCATATACAACTCTGCCAGTTTCGCACTGCTATATGTAGTCTTCACAGGCAGAAAATGAGCAACCTTAGTCAGACGATCCACTATCACCCAAATTGAATCATATCCTCGTTGAGTCCGCGGTAACCCAACTATAAAATCCATACCGACCTCTTCCCATTTCCACTCGGGTATCTGCATAGGTTGTAACAATCCTGCAGGTCTTTGATGTTCCGCTTTCACCCTTTGACATGTGTTACACAAAGCAACATACTCAGCTACGTCTCTCTTTAAACCATACCACCAATATTTCTCTTTCAGATCTAAATACATCTTAGTACTACCCGGATGTATGGAATAAGCTGACTCATGAGCTTCACGCAGAATTGCCATTCGGATTTCCCTATCTTCGGGCACACACAACCTTTTCCCAAACCATAGCGTACCATTTTCATCCTTATGGAATCCTGGAGATTTTCCTTTCGCTATGTTTTCAGCTATCTCTCTCAACTTTTCATCTTTCAGCTGACCTTTACGGATTTCTTGCTCCAGAGTAGGCTCCAATACTAGTTCCACTGCATTAGTAGTAAATCCTAAGTTCAGATGCTTACACTCAGCACACAATTCCTTAGGCATAGGCATTACTTGTATTTCATTTGCATAACTCTTCCTACTAAGAGCATCAGCAACCACGTTGGCCTTTCCGGGATGATAATGCACCTCTAGATCATAGTCTTTTATCAACTCCAACCATCTACGCTGCCTCAAGTTCAGATCTGTTTGAGTGAAGATATACTTGAGACTCTTATGATCAGTGTATATATCACTTTTGTGTCCAATCAAATAATGCCTCCATATCTTTAATGCATGAACCACTGCAGCTAATTCCAAATCATGAGTAGGGTAATTTAACTCATGCTTCCTTAACTGCCTTGATGCATATGCCACAACTCTACCTTCTTGCATCAGAACACATCCCAATCCCAATCGAGATGCATCACAATAGATAGAGAAAGGTTTATTCAGGTCTGGCAAAACTAAGACAGGTGCAGTAGTCAATCTTTTCTTTAATTCCTCAAAATTAGCCTGACACTTCTCGGACCACACAAACTTAGCATTCTTTTCCAACAATGCTGTCATTGGCTTTGCAAGCTTGGAAAATCCCTCTATAAACCTTCTATAATAACCAGCCAATCCCAAAAAGCTACGGATCTCACTTGCATTGGTAGGTGGTTTCCAGTTTAATACATCCTTCACCTTGCCAGGATCTACTGATATTCCTCCATTTGAAACGATGTGACCCAGAAAAGAAACTTCCTTAAGCCAAAACTCACATTTACTCCTTTTTGCATAAAGTTGGTGTTCTCTGAGCTTCTGCAAGACCAACCTCAAATGTTCAGCATGTTCTTCCTCCGTCTTAGAAAACACTAGTATATCATCAATGAATACCACTACAAACTTGTCCAGATATTCCATGAACACCTTATTCATTAAGTACATGAAGTATGCGGGAGCATTAGTCAAACCAAATGACATCACTGTATACTCATATAACCCATAACGTGTAGTAAATGCTGTCTTGGGTATATCCCTGGCACGAATCTTCAATTGATGATATCCAGAGCGAAGGTCAATCTTGGAAAATACACAAGCTCCTCTCAACTGATCAAACAGGTCATCAATTCTAGGCAATGGGTACTTGTTCTTAATGGTAACCTCATTAAGAGACCGATAATCTACACACATCCTCTGAGTTCCATCTTTCTTATCCACAAAAATCACTGGTGCACCCCATGGTGACGAACTAGGACGAATAAAACCCTTATCCTGTAATTCCTTAATTTGTTTCTTAAGTTCTTCTAGTTCATTTACTCCCATTCTATATGGTCGCTTAGCTATAGGTGCAGTTCCAGGTAATAATTCAATAATAAATTCAATGTCACGGTCTGGTGGCATACCTGGCAAATCCTCCGGAAACACATCTGGGAACTCCTCCACAACTGGATCCTCCTGATTGGCACTATCATTGAGCTGGTTCACTGTAGCAGTCGCTTGTTTTTGCACTTTGACTTCAACCCTGATCCTATCCCCCTTTGGTGTAGTCAGCACAACCGATTTATCCTTACACTGAATCTCTGCTTGTTGTTGCATCATCCAGTCCATTCCCAGTATAAGATCAATCCCGGCTGTCCTCAATACTATAGGGCTAACTGAAAACTCTACCCCCTTAAGTTGAGACTAATGGGAAGACAGCGATAAGATGCTGGCATGCTTCCACCAGGTGAGTTTACTAAGATAGGGTTCTTCATGGCACACAAATGGATTCTATGTATTCTAACAAATGATTGTGATATAAAAGAATGTGATGCTCCAGAATCAAAAAGAACAGTGGCGGGAGTAGAGTGGACATCGAACGTACCAAGCATAACTTCTGGCTCCTCCACTGCAGTTTCCTGGGACAAATGATTCACCCTTCCCGAGTTAAGTGCGGGCTTCTGGTGGCTGCTCTGTCTCTGGGGAGTCTGCTGGTTAGGCTTCTCTGGGCAGTTGTAAGACAGGTGACCTTCTTTTCCACAACGGAAACACCTGTTGGGAGTGTTGGGAGCACTGGTCTTTGTAGGAGTGTTGTTAGAAGGACCCTGGCGCTGCACTTGATTCCCATTCTGCTGTGGTGGACGTTGGTTGCTACTCTGTGGCTGAAATGGGGGACGTTGAGGGAACTGTCCACGAAATGGAGTCTGACCACGGTTCCACTGTCCAGAAGGAGGTCTCTGCTGAGTATTCTGTTGGAAGCCAGTGCGTGGACGGGTGTTGCTGTTGGAGGCTTGTCCCTGTAACCTCTTCCTCTTAGCATCCATTTCTTTGCGCTTGTTATCCACCACAATAGCGCGGTTCACAAGCGTCTGAAAGTTGGGATAGGTATTGGACATCAACTGCAACTGTAGTCCATCATATAATCCCTTCAAGAAGCGGCGCTGCTTATCATTGTCATTGGCCACCTCATGTGGAGCATATCGTGACAGTTGAGCAAACTTGTCACGGTACTCAGCTACAGACATTGACCCTTGGGTCAGGTTCCTGAATTCCTCCGCCTTCAATTCTATCATCCCTTCAGGTATATGGTAAGCCCTGAAGTTCTCTCTAAACTCCTGCCAGGTGACTACAGGAGCATTAGCAGGACGGCCATACTCATATGACTCCCACCAATCTTGAGCTTCTCCCTGAAGTTGCCCAGAAGCGAACAACACCTTCTGTCGGTCATCACATTGTGCAATGGTGAGTTGTTTCTCCACAGCACGAAGCCAATCATCGGCCTCCAAAGGATCAGCAGCATGTGTGAACACTGGGGGACGACCCTTCAAAAATTCACCACGCTTGTCACGTGGTTGAACTCCAGCAACTGGCTGATTCTGCTGATTCTGCACCAGTTGTTGCATCAACTGCGTCTGTACTGCCAGCAACTGCTCGATAGTTGGTGGCGGTGGTGGTGGTGGATTCGGGGGAATGTTTCCATGACCTCTGCCTCTTCCTCTTCCGGCCATCTGCCACCCATAAACAAGCAAACTTTAAGAAATCCAGGTTATCAACCACTTATAAGATTAAGAATGAGATCTGAAAGTTTTCTGGACGAGTAGCAATATTGACAGTTCAGTATTTCAATCATATCTCTGGCTACAGAAATCCAAAAGAGGCGTGCTTTACATGGTTGGAAAGCTTATGAAATTATCCACAATTTCTATTCAGACCTCAAGACCAGATTCTGTCGTTAAGTCTATGAAAAATAAGGCGCAACAGAAACTGTTCCAGATTCCAGACTGTGCAGAAACTTTAACTTGTGAAAATTATATCTCTTGAACCAGATTAGATAAAAAGGTGATTCCAGTGGCATTTGAAAGATGCTTGAGTCTAGTTTCTCTCATAAAAATTTCATAAATGTTGCACGAACCATTTTTAAACTATAACAGAAACATCAGAGACTGCTCCAGAAAACAGCAAGGACAGAAACGAGATACTATCAAACCCAACTATTATTCCTTGACTATTAAACTTATTATTCTTAATAATGGAACTTGTAGACATGCCTACAAGTCCAGACACTCAAACAAAGATCCAACTCACACATAAGCATAATAATAAAGCAACTAGCACACCAAAGTTCAAACCACACGACAGACTCGACTGACTCAACTGACGTTACTAAGAACGTTCTTATTACATAAAAGGACTCCTACTTCCTAAGGAAGTGGCTCATGCTCTAACTTCTCGTAGATCTTGGGCAAGCCTTGGTTTGCTCGGAGCTCATCAATGGTTGCTTGGCATCTCTTGATAGTCTTCCCTTGTGTCCTCACCATCTCTTCTAGTTGCAGCTTCCTGTCCATCATGTCATAGACAAAGTTCACCATCACCCGAGGTAGTGGCTCTAGCTGCACTAGATCTGTCATAGCCCAACCAAGCTCGGGGTGTGCACGAGGAAGGAAACGATGGATGTCATGCTTCATGAGGTTAAAGCGAAGATAGCGAAGACCCATACATGCTTCAAAAGCAGCATCTTCAATGCTATCCTCAATGGTAGCTCGATGTCCCACATGAGAGAACATCCTGTCCAGCTGATATGCCCTCTTGTCTTGCTTGTGTGCAAAGATGCTTGCCCTTGCCTTCCAGTACGTGCTCTCTAGTGGATGAGTGTACTCCCAGCAGACGTACTCCACAGCCGGATGCCAATCCGCGAAGTAAGCGGTGAGCATCCCCACTAGGCGAATATGAGAGACAGCATCCCCTCCATTCCTGTGGTAGATCCTCACAGTCCACCCCATTGGAGGAGGTGGCATATCTTCAGGAGCTTCATGTGGTGGAGACGGGGGTTGTTCTCCTCCATTATCTTCCTCCTCACCATCTTCAATCTCAACGATTTCTGGATCTTCTTCAGGTTCAATCTCTTCCTGGGGAGGTGCTGGTGCTTGGACTGGTACTACAGGGGTCTTCTCTTGTTCCTGAGGTTCTGGCTCTTGTGGCTCTTCAGTTGCAAGCAGGGCACGAGGTGGGTAGTATCCTCCAAAGCTGATGCGGGCAGTCTTACGGTCACGAGTCATCTACAGAATTTTTAGATGAAGTTAGAATAGAGGCAAAATTTCGTAATAGAATGAGACATAAGAAGCATAAAAATTTATCAAGTAACAAGAGCAAGATAGTGAGCATAAAAATAGTGTAAAGATGACATTACTTCGACCATTGCTAACTAGGCTTGCGTCCTACAGTCAACAAGAGCTCTGATACCAATTTGTCACACCCATTTATCGACCAAATGGAATGCTTACCCTTATGTGCGCCCAGAGATCAATCACACATAAGTTCACAAATTATAACAGAAGTATCATGGCAAATGTTATTACATCACGATATTTAAACACATAGTCTTAACACAAATGTAGCGGAAGTATAAATAAAAATCTCTCTCGTGGTAGCTCCAGTCACAGGTACATTGACTGGTTGACAGCAAGACTAGTAATCCTCAGGGAAGTAGGCGTAGTAGTCGCTATTACCTCCATCTGTTACCCATCCGGGATTTTTATCCAAATAAGAGAAATAAACAAGCGTAAGTACATCTCGTACTCAACAAGTGTAACATGGGGTTCATGAGGCTCAAATAGGCATAATCGTGGGTTTATCAGCATGTAGCTTTTAGTTAACATGATTTTAGCATATCAATAGCATCAATAGGTCTCAATGTAAACAATAAACATATGATCCATGTGAAATGATTAATGAATAGCAAAAACATAAACATAAACAATTAATCAACTATTCCATAAGGGTCCAAGGCCACTCGTGACCGTGAGCACGGCTGTTATAACAGTTCTACACTCTGCAGAGGTTGTACACTTTCACTGTGAGTCGTGTTACCCAAATGCCCGGGTTAATTACTCCCAAAACACTACCAAGGTGAGCAGGCAGGGTAAACACTATGAAGTCTTTCGAAGGTTCGTCTAACAAGTTAGGGCCATTAGATTCACTCGGCAAACAGATGTAGAGCCCCCCTTCCAAATGGCACATTGACCCGCAGCCTATACACATAAGGACAGAGGCCGCACTATACCCGATTCGTCAAGCCATTCTTACGCCATAAAGGTTACCTCTAACAAGCTAGAAAAGGTCCTTCTATATGACTAAAGCCAGAGCCATATAGCCCTCACAGTTGTACTGTAAGTCCCGGATTGTCGCTTATAGATGAGTCCTTATGGAGAGCAATTAGAGCATCAAAACAACACACATGCTCTAACCCCCTTTGTACAAGAATCAAAATCATATTTTAATGTTTATTGCATATTCCTCTAATCAATTTACATGATCATAGTCCATGTTTAAGCACTAGCCATACTAATCAATGCATCATAATGGGTACCAAGGTATAGGATCAATCACTAAGTCATCCTTAACAAGGAATAAATGCATAATGATTTTAATTGCATAAGGTGAATAGGACAACAAGGATAATCCCATGCTATACTTGCCTTGCTCAAACTGGTCCTGAAGATCTTGCTCGTAGTAAGGCTCTTGATCTCCAACGAATTGCTCACCGTCTATACTCGATCAACCATTATCAACAACACACATCCAGAGGCAATCATGCATAGACAAACAAGACTATAATTAGAACAATACACCAACAGTAAGAAAATAAAATAAAAAGTCTTTAAAATGAATCTACAACTCGCTAGGATCACACAGACGCGAAGATCACGAAAAACGGATCTAAAACGACAAAGTTATGAATTTCCGAAGATTTCCTATAGAAAAATAAATACTTTAATTAAAACTCGAAAATAAATTAATCTAAACCTACTGTACAGTTACACCATTAGATAGATCTCGCAAATATGAATCTAACGCAATTTGAATGGATCAAATCGGAGTTAAAACGAAGATTCTACGGCTAAAACAATCTCAGTGGCAAAACTGTAAATATCAGAAAGCGTATTTTTCTTTTTCCGAAACGAATTACGTTTTTATTTAAGAAAAACGTATTTTCAACTTTACGCTTTAGGACTGCGGGTTCTATACTTGAAAACAACAGGGTCTCTTTTGCAAGTTTACCAGCGAACCGGTACGTTCTAATCTAAGCCCTCCGTTTTAGATCCGACGGTCCAGATCAGCTGGGGGAGAAAGGGACGGCGGCGGTCCGGCCGGTTGAACCCGACGGCGATCCTCCGCGGTGGCGCCATGGCCGGAGCATCGCCGGAGTTGTCAACCCGACGATTTTGACCATCAAACAACACGCAACCGGTACCAAACGAAAGAGGACCTCGACGCGAACTCACCCGCGTAGAAGATAGGGCCGGGGGATGATCGGAAGGCGGCGGCTAGCTCGCGGTGGCGGCGATGGCGGCGGTGGCTCTTGCGGTGGCTCGTCGGGACGGCTAGAACAGCTCCAAAAGGATGGGATGCGTGCGGTATGACGCGGGGGTCGCGTTTTTATAGCCCGAAGGCATCGCTATCTATGGAAGGGAAGGAGATTGAGCCCCAAATCGGATCGGAGAAGGAGGGAAAGGCGAGCTCGCGATTGGGAAACCGGAGGAAGAAGAAAGGAAAACGGGAACGGTCACTGACCGGTGGGACCCACATGTCGGTGACTCCAGGCGGGACGCGGCCACGCGCGGTGCGGAGCTGGGCTGGCGGGCCGCTGGCCGGCTCGGCCCATCGGATGCGAGCGCGCGGGGGAAAAGAAATTGGGCCGCCGAAGCAGGCCGGTGCGGGAGGGAGCGGCCCGGTAAGAAGGTAAAATCCTTTTCTTTTTCTTTTCCATTTTTTTTTCAAATCCATTTTTCAATTGATTTTCAAATCAAATTTGAATTTGATTCAAACCACTCAATGCAAAACTCCAGATGCAGCAGCATGAATGCTCAATCATGTTTCTACCCTTATATTTGATTTTAAATTTATAAAATTATTCTTATTCTATAGTTGCATGATTCACAAAAATAAATATAAAAATCACATTTTCCCTATTTTTCTTTTCTTCAAATTTTAGGGTGTTACATACTCTCCAGTTAAGGGGTAGGCGGTAGGTGGTGACAACCCTGATCGTCTCTTGTAATCCCCCACGTTCGGGTACGGCGTAGAGCTAGAGGCCGACATCACCTGGCAGACCAGGTGCAACCTGGTGCCCGAAGTAAGCAAGTATAAGTAGAGTATCTATCCTTAGACCCTAAGCCTTAGGAATCCTTCTTTACCCTTATCAACTATCCTTGTGTTGTCCTTGGACAAATTAGTTAGAAGAAATACCTCTATTTCCCTATGGAAATATGATACCCTGAGTACTTTCGGGTGAAAGCTACAACGATAATTCCGTACGCTTGCGGATTAACTTCTGTAGACGTTAAGAAATACCAACAAGCTTTCTGGCGCCATTGTCGAGGAACGGTTGCTATTTTCTTCAAACCTAGTTCGTCCTCGTGTCTATATCCTTTCTTTTTATAAAAAACAAAATTATTTCTTTTACCTTTTTCACCATGAACACAACTCTTACCCAAAATTGGTCCGCTTCAAAGGGTGAGTTCGTTGAGTCACCACCAAAGCCTAACCTTTCATTTGGCAATGAACTCCACCCTGGCTTAATAGCCTTGGTTCGGACACAATCCTTCTCTAGGCTAGAAAACGAAAACCCTTGCCGTCACCTGCTAGAGTTCGAGGAAATGTGTTCATGCCTTAGCATCTCAGGCATGACACAAGAAACCTTAAGGTGGAAATTGTTTCCCTTTTCTCTCACAGAGAAGGTGAAACAATGGTATACACATGCCGTAGGAAGTATGAATGGGGATTGGGAAGAACTTAAAGACAAGTTTTACCTTGCTTTCTTCCCTACGTCCCGTATCGTCTCTCTACCAAGGGTGATCCTCGATTTCGAGCAGTATGAGAAGGAGTCTATAGGTGCAGCCTAGACTAGATTTTCAGCGTTAATACACACCGACCCAGACTTGTCTTTACCCAATAGCATATTGCTATGACTCTTTTGTTTGGGTATTGACATGGATGCTGACCTATGCCTCGACATGAACGTTGGAGGTAGATTTACACATAAAACCATGACGGAAGAAGTGACATTCCTTGAGCACTTCATAGGCAAACACACTTCTTCCGTCATGAAACCCCTCTAGGCAAAAGTCACGTCGAGTGTTGAGGAGTCCTCATCAGTCGAGTCCAAACCTTTTGATCATTAGGTTCAACTCATGAGCCCTCATCTGAACCACGAACACCAAAGGAACGAGTAATTCATCCTTCCGAGTTCCCTATCAAATTCGAGGATTATGGCAATACGTCGAAGTTATCATGACACGAAAAGCACACAAAGAAAGTTTCCCTTAGAGCGGAACCATCAAAGGAATGGTTAATGGAAGTGAAATGTTCTTCTGAAGTAATTCAGATTCTTTCACCTTCCACGACCATGCCTTGTTTGTTAAGAGGAACAAACATAGAAGCACTGCACAACCCCACAGTCGGGACTAGCATCATGTCGGAATTTCTAGCGAAAAACCTTTTGGGTAACATGCCGCTAGTCCCGACCAATAAACTCTTTAAAAGTCCGTCATGACTTTTTTTCGAATGTTGTGGGATTGCTAGGGCCGTGCCAATGGAAATTAATGAAACCGAGGTTCGTTTAGACTTCCACATTTGTGCCATCCTCGATTTTGATCTTCTTATAGGCTGCACTTTCGAAGTACTTTTTCAAGTAAAACCTTCCCATGGGAGCCATAACGAAGAATTGGGAGAAACTGCTATCGCTACTCCTATCCCTTACCCAAAAAGTTCAATGGCGAAGTAGCATCCCAACCATGACCCGTTCGAGGAGGTGAAGTTCATTTCCCCATTCGTTTCACATTCTTGTGAAATAGAACATCCAGCACCCTCGCTCGAACTTAAGCAACGTCCCTCTGACCAACCAACCGTTGTTCTCAAGAATGATCGAGACTCAACGTTGTTTCCACATGATATATTTCTTACGAAAGAAAACTCTTATGACATGGAGATTTCTAAAGCACCAACTCTGGAAACTGAGGAGAATGATTCCACTATTGAGCATGAAAGTTTCTCTTTCAAGACCCCTCACGTTTCATGCTCACATTTGGAGTCTCTAGAGTTCGTTGTGCTTAGTGCTGCTTGCTACTATGAGGAAGACAACCACCCATCACTCCTCATTTCCAAAAATTTTAGGAGGATGGTTGTAGATGTCTTTGTTTATCTCAAATTTTGCAAATCTCGTAGTAGCATTATGGTACTAACCATGTAGCTTGAGCGATACCGTTTTATGCTTGGTGGTGAAGCTGGGAACTACACCACCATTGATAGCTACAGGACGAAGTTCCCGCGGTCAAGCTTAAGACCATAAATTAAGCACTACCGGGAGATACTCCGGATTATCATAATATATATATATATTTATAAAAGAAAATAAAAAAAAGAAAAAGAACTTTCCTTTACAATAAAACCAAGAACATGTTGTCAAGATAGTATGCACCTTCAGATATTCTTGGTCGCTAACCATTTCAGGTTGAGATTAAGAAGAACAAGGGGCATACAATGCTCGAGAACATGAGAGCTGCATCAACTAAAATGTCATGATTGCCTTTGGTTATGGAACACATTTAAGAGGAGACCCCGACACTGCACACTTGACTTTTATACAAAAGTCCAAGTGTGGGGGAGGATGGAGAAAGTCTAAAGTTCCATACACACCAACGGCCATCTTGATTAAAAAAAGATGATGCTCTACCTTGCTATAAAAACAAATTAAAAATAGTATAAAAAATTATGGTAAAAAGAGAGAAAGAAAAGGAAGAGAAAAGGAAAAACATATAGAAAAAAGAGAGATAAAAAGGAGCCACAAGACAGATTCTCCTCTTTCATACCTTTGCTACCACTAAGGCCCATGGTCCATATACATTAGATTGTGTGTGGCCTAGCCTTGTGGCTTGCCTGAGTTGGAACACATGCAATCAAGCCACTGCAGCAGTAGGCTCAAAGCTTCCATCCACATGCTGCCGGTAAATAAAACTCAGGTATGCAAAGGTAAATAAAAGTTCACCAACTCCTTCACTCATTTTTATCTCCATATGACTTGATCATGCAAAAAAATGCACTCCCTTTGTTTATGTCATATGCTCTGGTTTGAGTGTATTCGATATCAATACATCCATAGGCTTTTTAAATTAAGCATGATGCTTAGGTTAAAATAGCCTCCTTTAATCAAAATTTAACATGGTGTTGAATCTTGGTTAATGAACTTTGAGTTATTATTTTCATGAACAATGAAAGTAATCTAAAATGGAGATGAATCAAGGCTAGAATTACTTTGCAAAATTCATTTTAGCCTTGCTTGAGTTAAGCTGAAAAAAGTTGGGTCAACAAGTTTTTAATAATAAAATAAAATAAATAAAAATATAATAATGATAATAAAAATAATAAGATGATTTAGGCTCCTCAATGTTTAAACCAGCAGAGCCCTTATTTGTTTCCACCTTTGTTTCTTTTTGTTTGAATATACAGGTACAAGAATAAGTGTGGGGGAGATCTCTCAAGCATAACTAACACACATTTAGGATCTCCCACCTACACATTGCACAAACATTAGACGATTCATCATGCAGAAGGACAAGACAAATAGTTTTAGAAAGGATTGGCTTAACCTTTGGTTTGGCCAAATCACATCTGAATCCCTTAACTCCTTCCTCTATAATGATGGTTTGTGCAATAAATCCCTCAACTCTCCTAAATTTTAAAGTTTAAAATTGAACAAAATTTAAAAATGCAAAACAATAACACTTAATCTCCATGCTATCCTTTGATGAAACTTTGCATACTCTTTATTCCTTGCTAAAATTCCCATAACTTATGAACAACATATCATATGGACCCCATGTTATCTAAGTAATTGGAATATGAGATATAGTAGGATAAAAATGAACCTTCTATTATGTGAAGAACTTGGGATTTATTTAAAAAAAATCAAAATTTAAATAGCATGCTCCTCAATGATGTGCAAATTCCTACCAAAGCCATATCTAGTGTTTAGAACTTGAAACCTCCAAATATTATGCTACTTATTCCAGCATTGAGTTTTGTCAAATCTTGTTGACCCTTGTCAAGAAAGTTATCATGCCCCTAGATCAAGATCACGTACACGCCACATATATTAAGCTATTCCTACACTGGGAATACGCTAAAACATGCCTCCATCCACCCAAAACTCTGCTCCTACACTGGAAGTAGACAAAAAAATGTTTGTTAGGTAAATACTCCATGTTCTACAGAATAGTGATCTCTCTCAATATGTGGTTTAAGAGACATGGACTATGGAAAAGTATGAAAAAGAAAAAAAATATGGACACATGAAGATCCAAGAAGAAAAAAATATGGACACATAAAGGTCTAGTTATATATATGCAAAAAAATGATGAGCACATGAAGGTTCATGCAAAATGATAGCCATGTTCTCAAAATATAAGTTCATGGAGAGATCACTCATATCAAGGAGTACAATATAGGTTTAACATTGTTTTATCCACACACACTTCTTGATCTAAGGGTATGACATCTTTCTCCTTGGATCCGAGCTTTGACTTTAAAAAATATGCAGAGTAAGTATGCCTTCATATCTTTCCCTACTCAATGATCCATATAAGCTTTCTAGAAGCAGAAAAGGAAGATGGCAACACTATGATATGCCTTGGTGAAGAACCAAACACAAACAAGAGCGATTTGAGCGAATCATTTGAGGAGCTAAGCTATGTTTACATTTTTTAAAATCAAATGAAAAACCCAAGTTTCTGAACTGATTGATGCAAGGGGATTTAAATCCATGCTGTTCCATTAGTCAATCACCCAAGATAATATGGTAGACACTCCAAAGTTCATGAGTGCATGTGAAGCTTGGAATAACTTGTATGCAGATGTCATATCAAGGAGATGACCCATCTTAGTCCTTAAACTTTACTCGAGGACGAGCAAAGGACTAAGTGTGGGGGAGTTTGTTGGCGGTCCTTAACTCACACTTTTAACCGCCAACACTCACATGAAATCCACTGAAATAAACGCCAAACCTAGTGATAGGGTTTATAACTAATGAATTCTACGAGTTTTGGTGATTTACCATTTGTAGGAGGGCATTTGTGGAAATACACATAAAAAGGGCTAGAAATGTGCAAGAAGACAAAGCAAAAAATACCATTCAACTCAAGCCAAAGAAAAGAGGCCCAGTTGCCAAGCAAATCAGGGCCCGAACATAAGGAGAATCATGCCAAAAGCCCAAACAACCGACACGTCTGGGCAGAACACCAATGCAGGAGAAGTCGAGGCCCATGTAGCAACCGACCAGAGGAAGGCGGTTGTGGGGCGACTCCACCTAGGTGCGGCCGCACCCCGCACCCAGGGTATGCCCGCACCCCTGCCACCACCTCCCGGGCCCACTCCCCTCTAGCAGTACCATCAATGCGCCTAGGGTCAGCTTTGGGTGGTTTCCTAATTTATCTCACCCAAACTGACTATGGAGCACTATATAAGAAGAAGCTACCCCCTCCATTCACAAGAACACCAAGGAGAAGAGCAAAGAGCTAGAGCAAGAGAAAGAGCACCACTCCAATGGGCTTAGGCCCTAGCTAGCTCTAGAAGAGAAATAGGGAGAGATGTGAGGGAAGAGTACGGGGAAGAACCGGGCTTGTCAATGTCTCCCTGCCTTGTACCTCGATGAATACATGTGCCTCAACAGGATTTCCTGCTAATTGGGTATTTGTGATTCCTTTGATATAAAGTCTTTAAGTAGTTAAGCTATACTTTTACTTATTTGCGGGATCTTCATCCATCCCCATGGTGGATGCTCTAGTGGAGAACTCCTGATAAAGACGGATGTTCCTAGCTGATGCTAGAGTAGTAGTCGATAGCGTAGACGTGGTGTCTAGGCTAGAGGCAACCTTTGTTTGCCTCATACTCTCCAGTTGAGGGATAGGCGGCGACAGACCTGACCGTCCCTTGTAATCCCTCACGTTCGGGTATGGCATAGAGCTGTAGGCCAACATCGCCTGGCAAATCAGGTGCAACCCGGTGCCCGAAGTAAGCAAGTATAAGTAGAGTTTATCTATCCTTGAACCCTAAGCCTTAGGAATCCTTCTCTACTCTTATTAGCTATCCTTGTGTTGTCCTTAGACAAATTAGTTAGAAGAAATAACTCCATTCCCTGTGAAAATACGATACCATGAATACTTTTAGGTGAAAGCTACAACAATAATTTCGTATGTTTGTGGATTAACTTCTATAGACGTTAAAAAATACCAACACTCATGATTCATTTTGGAATAATAACATTAATCAGGTAATATATCTAAAAAGGTTATTAGCACATATAAGCCGCAACATCATGTTCCATCATTACACTGCCATGGGTATAGAAAGTAGGAACAATCGAATGGTTCTATCCCAAAGGACTTTAGGCTTTCAATCTCTACAGAGGTGTACAACTGTACCCACACGGAGAAACAGGACTAACCTCCATACATCGGGCACGGTAGTAAGGGTTGCCTCACGTTCTCCAACCTTTACCTAATCCGGCCTAAGTGTCCTATGAAAGGTTCGACTAGTGCCCGGTCAATGTCTCGGACATTCCCGACCAGCGCCACCCCCTTGCCAGTTTCATGGATAAACTGGTTGCAATTAGTTACTTGGCTTGTCGACCCCATCCGTGACATGTGGCCTATACGGGTGGTTATTCGGACTCATGTATCCCAATAAACGGTCCTTAACTGCTCCACGAGCTAAGTTGCTTGAGACCCCACACTCACAACGACCTACCCCTCGCATGAGCGAAGTTACCAAAGTGGTATCCAAGTTTATAACCTTTAGTGAAGTGAATCCTATCCAGATTAAGAAGGTAAGTCAAGTTGTACCCCCATTGGTTTTAGTGATTAATTACCCAAGTGTAGCATCCTACATGCACGAGAATGAGTTCCCTTCTCATGCTCGACTTCTACCGTTGCCAAACAACTAAACGATAAGCAATTAAGCGTTTCCATTCCCATCATTTAGATGAGAGGCTTCTAATAGATTAATGAGTGACTCTTAGTGTAGAGTGAACAAGATTAATAACCCACACTACATGCAATGCATCACTCGTAATGAAACTTGATAAGTATCCAAAATAGGGTTCATAGTAGTGGGGTGCCTGCCTAATAATGCCACCTATCCCGATGATTCCAAACTAGCGGCGACATCTGTTGACACCAAAATTTGGTTCAAGAAGAGAGGTCCCTGAGATCTACATCCATCAAAGGAAAGCCAAAATATTCAAGGATCGGCTAATCGGATCGCCATCAGGTTGACATCGTCACCTCAAGAGGATGGGCCCAATCAACAAGAACTAGATAAAGAAAACGTCGTGGGCCCTATTGGTAGGATTAGCAAAGGCATGGAATGAGAATACACGTCGAACTTCATAGAAGGGAAAGATTGGAGTCCAAATTACCCTAAATTAGGCAGCTTTATTTCTTTTCCATATATTTGTTATTGGTCTTATTCGATCAAGACTCATAGTTAGGCATTGGGTATAAATATTAAACCCCGACTATTGTAATAGACATCTCACATCGATCAAACAAATCCAGTACCTTTACCTTTCGGCTTTGGCCACCCCTTAGGAGTAGGAGTAGAGTAGAATTTGGCGAGTTCTTTGGGCAAGCAGGGCTACATCGGATGACCTGACCTCTAGCTTGTTTGTGAGTATCCGTCATGACTTATATTGTTACTTGCAAGGCTACAATAGATGACTGATCTCTTGCGAGTCGTAGTATAAGTTAATTATCGATCTATATTGTTATTCGTAAGGCTGCAACAGACGACTGATCTCTTACAAATCACGGATAGATTAGTTATTGATTCGTATCAACTTTTACAAGTCTACAACAGATGACTGAGATTCGTTGGTATTAATCAAACTTATCTATGTTGTGATAAGTAGTTTACTATTTAATATAATATCGCACGATCTAGATTGAGATTTGTTGGTCCTATCTGTTTTGATCTATCATGTGCTGATTACTATCATGGTTGAATTCAATTCATGATGTTAGATCCTGTTCTAATGACCAATCTATCTCTGTCCTAATCGTACATGGCGGGTGTTTGAAGTCTTGCTCTATCAGGAGGTAGATCCATTGATTGCCAGTGCCCGGTATGATCTCGCTATCAATGTTGTATCAGACAAATCGACTTGTTGACAGTGTGTTAGATCAGACAATGGTGGCTAGTAGATCCACCTGCTAAGAAGAGCATGGCATTAGCCACCTGCTATGTCTCAATCGGCTATTTAGCCGATAGCTTGAGCTTTAACGCGTATGATATGCTTTTATGATTTCATTGCGACGTAAGTTGATCTATGGATTGCTGGTCTCTGGTCTAGGGTCATATCGTCAATGCTACATCAGATGACTCGACCTATTGGTGCTACAATAGATTGAGTCTAGTCATTTGTAGATTTACTTACATCCAATGGATGAGTGATCGTATGTCGTACGACATGATCACTAGAATCGGTTGTTTTAGCCGATAGCCTGCTTCGTTGAGGATGTTTGGTTGCTTACATGATTTTACTTGTTCTTATCTTAGTTAAAAGCTAATATGTCTCTCACATGTATGCTTACACGTCTATATTTACATCTTTCGTATGTTTTCATGATCATCGGCTAAGCTAGATCCATGCAACTAAGTAAATAATGATTGTCGATATGCCTATTTTGCTTACATCACATCATGAACATGCTAGATATCGACTCTCTAGTCGATAGCCATATATTGCTAGCCACTTGGTCGTATATTCGGAACTGTCTGGACGAACACCGGCATGTTCCACCTTAAATTACTGATCAACTTTCTCTTCTTGTCAATTGTAGGGTCAAATTGACTAGCACGCCCTCGGTCACGACCTTCCGGTCCGGCACCCTTCTTCAGCCCGGGGAGAGCTTAGGATTTGCTTCGCACGATTTCTCTTGGCTTGCTCGTGTCGGCAGCTCCCTGTCGCTTTTTTGCCGTCAACACAAATTGGCACACCCGTGGGACCATAATCGTTTGATCGAAAGTCAACAACAATCACCAACATGGAAAATCAGATGATCCTCAAGGTCAACCTTGAACGTCAATAGCCGATCCAAGCAATCGGCTCTAAGAGTTTATGTCAACTCCTATTGTTTGTTACAGATCGGCTAAAACATTATTTTTAAAAGTTCATCATTATATGGCCGTTCTGTTTCAAGGAGTCGGATTTGGATTTAATTGCATAATACCTTGAAAGAGCTCAACAGCCGATGATTCGTTAAGTTTTATAAAGCAATTTGGATATTCGAGTCACCGTTGGCTGTTTGCAGTCACTCGTTATGGAGTTCGAATTCTAGTAATTAAAGTTAAACATCTGAAGCATTGTTCATCGTCAGAATTGACAACCGATACTAACAGAGTATCGCCTTTAGAACAAAAATAAAAGAATCCTAATCTAGCCTAAAAAGGGCAAAAGCTGGTGCGACACGTATCGCCTATAGTGCAAAAATAAAGAAGGAAAAATATGAATCATAAAGAGCGTCAAGCCAACAAAAACGGGTGGTGACTGATACATTGGTACCTAGCAGGGAGTGTTCATTGACTAAGTATCTATGATGGGGACGTCACAAGTCACAAAAGAGTTAGGAATTACAAGTTCACTACTGCATGAACTGCATTCAAAGCATCTAAACGAACGGCGTCAGCTTCTGCAATAAGCCGGTTGTCTTCGTCAGTCGATCCGGAGAGGGCCTTGTCTTTCTGGCTCTGGATCATCATAAGTTCATTGTACTTAGCGGTCATCTCCTTTTTCCTCTCCTCTGCCATCTTGGGGAGTTGTGTTCAATTGGCCTCCTCGAGTTGGATTAAGGAATTGATCTCTTCCAGCTTCATCAACAGCTGCTCCCGTTCAGTCTTCAAGGAATCAATTCTCTCTTGAGATTTGGAGAGAGCACTCTTCAAACTGTTGGTCAGCTCCTTTAGTCAGAGCATCTCCTACTTGGTTGACTTTTCCCACGCAATCAAGGCGCTATGAGCTTCACGATCGGCTATTCTTTGCCTGGCTTGAATCACCTTGTGAGCCTAGCCCTCAATAAAAGTAGCCGGAGATAGAATAGTGAGGAGGTCCTAATTTAGTTCTCCTCTGATGGTCACAAAGATGTCCAGGAGCGGCCTTGCATCACGGACCAGGTCGGCTATATCCCTCTCCAAGTAGGGAAGCATTAATTGTAGTTGATCTCTGGTCTCAGCCGATAGAGTATTTTCTTCTTGGCAGGTGTCAAGAACGGAGCAATTTACTTCCCCCTCTACTATGTAGTCTTTAATGTCAAAGGGGAAGACACTTGAAGTAGATGGGCTTTGCACCTACAAACCAACAGATAGATTCGAAAGCAAGGACACCTGGTTCTAGATCACAACGGAGATTACTGATACCTCTTTCGCTAGGGATAGTGGGTGGCTATTGATGTGCCCATACCTTCATTAGGCACCTCAGCTGGCTTCTTAGATCCTGCCCATGACGGGGGTCAGCTCGAAAGTGGATCGAGAATTTGAACAGAAAGATGCAGCATATCAAAATTTACCATCGGTGAGTTGTGGATGTGGAGCATCTTTAGGTTCCCTATCACCGGCCGACCGATGAGATTCTTGGTCAATAGTGGCACCGGGGGTCGGCCCTGACTCAAGATTTACATCTAAATAAGAAGAAAAGGTTTAGAGTCAAAAGGATTGCGAAGATGGGTTCGAAAGCTTATCGTTAACTTCTTGATGACCATCATGGGACCCCTCGCCAAAGGAATTAGTGGCGCTCATAGCAACATTCCCAGCATTAGCCGCCTCGTAATCTCCAATCGGCTAAACAGCAGGTGATCAACAAAATTGCTGAGCAAAAGCCAAAAGATGGCGGAGAAAGATTTTACCTGGGTAGTTGACGTCCTAGAGAAATTCTGTTCGTGATCTGGGCTTTCGAGTAGAACCTATAGGGAAATTATTCAGGATTATCTAGAACCAACACGATCAAAAGATGGTTCTCGAGAGATACCTCTGTCCCTTCCTTTGACGAAGTGTTCAGAATCTGCTCCTCGGCCTCGTTACCAGCATCCAATTGGGGGTTAGCCTGAAGAGATATTTGATCTGTTCTAGAAAACTTGAAAATTATTAAACAAAAAAGAAGCTTACTCCGATGACGACATCAGCAAAGGACGACAAGCGCTACTCATCAACTGTCATCTCAATGGCTGCTGATGGGCCACTCATCCCCATCATCCCAGAGGCCTGAATTGACAAGGTAGTGAGCTAGCAGAATGGGGACAGTTGGGACCAACAAATTCGACAATCTGTGCTACGGATAAGCTAGAATACTCACTCGAGGAGCCGATGAAGGACCTGGATTTCTATGCGAACGCTTCCGCGTTGTGACCTTAGCAGAGTGACCCTCTGAGGCCCCACGCTTTCGCGCCTTGGTGGGCTGCACTATCACAGGGCCGGCTTGTGTTTTCAAGATGGCCTTCAAAGTAGATGCTCGGCATCCCATTCTTGGATTCGAACACCAGATGGCGTATTTGATTGGCCAACCGCTCCTACTGATCATAGGGGGGGTAGGGCCCAGATCCTGCAAATAATATAGCAATAAAGCATTACGCTGACTATGAGGGAAAGGAGTCGCAAAGATATTTACCTTGGTTTTAGATTGAAAGCTAGGGTCCAAAGACTAGCAGAAGGGTGTGACTGGATTGCAGAACAAGTGTTGAGCACATTCCGACCACCAGGTGTTGAATAAATTTCGAAGAAAAGGGGCCACATTTCCATCCCTCAACATTAATTTGGGGCAAGGAATCTTCAAATTGTTGGATTCTCAAGAATTCTGATGAATGATTGATGGCTTCCCTCGACTTCAGCTTATCCCCAAAGAACAGCCCTAGGGGGAGCTGTCCAAAGCCAAGTTGACGAGTAGCAATGGAGGGATGGTAGAATTCATAAGACATCGGTGGTTTCTCCCAACCATGCCTGAACTCAACAAGAAGCAACCCTGGTTTGACTATATGTTGGAAGATTACAGTCGACGGTTTGTCCGAAAAAGTGGTTTCGAATCTAAAAGAGATTGGGAGCTCAAATTTGGCAACCTCTGGGTATACAAACCAAGTCAGAATTTCATCAGACAACCCTTTGTAGAAACCTCTGAAGAATTGGCTGGTGCTCCAATTAATTGAAATAGCTAATGCGGCTTCTCCAAAAGATTAACATCGATGAAGTTTGTCCTCCTCATCCAAGTCCTCTTCCTAAGCTTCTGAATAATTCAGAGAAGGGAAACTCAGAGTTCTGAGGTCGTTAACTGCAGCCTTCTGCATATGCAAATTCATCCACAGTTGCAATAGCCACCATGGTCCACTAATTGTGCCAATTGGCTCATTCATCATCAGCTTCGAAGACACTTGGTGCATTAGGTGGTACAAGGATCCAAGCAGACACATGCCCAAAGGGATATCAGCACCACAAGACAGTCATTCTGCCAGATACCAGTAATTGGAAGTTGGGCCGCATGAAGACCCACAGAATAAATACTTTTCTAGCCATATATTCAAGAAGGCTGTGTGTTCTTTGGGGTCAGCCTTCCTGTTTCGGGTTTGTTTGTGCACAACAATGTAGCCTCCCCACCCCTCAGACCTGACACTCTGAATCTTATGCTCTGGCTTCCCAATAAGGTCTTAAGGTTGAAGGGACCCTGTGACTCTAAGACCAATCAACATATGGATTGTTGGCGGTCCTTATCGATAGATTTATACCGCCAACATAAGCCCAAAAAGGAGGAAAATATACATCTATACACACATATACATGTGCAACTAACATGTTTTCATGTATACCAGTAGAATGATCACAATTGCAGAAACAAGGGCCGGAAACAATGAAACAAAGTCAGAAAGGCACTTTCTGGAAGACATAGAGGGGCAAGGAGGAGCAACAGGCCAACTTCATGCAAAACTAGGTCGAGCCCACCATGCCACGACACTCCAGGAGTAGAGGAGAGATGGCCACATGAAGATGGGCCTGAGGGGGGCCAGCCTAGGCGCATGCGCCCAGGGCACGGCCGCCCCCCTCGTGGCACCGCCTTGGTCCGCCTCGCTCGTGGCGACAACATTGATGGAGAGGAGGATGGTGCGGGGGTGCGCTCAGGAATATTTCCTTCGCAACCACCTGTCTCCACCCTATATAAGAAGGGGGGAGGCTCCCCCTAACACACACACCATAACTTGGGAGCACACCTCACTCCACTCTCCACCTCCACTCTTTAGCTTAGATTAGGAGTAGAAATAGTAGAGGAGCAAGGCTTGAGCCACCAAGGAAGGCTTTTTTTCTTTGGAAGAAAGGATCTTGGGTATGAATAATACTACTATGTTTTCTTCCAAGTTCAAGCTTTCATATCTTTTATATAGTTATGCTTAAACATTCATACTATATGTCTGTTGGGGTTTAGAGCTAAGTACAAGTGGCAGTTCATCATGCCTTCGGGTATGCCCAAGTTCTTTACCTATCGATCCATAGGGTCAGGGACCGCTGGGGGCTTGGGTGGTCACTATATACATAGGCGAGGTGCCCGGGTATATAGAGGTGGGTGATTGCATTTCCCTTTTATCCTTGAGGTTAGCCCGTGTGTGTGTGTTGACGATATATAAGTATCATTTTTAACTATCAACATAGCATGAAAAATGATCTAAATATAAACACTATTAGATATAGGGGTTACACTGATAGAATTCCACGAGTTTTGGTGAATATCTATTTCTACAGGGGGTTATCAGGAAATAAGTAAAGGAGACCCACATGTCAGATTTACGTAGAGACAAAGGGGCTACACATAACTTTTCTGGAATGTGGAAGGTACGAGAAGACTCTAGAAACAAACGGGAGACAAAATGGGTCCAGAGCAGGGGCGCCCGCCCCTAGGCCTGGGCGCCCGCCCCTGTGGTGTGGCCAATCAGGAGCCACCTCGCGGATTATGCCTCCATCGCATTTGGGGATCAATAATAATTGTTCATCAAGGTAGGTTTGATCCAAGGGTTGTGGTGCTTCCTAAAGGGCTATATAAGCAAGGCCCCTGGCCCCAGGAGAAACCCTAATTCAATTCAATTCATCTCCTTTAGAGAAGCCCTAGAGCCACCATCTCAATTAGATCTCTAGTTTAGCATAGCTACATAGGATTAGAACTAGAAGGAGCCAAGCATTGCTTGATTTCCGGATCTGTCGGAGAATACTTGGTAATTCTCTCCTACTTTTGTATTTGTTCTTATATTATTCATCTAGTTCACCATTTGTATGAATATGACTTTAGTCTATTCTATCATATTGGATATGACTTTGCTCTATTTGATTATGTTCTCAATTATATTGTTCTTAGTCTACTTTGATTATATGCTTGGCATAGTTCGATCAGACTTATATTCAAGTATAGGATCGTATAGCGCTTGCTCATTGATATCATGGGTGAGTGGTAAACATTGTGTAGGCGTGGTGCCTATACCGTAATTACCTGCGATTGCACCCTATATTCTGGATCATGTGGTAGATCGCGGGAGTGACAGTCATGTTGAGTCCTCTGTAGTCCACCTCCTGAGTATAGGATAGGCAGAGCACAACTATTACAGAGAAGTGGCGGCTATGTTCCATATCTTCCTTAGTAATATCACTATGCGTAGATATAACCTTTTCTTGCCATGACTGCCAAGTGTAATTGCACTAATCATTGTATGCTTTGACTTTATAGTTAGAATAACTTAGGATTATCCCTATAGTTCGTCCTAATCCATGCTAGTGTATATATCTAGAGTAGTCTATTGAGATGTTTGTCATTATATGGCTATGTGCTTACCAGTTATCCTTTATTATTATTCATATATATTATTTATCTTGTGACACTTACCCTATATGAGAAGAGAGATAAAGACATGGTTATGCTCTCCATTAGTATATGCAGTGATGCTCATTACTCATTATCCTTAGCATCCCTTCCCAATGGTAAAAATATAAATAACGATACCTGGATTACTCCCGGTTAAAATGCTACATCGATATTATCTGTGCGCTTGCGGATTTCATATTTATTTCAGAGGAGCATTTGCATATTTTAGTACCAGCACCTTTGGTGTCATGCTGGGGATGACAACCTAGCTTAGGTGGCATTAGAGGTGTCAACAAGCATTTTTTGGTGCCATTGCCGGGGATGGACTTAAAACCTCCTTACTTGGTGATTGTGTTAAGAAATGCCAACAAGCATTTTTGGTGCCATTGCCGGGGAAGGTTGAATTGCTATCCAAAGGATAATGAGCCATCACTTGCATCCACTAATGTGATCGAGAAACCATCGTCCTTCTCTACTCATACAACCTTACCCTTGTCTTTTGTCTATTTTATATATTATATACAGGGTAATGTATGAGCAGGTTTGGCCATCCAGATAACTTCGTCGATAATCCAGAATTGCTATTCAGAAGAGCAAGAGCCAAGCTAAAGAGAGTTCAAGCAGAAACATCATCATCTTAGCTTGAAGCTCCACTCTCTGCTTCGGAAGGCCAACCAAGTATAGTTTGGAATTTAACACCAGAGTTCGACGCTATGGCAAACAAGTCACTCCGTGAGTTCTCAGCTCTAACTACAACTAACATTTGGACTGGACCTGCAGCAGAGATTGAGCAAAACTTTGAGCTAAAGCCGGCGTTGATCAACATGGTGCAAGCTAGCCAGTTTTGTGGGAAGGCACATGAAGATGCTAGTGCTCATCTCCAACACTTCCTGGAGATCTGCAACACTTTCACCATCAAGGATGTCCCCAGAGATGCCATACTACTTCGCCTCTTTCCATTCTCACTCTTGGGAAGAGCGAAGCAGTGGTTCTATGCAAATAAGGAAAAGAATACTATGTGGGCACTCTGTTCCACCAATTTCTTGGTGAAGTTCTTTCCCATGGGCAAGACAAATGCTCTTCGTGGGAAGATATCAAGTTTTCAACATCAACATGATGAGTCAGCCCTAGAAGCATGGGAGCGCTTTCAAGACTACATCCTAGAATGTCCTCATAATGGAATGGAGAATTGGCTACTTATACAGACCTTCTATCACGGGCTTACTAATAGCATCCGTGAGACTATGGATGCTGCCGCTGGAGGAGCATTCTTATCACTTACAATCGATAAAGCCACAACTCTTGTGGAAAAAATGGCATCCAACCAAGGTTGGAACGAAGAAAGAACTCAAACCCGCAAGAGAGGTGGAGGTATGCACCAGTTGAAGGAGGTAGACATGCTGTCTGCCAAGATGGACCTACTCATGAAGAGGCTCGATGAGAGAGCCGGTGAGAAGAAAAAAGTCATGCACATTCATGATTCCCGCATGACTTGTGAAGAGTGTGGAGACACTGGGCATTTAGGAAGCAATTTCACAGAGCTACAAGAGGATGTGAACTACCTCAACAACAATAGCAACTACTATCGTCCTCAATAGAATCAAGGCTGGAATCAGCAGCAGAGGCCTAACTACTCAGGTAACTACCCAGGTAATTATCAAGGTAATAATTATTTCAATCAACCACCTCTGAGAGAGTTAATGCTTAATCAAGGAAAGTTAATGGATAGCCTGTCTAAGAAATTAGCATCTAATGATAAAACGCTAGAAACCATTAATAATAGAATGGATAATTTTTCCACTTCCATTAAGAATCAGCTCAGTTTCAATAAGATGCTAGAGTCTTAGTTGCAACAGCTTGCCAATATTGTTCCTGCTAACCAAGGTAAAATTCTGGGACAACCGGAAGATTTAGAAACTGCAAATCTTGTAGACATATTTAATGCAGGAAGTTATTGGAATAACCCTATCTCCAAAGGATGGAACGACGAGACTCTACCGACTAAGAAAGGTGATCTGGAAAGACCTGTCATCCCGATCCCCATTGGAAGCGTGAACTTTAACGAAGCTATCTGTGACTTTAGTGCAAGCATCAACATCATGCCTAAGGTAGTCTATGACAAAATGTTTAATTATCCTTTATTGTACAAAACCATGTGCTTGCAGCTTGCAGACCAGTAACTTTGCTACACCAAAGGAATTCTAGAAGACATATGTGTATGAGTGGGCAGCTCGTATGTTTCTGCAGACTTTGTAGTAATAGAGACAGGAGGTGATGAGAAGTCGCCCATCATATTGGGATGACCGTTCTTGAACACCGCTGGAGATATTATGTATGCCAACACTGCCAAGATCTGTTTCAATATCAAAGGCAAGAGAGAGACCTTCACCTTTAAGGACAAAGTGTTACAATTCCCTGCACACCCTCAACATCCCTATGAGCCAAAGAAGAAGAACAATCGGAGGAACAAGAATAAGAATAGTAAGCCACAACAGATGGAGTCAGTGAGAATGATCACTGCAGTCCACAGGGAGCATGATCATTAGCTCAAGTCCCTATATCTGCTCAAGAGAGATGACCCAGGTGTCCCAACCATTGAATGCACAATCAACAGAAGCTCCTTTTAGAAAGCTATCTATGACATTGGATCGGGTGTCAACATAATGGACAAGGTAACTTATGAATATCTATATGGTACTATGCCTTTAGACCCAACCTATGTGCAGTTGCAGATGGTGGACCAATCATTTCGCTTCATGGACGGAATAGCGAAGAACGTCTTTGTGCAAATTGATGACCACTTCATCCTAACTGACTTCTTAGTCATTGATATGGGAGAAGATGAGTACGATCCACCAATCATCCTAGGGAGACCATTCCTAAGCACCACCAAGGCAATCATCTACCTTGCAACAGGAGAAGTACATTTCCAATTTCCCTCAGAGAAGGTACGCCGCTATTTCAATAATAATTATATAGTTGATGAGGAACCCAAGAAGAACAGAACCAGAAGAAGGCGTTGCAACCGCACCCAAAAGAATCAGATCCCCAAGGATGAATGGGCTGACTATCAAGGAGAAGTATCAAGATACGAAGATCGATATCCTGAAGAAAAGATTTATCTTGAGGAGGAAGTTGTACCCCCAATAGAAAGTGAATCAGTCACTGTGGAGAATAAAGAAGAGAAGATGGTGCAACCAACGCTTTCCTCAAAGTCAACCTCACCAACAAAACAGGTATGGAAGGTAAAGGTTAATTCAATGTCAGACTCATCACAATCAGAAGCACCACTCGATCCATCCGAGGTGCCCTAGAATGATTAGAGCGAATAAGAGATTCTGTTCGGCGGACCCAAATCACCGAACGCCGCGCCAAGAGGTAACTTGGTAGTTATCAATATTTCCCTCTTTAGTTCTGCATTTAATTTTCCGTATCATATTTACTTTTCTTTATTACATATTTAGTTACACTTTACTTCTGCATAGAAAAGAAAACAAATATGTCTTGCATTGCATTATAAAATTGCTAAGCCCCATGCAAATAAATTTGTGGCATAAAACCCATAAGTCTACTTGCTGTGGTGGCATAAAAATAAAATAAAGAAGCATTTATCATTTTATTCCTTGCATTGTATAAAAATATAAAAACATAAAAATATGGTACAAGAGATCCTGCTAGAAAGATACATCTGTTAAGTGGTTCTCGATGCTCAAGGCTTAGAGGTTTATCACTAACACTTAATCAAGTTCCACAAGCTTTATTGTCTATTTGAGTTTCATAGAATTTGAAGGATCAAGGAAAGCAAACAGACAAAAAGGACAATCTGTTCCCTATTGAAGTGCTATCTCAACGATCATCATCATAAGCACTCCGATGAGGGGAAGTACACCTTCACTGTCTGCCAGTTTCATCAAGCAAGCCTATGTCAACATTCAGCTTGGGGGAGAGCTAAGTATTTTCTTATCTACCTATTTATTTTTGCTTTGATATATGAAATAAAATAAAAAATGCATAACCTATAGAAACCCAAATAAATGTTTTCTTATATATACATGTTTTCTGTATAATCTTTAAGTTTGATAAATAAATATAGGAGAGAGTGCTAAGCTTCATCTTTCTAAGTGAACCCCTAGAATAAACTCTTATATGGAAATGATGAATAGTTGCTCTACCGTAATTCCTTTCAAGTACCTAGTTTTCAGTCTTGAACTCTCCCGAGTTTTGGATACAATGGTTTTGATTTAAGATTTGCTCTAAACCTGAACTTGTGGGTAGCAAATACTTGATCTAAGTCTAGGTAGTTGACGGATACGATATGTGAAGGTTTTGAGCTGTTGTCTATCATGTTCCTAGAGATACTAGAGTTCTGGAGAATTTATCTTTTGAAAATTAACTTACTACATGATGAGTTCCTGTATGACGAGAGTTTAAATTCCTACCACAGCCATATACATGCTTGTAGATTAGGAAGCCTTACATTCATATTTACTATTTGTGAGCATTGAGTATGGTCAGGCTGTGTCGATCCTTAGGAATTGGTCATGCGGTTAAAATCGAGATCCACCTATACACTCTACCTATACATGCTGCTTCTACCCTAGAAGTACGCATCCATATCCACCCATATATATCCACCCATATATTTTGCTTCTACCCTGGAAGTATGAATCCACATATATCTCATTCAAATCCACCCAGAAAATAGTTCTACTCTTACACTGGGAGTGAACTGCAAAAATATTCCTATCATCCATTTTATCCCTTGCTAGCCAATAAAGCTCCAAATATCTAGTTATGCTACCTCTTGTTATTGTGTTCCAAAAGAAGCTTGGGTATTCTATTAAAAAAAGAAAGAAAGAAAAAGAGAAAGAAAAAGAAAGAGGATAAATGTCCCACTCTGAAATAAAAAGAGATTTAGAAGCCCAAATTCTCCTCAAATTCTTCAAGTTTTCTAAGAGAGGTATATGAGAAAATTTTCCGAAAGAGCTAAATATTCACCATCATCATCCTTTTACCCCTTATAGCCACTTCTATTCCATTTACCATTTACCACCATCTATCATATAGCCCAAGACACATGCATATCTTGATTTGACTTTATGACTCGTTCCTTTGGATCCATAGTTTTGATTATGCAATATATGTTTCGCTGTCTCCCCACCTATGAGCTCCACATAAACATTTTAGAAGTAGGGTGAGAGAAGGCATAATGTTACTATGCTACCAAAAATACCACATATTTTGAGAGGAGAGAAAAGGCATACACCATAAGTGCCTTGGAGAGGATCCAGAAATACCACAAAGGAGAGACTTGGAAGGGTCATACATAGGAATCTCTGAGTTTTATTTTGAAAATCTTACAAAACTCTGGAATAATAGTTGATCAAAGAGCTTGAAACATGGCGCTTGACTTGACCATTCTGTCTTTCAACTACTCAAGACCTAAGTGATGGCTACAAGCCCCATGGTGGAAGGTAATATGAGTAAGTTTTTCATCAGAATAGTTCATTCTAATCTGGAGGAGAGTTCTTGTTTGAACTCATGTGTACCTGTAAGGCGTGAAAATATTGTAGCAACTCCTAATCCATCACTGAGTCTATCTTTGCTCAGGGACGAGCAAAAGGTAAGCTTGGGGGAGTATGTTGACGGTAGATAAGTATCATTTTTAACCGTCAACATAGCATGAGAAATGATCTAAATATAAACACTATCTAGATATATGGGTTACACTGATAGAATTCCATGAGTTTTGGTGAATATCTATTTCTATAGGGGGTTATTAGGAAATAAGTAAAGAAGACCCACATGTCAGATTTACTTAGAGACAAAGGGGCTACACATAACTTTTCTAGAATGTGGAAGGTACGAGAAGACTCTATAAATAAACGGGAGATGAAATGGGCCCGGACCAGGGGCACCCGCCCCTGGGCCTGGGCGTCCGCCCCTGTGGTGTGGCCAATCAGGAGCCACCTCGCGGATTATGCCTCCACCGCCTTTGAGGATCAATAATAATCGTTCATCAAGGTCAGTTTGATCCAAGGGCTGTGGTGCTTCCTAGAGGGCTATATAAGCAAGGCCCCTGGCCCTAGGAGAAATCCTAATTCAATTCATTCAATTCAATTCATCTCAATCAGAGAAGCCCTAAAGCCACCATCTCATTTAGATATCTAGTTTAGCATAGCTACATAGGATTAGAACTAGAAGGAGCCAAGCATTGCTTGATTTCTGGATCTGTCGGAGAATACTTGGTAATTCTCTCCTACTTTTGTATTTGTTCTTATATTAATCATCTAGTTCATCATTTGTATGAATATGACTTTAGTCTATTCTATCATATTGGATATTACTTTGCTCTATTTGATTATGTTCTCAATTATATTGTTCTTAGTCTACTTTGATTATATGCTTGGCATAGTTCGATCAAACTTATATTCAAGTATAGGATCGTATAGCGCTTGCTCATTGATATCATGGGTGAGTGGTAAACATTGTGTAGGCGTGGTGCCTATACCGTATTTACTTGCGATTGCACCCTATATTCCGGATCGTGTGGTAGATCGCAGGAGTGACAGTCCTATTGAGTCCTCTGTAGTCCACCTCCCGAGTATAGGACAGGCGGAGCACAACTATTACAGGGAAGTGATGGCTATGTTCCATATCTTCCTTAGTAATATCACTATGCGTAGATAGAACATTTTCTTGCCATGATTGCCAAGTGTAATTGCACTAATTATCATATGCTTTGACTTTATGGTTAGAATAACTTAGGATTATCCCTATAGTTCGTCCTAATCCATGCTAGTGCTATATATCTAGAGTAGTCTATTGAGATGTTTATCATTATATGGCTATGTGCTTACCAGTTATCCTTTATTATTATTCATATATATTATTTATCTTGTTACACTTACCCTGTATGAGAAGAGAGATAAAGACATGGTTATGCTCTCCATTAGTATATGCAGTGATGCTCATTACTCATTATCCTTAGCATCCCTTTCCAGTGGTAAAAATATAAATAATGATACATAGATTATTCCCGGTTAAAATGCTACATCGGTATTATCTGTGCGCTTGCGGATTTCATATTTATTTTAGAGGAGCATTTGAATATTTTAGTGCCAGCACCTTTGGTGTCATGCTAGGGATGACAACCTAGCTTAGGTGGCATTAGAGGTGTCAACAAGCATTTTTTGGCGCCATTGCCGGGGATGGACTTAAAACCTCATTACTTGGTGATTGCGTTAAGAAATGCCAATAGTGTGTCACACTATCTTATGCTTATCATGACTTACCCCCGTATTGAGTACTTGTCTATTATGCAGTCATATTATCTTGTCCATGTCCCTACTAGAAACTTATACACCATGCCTTCCTTTGGGATAAATAACGATATCCTGAATACTTCTAGGTGAAATGCTACAATGATAGATCCGCGCACTTGCGGATAACATATGTAAACACTAAGACCTATCGGGCGTTTCTAGCATTATTACCATGGGTGGGTCTAAACCCCCATTCTTGGTAATGACGCTAAGAAATGCCAACAAGCATTTCTGGTGTTGTTGCTAGGGAAGGCATTGTGTTGGGTACCACAATTAGGGGTACCCAAATTACGATGGAAAATCACCCGACCTCCCCATTTAAGGGGAAAGATCAACAAAAGAGAGACGGGCTAAACTCTCCCTTGCTGGGCCTCCAGCAAGACATATGAGCCAACCAGCCTATCTCTTTGCTTCATCCGAGGCCTCACTCAGAGGGGCCTCGGAACACCTCCGATTCACCCGAGGCCTGAGCTCTGAGGTCTCGGACACAGGCCGAGCCCCGACGACACCATCACCTCGCCCGAGCCCCAAAGTCGGCATTGTCCGTCTCTGCCTTGCCCGAGACCGACCTTTGACGCCGCTCCCCCATTGGCGCACTCGAGACCCCCTGTGACGTCACCCACGTTCTTGCGTCTGCCTAACCGTATAGGCTAGGAATGACTGGGGTGAAATCACCACGCCATCGTTTGTAACAGGCATTGGGAAGAGCTACTGACCACTATGCCACCCATACTAGCACTATACGCACGATTTGTGCCTACGCGTGCATCATACATGCCTCATACACGCATTCTACATATGTCATACTGCATCATCTGCACATGATCCAAACCCGAGCCCGAAGTTTGCAGGCTGGCCCCACGAAAGGGTTTCGATAGCCGCTCTGGCCCAACAGAGTGAGGGATGGTATGCAGGGAGTGGCACGATAGAGGCCAACACCCTAGTGCCTCGAAGCACCATGTGGGAGCCCCCGAACCATGTTTGAGCCATGACAAACACCAGATTTAAGGGTTTTTCATTGGAGAAAGGCAACAAGCCACCGAGGTTGTACCAGAATGACCCTGGTTACCCTAAATTGGTCGTCGAGGGTATGAGGTCGGTCACTAGATACCTACGTCGGATCCTCAGCGAACGGAATCCAGGACCTCACTCGAAATACAATATCCGCTAGCAACTCAAACGGACACCACGAAAAATGGCCCTTCTCGAGAGGGATGACGTGCCACTGTCCAACCCCTCCTTCTTTGCGAAAAAGATGCGAGAGGGGAGTGCATGGGCCTCTTGACTGGATCAAACCCATGGGTCTTGATTTTTGGATGTCTAGTTTCATATGCACGGCCTACCGAGGCCCGCCGAGACCTAAAGTATGGGACGGATCACCCAGAGCCTAGAAGGTGCCCTAGGGGCAAAAGAGTCCGGCCGATGGACGTCCAATCCATGTGCTAATCTCAGGCGTCGCCGACCCGCCTCGGGCCATGAAGTAGCAGAGGTCATGTCGACATTAAGACCCTAACTGCACCTTGGGGCACATACCTCCCCTAGGGGACCCCGCTACGCACGCCACTGGCGGTGCTCTAGTGGCTTCCCTTACTAACGAAACGGATTTCACACAGCTAACAACAAAGGAGCTTAAGATCACCACATTAACATAGTCCATCATAAGGATAAAATAAAAAGACGCCATGCGTCACCAACTGATAAATCTAACAAAATAAAAAAAAGAGAAAAAGCCCTAAGGGGTAGCATCGTGGGGGAGCTCCGCGAGGATCTGCTGGGCGGGCACGAGGGCGGCCACCGCCTCCTTGGCCGGGCCGTAGCACGCCACCAGGTCTTCGTGGAGGCGCAGCGGCTCCTCCATAGGGAACCCATCGACCTCGGTGAGGTCAGCTCCCACCGACAGCTCCGCCATAACCAGGGAAACCCTGGTGCTATGGCGGACGCCGCTCTCGATAGCAGCGGTGACGCGACAACACGTGGCCCAGAGCCAGTCCTCCCTAGTACCCGGGGTGACCCCCAGGTAATCCAAGAAAGCATCCACATGGTGCGGAGACCGTCTAGCTCTATGGTCACCTCTGACACACAAAAGATTTCACTCACGATTAGAAAAGAGCACCGAGATGTAGACAGAGAAGGAAGAAGACCGAAAGGAAGAGAACTCACCAACGGCACGTTGGTCGGTGTCATCCAGCTGACGGAGGAGGACGTTCGCCCTCCCCTTAACGTCTGCTGCCGCCGCGTGAACAAGAGACTCCTCCTCCACCTGCTCCACCCTCGGCCCCGACGGGCCGGCCTAAGCCCTAGGGAGGGCATAGCGAGGGCGAATGCTCCCCATCAAGATGCCACCAGTACGTAGCTGGCAACCCCTCCTTGTGAAAACCCGGTAGTCCGTCCAACGACGTTGCGCCGCTGGGGGACCGTCCACCTCTTCGGACCGCTGCGGAGAGTTGTCGCGCACCATCGAGATCGTGGGATTGTGCTAAGAGATGGTGGAAGAGGAAAGTGGAGAGTGGAAGGTGGCAATAGATGTGGGAAGAACTGGTGACAAGCCAGGTATAAATAGGAGTCGAACGACCGTTCAGCTGCGCGGCTACCCAGAAGCAATGTTCATTGTTTGCTCTAGTTTTATATTCGGTGTAGCTAGATTATGGAAACCATGTATATGTTTGTATAGCGCTCACCCTACAGGACCATGGGTGAGTGGTAGACATTATGTGAGCGTGATGTTTAGATATTTGTTTATCTGCGGATGTCCTTATATACTAGGATGTGTGGTAGATCGCGTAGGTGACAGCTGTGTTGAGTCCTTTGCAGTATATATTGATGTTGGTAGAACCCGGTCTAGAAGGAGAGGACTCTGTTTCCAACTTTCCTAAGTTGATGTTCCTTATGTGGCATAATTTGGCTATGATCACTAGATATAATTAATTAGACTAAGCATTTGACATGTTAGAAAGACTACCTAGGAATTATCTTTCTAATATTCTAACTGGACTTAACCTATTGCTTAACTAGAGTGCTCTGAGTTACTATTTATTTATCATGATGATTGATCAAGTACTTATCATTTATATATCTTTATTTATTATCTTGTGACTTATCCCTGTTTTGACTAGAGTATATGACATTGGTTCATTCTCTCATTCATATTCATAAATTATCAATACTATTGTATTCATAGTCATACCTTCCTAGTGATAGAACTATAAATCAACAACCTGGTAATACTCTAGGTAAAATGCTATAATGGTATAATTATCTGTCCATTTGTAGAATTCTTTTCATTCTTATCTTTATATTCTTTTAGTCACATGAAATAATAGATTCTTGTTTAGTGTTATTCTTGTAGTAATGCTAGATATAACCAATAAACATTCCTAAGTTCCTCATTAGGGATGACAACCTAGTTTAATATTAGAGATGAAGGTTAATTGATAGGTGGCTACTGTAACAGTGACAAGTTAATAATTACCATATCATTTCTGGCGCCATTGCTATTAGTAGGAGTAATTCTATTTTTAGTAGTGGTGCTAAGAAATGCCAACAAACATTTTTGGTACCATTGCCGGAGAAGGTATTTAACTTAGAAAGTATTGATAATTTTATGTAACTGCTGAGAAGAAAAAATGACCATTGATCTCTGCTCATAACAGACTTACCCTTGTTTTGTCTACTTTAGTATCTTATGCAGGGTAATGTATGCATAATCTTCCAGAGAACTTTGTTGACGATCCAGAAGCATTACTTAAGAAGACTAGAGCTAAACTCAAGAAGGTTCTTGCTCTTGAGTTGGAATATCACCGAATCAGAAGAAGTTTGACACCAGAGTTTGATGCTATGGCACAAAAGAGTCTCCGTGAATTCTCTGCTCCAACAACAGCAAATATTCGTACTGGACCAAAAGTCAATGTTGGAGCAAATGGATTCAAGCTCAAGCCTACACTCATCACTATGGTGTAAGCTAATCAGTTTTGTGGAAAGGCTTATGAAGATGCAAGTGCACATTTACAACACTTTCTAGATATCTACAGCACCTTCACTATCAAGGGAGTACCTAGAGATGCTATTTTACTCCGCCTTTTCCTATTTTCATTATTGGGGAAAGCTAAGCAGTGGTTCTATGCAAATAGAGAGAAACACACTATATGAAATATCTGCTCAACTACTTTCCTGGCCAAGTTTTTTCTCACAGGCAAGACCAATGCTCTGCGCGGGAAAATTTTAAGCTTTCAACAACAACATGATGAATCAATCCCCGAAGCTTGGAAACGCTTTCAAGATTATATTGCAGAATGTCCTCATCATGGGATGAAGAATTGGCTATTACTACAGACTTTCTATCACGGGCTAAACACTAGCACCTGTGAGACCATTGATGCTGCTGTTGGAGGTGTGTTGACATTTCTTACATTACTATGCACTAAGTTATCATCCCTAGCATGATGCTCAAAATGCTGGTAATTATAACTACACTTGAAAACTCTAAATAATATTAAAACATAAATATCCGCAAGCGCACAGATAAATCACCTATTGTAGCATTCTACCCAGAGTATTCCGAGTATCGTTTATTTATTTTAATCCCAAAGGAAGGACCATAAGGCAAATGTTTATATGACTAAATAAATATGCAGACCTATGATAAACTGACCACTCTTATACTTTAGCAGGGGTAAGTCAAGTAAAAGATTAATAAATGATAAATAAGTTCAACATCACAATGGTATTCTAGAGATAGAAAGCGGACACTCATTAAAAGTAATATGACTAATCTAGAGATTCGGTTAGAGTAAAAATTCCTAAGTTATTCCTAAACACTAAGTATTGTTGCTCACTCTAGCATATATATCTTCATCTAGTAAAACTAAATCAAGGCAAAATTATAAGGAACATCAACTAGGGAGAATCCAAAATATAGTCTTCATCTCCTTTGAGACTGGGTTCTACCAATTAATCTATATATGGGGGATGGACTGCAAAGGACTCAACATAGCTATCACCTACGTGATCTATCACCTCTCGACACATAGCGGGCATTCGTAGGGGAATTTCATATCTAAGCACCACGCGCGAACTGAATTAAGTACTCTACGAACATACGCAAATGCAAATCATCAAATAATACTATATCCAATATCTAAAGCAAACTAAGAACATAATAAAGAGAAACATAATATTGGAATAGAACAAAGTCATAAATGAGATACAAAGGCAAATTACCAAATCTTCAGATGAACAGATCCGAAATCCTGAGCAAATTGCCCAACTCTACTCCAAACTCTCTAGAAAGCCTATACTAAGAAATTGAAGAACTAGAGCTCTCTCAATCTAATCTTTAGAAACCATAATATCTGGACTACTCTTGACTTATGATTAGGTGATGATGTCTTTCAGGAGAGGGGTCTGGGTCTTTATTTATAGCCCTGAGGAAGAACCGTCAGTCCTTAGATCAAACCGGCTTCACGAATGGTGGAGATGCATCCTAGGAGGCGGTGGAGGAAGTCTCTGGAAGAACGTAGAGGAATCCCTCGATGGGGGGCCAGGCGGCCCCACCTGAGAGCTGTCGGTCCTCCGCTTCGGTCCCGTGCCTTCTGGTGTCTTCTGGAGTCTTCTGGTGCAATTTCATCATGACTAAGTTTCGTGGCCTTTTTGACAATTTAATCCTATTTTCATTCTCTCTGGAATATCCCTGCTAAAAATAATAATTCACCAAAACTAGTGAAAATTGTCAGTAATAACCCCTATATTTCTATTGTTGACCATTTTTATGCATAAAGTTGACGGTTTGTGATGGATGATAACTACCATCAACAAGGTGAATTCTTGTCACTCAACCTTGCAGATGCAACATCACTAGTTGAGAAAATGACTTCCAATCAAAGCTGGAATGAAAAATGTGTTCAACCTCATAAGAGAGGAGGAGGTATGCATCAACTCAAAGAGGCAAACATGTTGACTGCCAAGGTAGATCTGCTGATAAAGAGGCTCGAAGATCAAATGGGTGAGAAGAAAGAAGTCATGCACATTCATAATTCCCGCTTGACTTGTGAAGAGTGTAAAGACATTGGGCATTCAGGGAGCAACTACCCTGAACTTCAAGAGGATGTGAACTACATCAACAACAATAACAATTATCATCCTCAGCAAAATCAAGGATGGAATCAGCAATAGAAGCCAAACTACCAAGGTAACTTTCAAGATAACAATTATAATGCTTTAAATCAACCACCTTTGAGAGTAATTGCTGGTCAATCTAGATTGTTTGATCAAATGACTAGAAAGGTAGCTTCTACTGATAAAACTTTAGAAACTATAAGCACGAGAATGGATGCCTTTGCTTTTGCCATTAAAAATCAGCACAACTTTAATAAAATGATAGAATCACAATTAGCTCAGCTAGCAGCTGTTGTTCCTCCATTGGAAAAAGGTAAGATTCCAGGCTAGCCGGAAGATTTAGAAACTACAAATCTTGTCGATATTTACAATGCGGCCAATTATTACATCGAACCACCGAAAGTGAAGTGGATTGATTACACACTTCCCGATAAGAAAGGCGATCTAGCGAGACCAGTCATTCCATCTCCATAGGATGCACATTTTCCAGGAAGCTATTTGCGATTTTGGCGCAAGTGTCAACATCATGCCCAAGATAATTTATGATAAGATTTTAGGAGATCCTTTGTTGTACACAAATATGCGTTCGCAACTTGCAGATCAGACACTGTGCTACCCTAAGGGAGTTCTTGAAGATGCTATCATCAGAGTGGGTCAATCATATGTTCCTGTAGACTTTGTGGTTGTGGACATAGGAGGAGATGAGAAATCACCGATCATTTTAGGTCAACCATTCCTATGCACCATGAAGGCCATCATTTATGTGGAGCATGCTTAGATTGTTTTCACTACTAAGGACAAGAAAGAGAAGTTCACATTTAGGAGCTAGATGCTGCACACACCTGCACGACCTCATGCGCCATACAAGAGAGATTAACTAGTGACGATCAAAGAGAAGAAGAAGAATCCTAGAAGCTAGAGGAAGAACAAGGCTAGCCAGGTACAAGAAGAGACTGTCAAGATGATCAACATAATCCAATCAGAGTATGAAGGTTTGCTAGCTCCACCATTCCTAGCCAAGAAGGATGATCCTGGAGTACCGATAATTGAATGTTTAATTAGTCATAAAATTTTCCATAAGACCTACGATATTGGATAGGGTGTCAACATAATGTCTGTAACACCCAAATTTTAGAGATAATGAATTTTGAATAAATTGGATAACAAATAATGGCAAATTAAAATAATAATAAAATATATTTGGTGTTGCATTCATGTTGTTGCATTTATTTTGTTATGTGGTGTGGATTTGTTTTATTTTATTTTGGATTAGAAAATTTATTTGAGATATTTCTTGAAAACAAGTAAACAAAGAAAAGAAAGAAAAATAAAAAAAGAAATAACTTACCTTCTTATCTGATTGGCCCGGCGGCCCAGCTGACCGACGGCCCGAGTTCTTCTCCACGCTCGCGTCTAAGTGGGCCGGCCCAGCGTCGCAGTGGCCAGTCCGACCAAGCCCAACAACGGCCTCTCTCCCTCTTTCTTTTCGCTGACGGGTGGGGGCCACCTGTCGGTCATCTTCTTCCTCGTGACCGAACCGGACACTACGAAGCCGCCGCCGTTCCTTGCCATGTTAGCTAGGGATTCCTACCCGATTTCGGTATTTTGGGGCTACAAATAGGAAGAGGAGACCCTCTATTTTCTGTTTTCCATCTAAAACCCGAGCTACATCATGTGAGATTGAGCGTAGGAGGCCGGAACCCTAGGTTCTCTCGGCCGGTTCGTCGGTGGAGCTTGTGGGGAGGTTCGAGTTCTTTTTCTTAGCTTTGGTGAGTTCGCTATCTCCTCCTCTTTCTTCCCGTGCCCTTCTTTGGTGTTGAGGAGCTATGAATCATGGTTTTGGTGAGCTCGGGTGCACCGGCAATGGCGCCGCCGCCCTAATCTAGCCGCGTCCCGTTTTCGCGCTATAGAAGTCTTTCTAAACTATGTAGGCGAGTTCGGGAGGATATTCTCGTTTGAATGGAGTTGGTAGGGGGATGTTTGGTGGTCGGGAACGACGTGGCCGAGCCTCTCCGGCGAGTTCACGGCGGCGTCCATGGAGTCCACCGGCCGGACTTGAGGATGAAGGCCGGTTTTCTTACTGTAGCACTGCAGATGATTGCGAGCCGTCCGATTCGAGATCAACGGCCCAGATTAGAACTTACCCCTTCGCGGGTAAATTTTATAAAGAGACCCTCGGCTTTTTAGAAATCAACCCGTGGTCCATAGCGTATTTCAGAAAATGCGTTTTCACGTTTTGAAAGCGTATTTTCTTCCGGTTTATTCAAAAATACGTTTTCAGGAAATTACAGTTTTGCCACTAGAATTGTTTTGGTCATAAAAACTTTGTTTTAACTCCGATTTGATCCGTTCAAGTTGCGTTAGGTTCGTAATTGTGAGCTCTACATGTTAGTGTAGTTGTACAGTTAGTTTTGATAATTTATTTTTCGAGTTTATAATTAAGTATTTATTTATCTATAGGAAATCTTAGAAAATTCATAACTTTCACGTTTTAACTCCGAATTTGGTGATCTTTGCGTCTGTGTGATCGTAGAAATGTGTAGAAGAGTTTTATAAACTTTTATTACTGTTTTGCTACTGTTGGTGTACTGTTCTAATTATATCTCTTTGTTTGCTTCGTGTATGTTTAATTGGATGCATGTATGTTGTTGATTGATGATCGAGTATAGAAGGTGAGCAGTATCTGGACGATTTGGAGTATTACTTTGAGCCAAGTCAGCAGTATCACTTGGAGAGCTTTGATCAAGGCAAGTATAACACAGGACTATCCTTTCTACCTATACATTGAAATTATTATACATATGCATGCGCTTACCTTGACAACCTTAGAGACTTTAACTAGTGATTGTTATCTTGATTCCTTGTCAACCTTGGGAATGCATTTGGGTAGCTGTTTGCTAGTGCTTAAACTATGAACAATGATCTTGTAATTTGATTAATGGATCAAGCAATCAACCATTAAGATGATTTTATTACTGTTAAAAGAGGGCTAGAATTTGGTGATCTTTGCGTCTGTGTGATCGTAGAAACGTGTAGAAGAGTTTTATAAACTTTTATTACTGTTTTGCTACTGTTGGTGTACTGTTCTAATTATATCTCTTTGTTTGCTTCGTGTATGTTTGATTGGATGCATGTATGTTGTTGTTTGATGATCGAGTATAGAAGGTGAGCAGTATCTTTACGATTCGGAGTATTACTTTGAGCCAAGTCAGCAGTATCACTTGGAGAGCTTTGATCAAGGCAAGTATAACACAGGACTATCCTTTCTACCTATACATTGAAATTATCATACATATGCATGCGCTTACCTTGACAACCTTAGAGACTTTAACTAGTGATTGTTATCTTGATTCCTTGTCAACCTTGGGAATGCATTTGGGTAGCTGTTTGCTAGTGCTTAAATTATGAACAATGATCTTGTAATTTGATTAATGGATCAAGCAATCAACCATTAAGATGATTTTATTACTGTTAAAAGAGGGCTAGAATTTGGTGATCTTTGCGTCTGTGTGATCGTAGAAACGTGTAGAAGAGTTTTATAAACTTTTATTACTGTTTTGCTACTGTTGGTGTACTGTTCTAATTATATCTCTTTGTTTGCTTCGTGTATGTTTGATTGGATGCATGTGTGTTGTTGTTTGATGATCGAGTATAGAAGGTGAGCAGTATCTTTACGATTCGGAGTATTACTTTGAGCCAAGTCAGCAGTATCACTTGGAGAGCTTTGATCAAGGCAAGTATAACACAGGACTATCCTTTCTACCTATACATTGAAATTATCATACATATGCATGCGCTTACCTTGACAACCTTAGAGACTTTAACTAGTGATTGTTATCTTGATTCCTTGTCAACCTTGGGAATGCATTTGGGTAGCTGTTTGCTAGTGCTTAAACTATGAACAATGATCTTGTAATTTGATTAATGGATCAAGCAATCAACCATTAAGATGATTTTATTACTATTAAAAGAGGGCTAGGGCATGTGCATTATTTTGATGCTCTCGTTTCTCTCCATAAGGACTTATCTGTACGTGATCATCCGGGACATACAGTACAGCTGTGAGGGGTATATGGCTCTGGCTTTAGTTGTTCAAGAGACCTTTTCTAGCTTGTTAGTGGTTACCTTAAATGGCGTAAGAAAGGCTTGCCACGTTGGGTGTAGTGCGAGCCCCTGGCCTAGTGTGTATAGGCTGCGGTTGTTGTGCCACAGGGAAGGGGGGTTCTACATCTGCCTGCCGAGTGAATCTAATGGCCCTAACTTATTAGACGAACTTTTGGATGGCTTTATATGGTTCTCGGGTGTTTGGGCTTGATCTCCCCACTCATTTGGAAATCATGACTCACAGTGAAAGTGTACACCTCTGCGCAGAGTTAAAAACTGGTATACTAGCCGTGCTCACGGATACGAGCGGCCCTGGAACATTTCCAGATAGATGATCACCATTGCTATATCATGTTTAATTATTGTTGATTATTATTATGCTCATGTTAATGCTATTCGTTATCATTATTACAATTGATCATTGATTCTTTAATGGGAAGCGGTTTATCTTGATGCTATTGAATTGCTAATTATATGATTAAAAGCTAAACGCAGTTAAACAATGTCTAGCCTTTTGAGCCTCATGAACCCTGTGTTATATTTGTTGAGTTCGACATGGACTCACCCTTGCTATTTTCACCATAACAGATGAAGATTACGAGGAAGATTATCGTAATGAGTACTAGTCTTGGTGTCAACCAGTCAACCGTGTCCCTATGTGGAGTTTCCGCTGGAGATTACTATTAGTTATTATTATCTATTGTTCAAGACTATGTCTTAAATATTTATTCGCTATGTAATAAGCACTGTGATGATACTATGTAATTTGTCTACTTATGTGTGCGATCATGTCCTGGGGCGCACATGAGTATTTTATGCATCCTATTTTTGTCCTTAAAAATGGGTGTGACAGATTGGTATCAGAGCCGTGTTGACTGTAGGACGCAAGCCTAGTTAGAATGGTCATTGATAGCATCCATACTTCACTTAATTCATGCTTCCTCTTTTCACCTTGTTAATTATTAAAGTTTTATGCTTCCTCTACTTTATTCTATTGTGAAAATACATTGATTCTATCTAATCTGTGTCTAAATCTTGTAGATGCCTCTTCATCCCCGTCTGTCAGCTGCACAGTATGTTGCCTGTTTCAAACCCCAGGAGCCCTATGAAGATGGTGACCAAGAGCTATCTGATGCTGAATCAAGAGTTGGTGATACACCAATGGAGGATGTAGTTATGGGGTGGACTACGAAGCTTCATATCGTGGTTCCTAAAGCTGATGCTTTCTTCCATGACATGTTGACAAGAACCTTAGACAACTACTACTACGACTGGGAAGCTACGTTGGAGTATCGCAGTGCAGAGTATAGTCATCCATGGATGGATTCGTATTGGGAAACGGAGTTATGGGTCAAGAAAAGGGATCCTACCACTAAGGAGCCTAAGGTGGAGTCAAAGTTTATTACCAGAGTGAGCCGGGCAACCGTGGAGACAAGCATGGAGGATGTCGCCTACAATGCATTTGTTTACTACCATGGTCTACGCTCGGACAAGACGTTAAAGGGTGCACTCCGGCATTTTCCTTGTTTCCTATATGACAAGGGTATTTGGACCGTGCCGCTTGCAGATGATTCCTCCTCGACTTTACAAGCTACGGTGGGATTAGCTCGTGAATTGGTTCTCCATGAGGTGGATTTGAAAGATGAGTTGCTAAAGGAAAAAGAACTTAAGGAGCAAGCTTATAAGGAGATTGACCAATTAAGGGCAGAGTTAGGTCGTCCCAAGATTTATGAGAAGCTTAATTAGGAAATAGGAAAAATCCCTATGTAATAGGAACGATAGTAGTTGCGAGTTAATTTTAAGTTTGGATTGTTTTAAGAGTCAGTTTGTGGTGTGAACAATTGTGTGATTGATGGATTGTTATTATGATAATGTGTGATTTGGATCTTTGTAACGTGTGCTGGAGTTTTGTAGATATGGCAACAAGTTCCATGGTTAAGAATATTAAGTTTGGTCAAAATATATTAGTTGAATATGAGGTTAACTTAGTTCTGTCCTTTGCTGATTTTTGGATCAGTCTGGGATGTTTTAGAAATAACTTAAAATCCGTTCATGAGAAATTTAAGAAATTTTACTGGGAATAATTAGACTTCTATATCTTTCCAACCTCGCAAGAATTACTTTAATATCTATTATGAGCTAAGAGATATACCTATTCCAAGTTGTGGTTACTGCACAGTCTGGAATTCTGAAACAGTTTCGGTTAAGTTCAGTTTTTGACCAATTTATTGACAGAATCAGAAAAAGTGTTGTGAATAAAAGTTGTAGATAATTTTGTAAGCTTTCCAACCATGTAAAGATCATCTGAATTGGACGTCTGTAGCTCGAGATATGACAGTTTTACTGAGTTGCTGAAATTGGATTTCGCCCAGAAAAATCAGATTTTGTTTATCTATTGAATACATCATCTCGGATCGTACTGAATTTCATCTTCTGTGTTTTGGAAACAGATGTCAGGTAGAGGTCGTGGCAGAGGTCGTGGAGGTGCTAACCCACCCATTACTATGGAGGAACTCATGCAAACTCAGAATCAGATGATGCAGATGTTTATGCAGCACATGCAAAATAATCCCCCTGCGGGAGGATCACCGCCTGTGCAAGTAAGGGATAAGCGTGGGGAATTTTTGAAGGGACGCCCTCCAGTGTTTTCTCATGCAGCTGATCCTTTAGAGGCAGATGATTGGGTGAGAGCCGTTGAGAAACAGTTGAACATAGCCCAATGCAACGATATGGAAAAGGTGTTATATGCATCTGGCCAGTTACAGGGGACAGCTCAGACTTGGTGGGAGTCGTATCAAGCTGCACGCCCTAACAATGCTACTCCTATCACTTGGAATGAGTTTGTTAGAGATTTTCGAGCTCGTCATATTCCTGAAGGTATAATTGAGCTGAAGTAGGAAGAATTCAGAAACCTTAGGATGGGACAGATGAGCGTTAGTGAATATCATGACAGGTTCACCCAGTTGGCTCGCTATGCTCCTAATGAAGTGAGGGAAGATGCAGACAGGCAGCGTCTTTTCTTGAAGGGAATTTATTATGATCTTCGCTTGCAATTGAAGGGGAATAACTATGCTAGTTTTCAAGAGTTGGTGAATAAAGCTATTGTGCTTGATAATGAGCGCAGAGAGATGGACAGGAAGAGGAAGATGAAGGTACAAAGCTCAGGAAGCAACAACCGTCAACGCACAAATTCTCAGCATGGTTTTCATTAGAAGTTTCAGGGACCGGTTAGCTAGTGGAATCGCAATCTGAATCAGAGGTGGTCCCAAAATTGGCAAAGTAATCAGTCGCAGCAGCGTTCATCATATCCACAGCGTCAACAGTATCAGCAGACTGGGCAACAGACTCCTCGCATTGGAAATCCCAATGTTACCCCCATGAAGAATAGTGCTCCCAGCACGCCTACTAGATGCTTTGTCTGTGGAAAAGAGGGGCATATGTCTTATCATTGTCCTGAGAAGCAGAACCAGTAGACTCCTCAGAGCCAGAAGAGCAACCAGAGGCAATCTGGTACTGGAAGGGTGAATCACGTGTCTTCTGATACAGCTCATGATGCACCGGAAGTTATGATTGGTACGTTCAATGTACATTCTACTCCCGCAACTGTTCTTTTTGACTCTGGAGCATCTCATACATTCATATCCAACATTTTTGTTAAAATGCATAGTATACCCATGCTAGCTATGAAAGAACCTCTCTTAGTAAATTCACCTGGAGGTACCATGCAAACCAGTAATCGTTGTCTTCCAATTAGTATGGTATTAAGGGGGGTAGAGTTTAAGATAACTCCTATAGTGTTGAGGACATCTGGTATTGATGTGATATTGGGTATGGACTGGATGAAGCAAAATCAGGCAGAGATTCAGTGTCAGCAGAAAGTGGTAGTTGTGACTGCACCTAATGGAGATAAAATCAATGTGGATGTAGCAATGCAGAAGCAACCAACCGCTGTGGTGAATCAGCTTGAAGATACTATGAAGGAGAATTCAGTGATTGAGGAATTTCCGGATGTCTTCCCTGATGAATTGCCAGGTATGCCACCTGACCGAGACATTGAATTTCTTATTGAATTACTTCCTGGAACTGCACCTATAGCCAAACGACCATATAGGATGGGAGTAGATGAATTAGAAGAACTTAAGAAACAAATTAAAGAATTACAAGATAAAGGTTTTATTCGACCTAGTTCATCACCTTGGGGAGCACCAGTTATTTTTGTGGATAAGAAAGATGGCGGTCAGAGGATGTATGTTGATTATCGGTCACTAAATGAGGTAACTATCAAAAATAAGTACCCTTTGCCCAGGATTGATGACTTGTTTGATCAGTTGAGAGGTGCTTGTGTGTTCTCTAAGATTGATTTACGTTCTGGTTATCATCAGTTGAAGATTTGTGCTTCTGATATTCCTAAGACAACTTTTACTACAAGGTATGGATTGTATGAGTATACTGTTATGTCGTTTGGATTGACCAATGCACCTGCATACTTTATGTACATGATGAATAAGGTGTTCATGGAATATTTGGATAAGTTTGTGATAGTGTTTATTGATGATATACTGGTATTTTCCAAGACAGAGGTAGAGCATGCTGAACATTTGAGGTTGGTATTGCAGAAGCTTAGAGAGCATAAACTGTATGCGAAGTGAAGTAATTGTGAGTTTTGGTTGAAAGAAGTTTCTTTCCTTGGTCATATTGTTTCTAATGGAGGGATATCAGTGGATCCAGGTAAAGTAAAGGATGTATTGAATTGGAAACCACCTACTGATGCTAGCGAGATTCACAGTTTCTTGGTTTAGCTGGATATTATAGATGGTTCATTGAAGGGTTTTCTAAACTTGCTAAACCTATGACATCTCTGTTAGAGAAGAATGCCAAGTTTGTATGGTCTGATAAATGTCAAGCTAGTTTTGAGGAATTGAAGAAGAGGTTGACTACAGCGCCTGTATTGGTTTTGCCAGATTTGAGTAAGAAGTTTTTTATTTATTGTGATGCTTCTCGTCAAGGTTTGGGATGTGTTCTTATGCAAGAAGGCAGAGTTGTGGCTTATGCATCTAGGCAGTTGAGAAAACATGAGTTGAATTATCCTACGCATGATTTGGAGTTAGCAACTGTAGTTCATGCTTTAAAGATTTGGAGACATTATTTGATTGGACATAAGAGTGATATATACACAATCATAAGAGTTTGAAGTATATTTTTACTCAGTCAGATCTGAATTTGAGGCAACACAGATGGTTAGAGTTGATTAAGGATTATGATATTGAGATACACTATCATCCTAGTAAGGCTAATGTAGTAGCTGATGCTCTTAGTAGGAAAAGTTATGCCAATGAGATACGAACATTGTCTATGACTAGGGAGTTATGTGCTGAATTTGAGTATTTGAATTTGGGAATTGTTACTACTACAATGGAATTAGTGATAGAGTCTACTTTAGAGCAAGAAATCTATAAGGGTCAGTTGAAGGATGAGAAACTAAAGAAGATAGCGGAAGATATAGTGATTGGTAAGTCACCAGGTTTTCGGATGGATCATAATGGAATTTTGTGGTTTGGAAAGAGGCTGTGTGTACCTGAGGATCAAACTGTTAGACAGGCAATTCTTCGCGAAGCTCATGAGTCAGCTTATTCTATTCATCCTGGTAGTACTAAGATGTATTTGGATCTTAAACAGAAATATTGGTGGGTTGGATTAAAACGAGATGTGGCTGATGTAACACCTCAAGTGTTTAGTCCTTAATTGCATTGCATTTGCATAAGCATGACATGCATAATCCATGTTTAGTATTTCATGTAATGCAATTCATGTGTTTGTTTAGGGCTTGCTTGATTGATTTCATAAAGTATTTGTTAGTTGGTGTAACAAAAAGGTAAAGTCATCAATCATGGCCTACAACACCTTAGCTATACTTAGAGTAACATTTGGATCAAGGTTCATGTTGACCAAAATTACAAAATTGCCCTCCATGACAAGTTTGACTTCCATTTGACCATAGAAGGTTCTAGTTTGACCAATTAGAAAGTCTAATTTAGAGATCTTGCATGGAAGAGCACCCTTAAGCAAAGTTGTAAAGAAATTCATGGGGAACAAAAGTCTCAATATGACCATCTCATGAAAATGACCACAACATGCTCAAAAGTGGCCCACAAGTCGGCTAGTAGTGTAATTCCAGGACTTAGAATTTTTCTAAGTCTGGAATTGGACTTTACAGTTTCACTGATGCCTACTTTAGAAGCTTGTAGTTTGCAAACCAAGCCAAACCAGCCTTCACTCATATTGACAAATTTGTAGATCACATGTAGCCCTACAACTTTGCCAATATCACCCAAGCCTGGTTCTAAATGGTTCAAGAGATATCTTGCCATGAACTTGAGCTGTCAGTCGGTTTCAGTAACTGAACCCTGGGTTCAGTTTCACCGAGCACTACTTTGGGGTCATATAGTTTCAATTATAGGCCGAACTAGCCCAGACACTAATTAACAAACTTGTTGCCCTAACATAGCTCTGCAAACTTGATGTTGTCAACTTGGACTGGTTCAGGCTATATTGGAACTTAATCAGCGTTGAAATCCCCCTGTCAGTCGATCATCGATGACCCTTCAGCCGGTTTCAGTCACGAGCCCGACACCGCGCGTCGTGGCGCCCAGGCAGGAGAACGCCGCCGCGTGTCGACCAGGTGCTGCAACCCTCCTCCACGTCGCGAGCTCTGGCGCAATTTGAAAACCGAGCGGCCACCTCCACCTCCCCCGCACGCGCCATTCCCTTCCTCCTCCCTCTCGCTCTGGCCGGAGTCACCGAGGCGGAACTCGGAGACGCCATTGCCGCCGTAGCCATTTCCGAGCTTGCGCACCCACCACCGCTCTCCAAACCACGCCCAGCCCTCCGCCTCATCGCCCTGTACCTCCCCAACCTACTGGCGGCGCTGATTGAGCTCGAGGTGAGCCGCAGTGCCTCTTTCCGCCGCTCCCGAAAGCTCACCGGAGCTCCGCCATGTCCGGGTCACCGTGGCCAGCCTTACTCAGTAGTTCTCCGCCTTCTATCAATCGCGTTTCCCCCTCCCTGTCGTATATAGATGCTAGGGCTATGACGTTACCGACAGCCCCGAGCTAACCGGGTCGGAACGCAACCGTGCACGGCCGCGCCATGGCCGCCGGCCAGGTGCTCACGCGGTCCCTCGGTTCCGCTCCGTCTTCGTCGGGGATGGTGGTCTCGGTAGGTCCGCCTGACGTCAAGGAAGGTGGTGCGCCATTAGGTAGGACGTACGATGGCCGGGACTCGCCGGCGTACCGTCAGGCACCTCGGGCGTCCGCCATCGCCGTCGGTCAGAGTTCTGTGGCGTAGCTATTTTGGGGAAAAGTGGTGGCCTTGATGCGGAATGGGTTGAGCAAGGTGACCGTGAAGGTTAATCGGTCGGAGGAGCCGCCGGCGGCGAGAAATCGCTCGCCGGAGCTCACTGTCGTCGCCCCCCCCTGCTCCCGGTCGCTGACCGCGGGGGCCCGCGTGTCAGTGCCGCGCGCGGGCGGGAGTCCGTGCGGGCCGCGCGCGCGCGTCATGGGCCGCGCCGTTCCCGGGCCGGCCCAGTTTCGATTTGAAATTTATTTCGTTTAATTATTTTGTCACAGAAATTTTTGGTAGTTTAGAAAATGTAAATCTAGGGTTTTAGTGATCCAAAAATCATGAAATAAATTTTGTTAGAATCTACTGGATGTGTAGTATTTTAGAAAAATATAGATCTGGCTTGAGATGTTTAAATTCTGTAAGATTTTATTAGATCCTTTAAATGTGTTTTGGAATGCATACAAATTTGTTTAATTTATAGCTTGAGCTGTAGAGTTCCATAAATTATGAAATTTGGTGGGTAGGTTACTCTATGCTGGTCCTAGCTATGGTAAAAATTTGGGCATCAGTACTTAAGTAATTTTCAAGTTATAAGGCTATCATTTTATTCTAGGAAATAATTGAAGTAATTTTTATAATTTTTCTACATGTGCAATGATATTGTAAATTTTTGGAGAATGTCTTGGTACCCTAGAGTGTCTAAGAAAAATATGAAATCTGTTGTTTGATACTTTTCAATGTGATTTATGATTTATGCAAAAATCAGCCTTTTGGGCTTGTGAATTTTGTATAGGGGGTTTCTGTGAATAAAACTGGTTCAAATTTTTACTGTGGTCTATTTGGAGGTCAGAGAGTCCCCTGTAATTTTTGTAGAATTTTAGGAGCAGTTTACATATATGTTTGAAATTCTACCTAAATAATTAAGTAAATTAAGAAATGGGGTTAAATAAATATTCTAGTTGGTTCCACCTTACTTTCTGGTGTTTTTATACCTAATGTGAACTGTTAGTAACATTAGTTTGGTTTTAGGAGACTTTGGTCATATCAACAAATATTTAACCTTTGTAATTTTAGGTTTTCTGGACAGCTGGAAGTATTTCTAAGTTTGACCTTTGATAAAATTGGTTGTTGGGAAACTTGTAAATACCAAAGTCACAGTAAACTTGATGAACTAGCTTGTGTCAAAATTTGGGAACATTTGGCTTAGTAGTTTGAGAGTTACTGTTGTTTTAAGTGGCAGTTCAGGATCTGCTACTCTCTGTTTTGAGAGGACAGATTCTGGAACTTGTGAAGTTTGATGTGGAAAACTTATGAGTTTGGGGTTGAGGTCTGAAAATGAATTGTAGAGTATTTCTTAGGCTTTCCAGATTGTCCTAGATCATATCTTTTGGAATTGTAAATCTTTAGTTATGATAAAAACAAGTAGCTGCTGTCCAGTATGCTCTATTGTGATGCCTTGTTGATTTATATGGTGTGATATCCTAAGACAAGTTACTTTTGTAATTGTTAGGTGTTAGGGCTTTAACTGAAGATGAGCAACTTTATCTTAGATTAAGTAGATTAGGTGAGTACTCCTCTACCGGAGAGGAAATTTGCACCTACTCTTTTGAAGTGATTTGAATAGAGCGCTAAATTGTTGTACTGCATTTCATTCCGAGCATATTGCATCTCTCATTATGCATTCATGAGATTTATTATGCACTCATGCAATAGGTGTACCGGAGGGGGTAACGCTCCTCGAGTTCGAGCAGACAGTCCCAGAAGAAGTGCTGAGTCAACCAGCGGAGCAGACCGAGCCAATCGGCGAAGAAGACGCCGTTGAAGACCTCCCGGAGTGCCCAGATCACCGGCCTTCCACCTTCCTTAAAGGCAAGCCCCGGTGCATGCTGAACCCATTATTTGATAAAAGATATCTTGAGTACTTTTATTTGTTTACTGCATTATGTAGTAGGAGTTGTATGAAAACAACTGTTGCATTACACCTGTCCTTGTCCAGATACTATGCCCTAATCCTATATTAGGTGTAGGCACGTGTCAATGCTTAGCCCTGCTTAGAACGGTAGAAGTCGGGTGATTTCCGGTCATCCGCGAGAGATAGGACTGGGTCGCGAGTGGCTTATGGCTATCGTGATGGAACCATGCTTTAAAATGAAATTGAGACCGGGCGGGAGTTCGATGGTACAGCTGCAAGACACTTCACGTCTTGGGTGTGGAGCCATGCCCGTCTGAGTCGTTTAAGGACCGATTCGCTGTACGTCCTTGAGTCATGTTGAACGCAGTCTAACACTTAGTTGGCCGGATAAGTCGTTCCGACCGCGAAGTCGAGTAGTATGGTTCAGGCCGGGAATCGAATGGTAGGTTGCTTCTTGGAGGAGAGAAAGGATGTGCTTGGGGACATTGGCGTGAGACCAAGGGGGGTTAGAGTCCCTAGCACCTGGCAGAGTGTCGCCCTTGGGGTCGCGACATCATTCGGACCCGCGATTCCTGAACTGTACGAAAGATGACCTGAGCAGCCCTCGCCAGGCGCGTCTCGGTGAGTGTTAGAAATACCCCTCCAGCTGGATAGGAATTCGATTCGAATCGCCGTCGCTCCCGGTTAGTGAGCACTTGACTTGAGCAGCGGCAACGTAGATCTCATTAATTAAACAGATGGTTAAGTGAATGATACAATGTTGCCACAAATTATACCTGCTATGGAATAATATGAATAATTGTTTGATGATAATCAAGTGCATGTTTAGTACAGGTGCTAAGATAGATGACAGGTAAATGCTAAAAATAACTGCTAGTACAGGTTATAAAGAGTTTCAGCTACTTATGCCTTTATGCAAAATGTGGTGTCAGCTAGCCTCTTGTGTAAGCCTTGCATAATCCTTGGTGTCTACTTTATTTTTGGTTTACGACGGGTAAGTCTAGCTGAGTACATTCCAGTACTCAGGGTTTATTCCCTCCTGTTGCAGATGACATGCTTTACCAAGGCTTCTGCAAGACTTGTCTTCACCCCGCGGGGGATGAGGACTAGATCACACGGGCGTGATCATCTTTATGTACTTTCCTCGTTCTTTTGTGGGATGTCGATCTATCCAAACTGGCAGTATTTAAGTAACTTCAGTGTGTGTTAGGCTTCCGCTACTTTCAAACTCGGTTTGTAATAATTGCTACTCCGTGGTGTTAACTTATTTCGGAACTACTTGTGAAATGTAACGTATGATGTGTATGTTGAATGATGCGATCCTGGTTGTAAACAGTTTGGTTTGAAATCCTTCGTGATTTCGATTGACTACCGGGATTATATGGGCTCAAGTTTGAAAATTTGAGCGCTTCGGTGCTTGTTTTCGTACTTGTGCTCTTATAATTTGGTCGGTTCTGTTACAGCTGGTATCGGAGCATAATTCAACATTAAGCACATCATTACGAGTAATTAAAAACAAAAGTATTTGTTTGCGAAAAGGGTTAAACTTTAAAAAGTATTTTATAAGTATGCCAGTGATCACATCCCTTAGCCCAAATAAGGACTCTTAGGTGGCTTATTATAAAGACTAACTTGGGGGCCTTGTTTGTTTTTGTTTCGTCGTCCATACGGCGTGATATTGTATGGATGCCATCCACTTGGGTGGTAATGTATGGATCAATTACCTCGACGCTCTGGTAAGTGTGAGTTGTGAGAGCATGATCGTCCAACCGGCGGTCTAGGGGAGAGTAGTTTTGGTGGTTTGCATATTTACATGTTCAAACCATGTAACTATGTAAAAGCACTTAATTGTGGGCATCTATCCATCGGGTAGCTTTGATACTGAAATATATACATCTGGGGATGTGTATATGGAAAGTATTTAGTTTACTGCTTCCTGTATGTTATTTTGGGAATTGTTGGGCTGCAATGGAAATTTTCTGCAGGTACACTAACAGCGTAACGTGTAGACCGATAGTTTCGCTTATATGAGAGAACGTATGTATGCCACCGTTTAGCGTTAGCATATTAGTTTTCTACTAAGGTGAGCGGACGTACGGATCGTGCATGCATCATGTTTAATTATATCATACATGTCATTTACTCCCTCCTTAAAAATTTTAATAGTCCCGACTAAAGATAAATTTCGTATCCCCTAAATGATTCTCACTTTAAGTCACATCTTGTTGATACAGATGGCTCGTACCCGGATGACAGCCCGTAAATCAACGGGTGGAAGGGTCCCTCGCCACCAGTTAGCTCCACGGGAGCCCCGTCCTGAGCCCTCCGAGGTGGAACAGTTACGGGCTGAGCTGGCTGAGGTGACCGCTGCCAGGGATGCAGCACGGCAACAATTGGAGCAAGTCATTCATGATCGAGATCAAGAAACACTTGCAGTCCAAAGGTTGACAGTGGCCAATCGCAACTGTCAGCGTATGTTGGTCCGTGTAATGGAACAGAGGGATGAAGCCTGGTACGAGGAGAACGTTCTGAGAGCTCGTCAGTTCGAGCTCGAACAACAGTTGGAAAATGCTGAAGAATACAATGACAATCTTCATGAAGAAGTGCACCGCCTGAACAACCAGCTAAATCCTCTGCTACCTAGGAACAACAATGTTGATGAGGAGATGGGTTCCGGAATCTTCATGGCAGAGGATGATGAAGATGAAGTGGAGGTCAATGGGCCACAAGATGCTCCACCTGCGGAAGCACCAGAGGAAGAGCCAGAAGAAGAAGAAGACGAAGAGTTAGAGCCTGTCAGTGATGAGGACGGCGGGGAGATCCTTGACACGGACTCGGAGGATGATGCTTAGAGTAGTCGTCACGTACCTTTAATGTTAGGATCGTCTTTTGCGCCTCCCTGTGTAGGAGTGAGGCCTTGTAATAATTTGACGTTGGGATGTAAGGTTGAACCGTATGTTTCTTGAATGTAGTTTGAACCTGATAATTTCGATCGCAATGGGATGTCTTATTGTGTTGTGTTCGATGATGGTGTCACGATTAGCTCCCTTCGGTGCCGCGACGAAACCGAGGGCCTCCTATGGCGCGCGACATAAGGTTGTGCTGCTTGGCACGCGCAGGTATCGAGGTGGCTAGTCCTGATCCAACATAGAACTCTCCATTGAGAAGTCTCTTTGTGGTCAGTTTGAAGTAGCCTTTCACAGTCACTAACAATCTTGAAATCAAATCAAAGTACCGGGCAAAAAGGTCAAAATCACGTAGATAGCAACGTAAACGATCCGATAACCGTTGTGCTCCCTGTGAGTGAGCCTTTATCGGAGAACGTCTTGATGGATTACCAAGTACGAGTTCGGCAATTGATGCGCTTGAATGGATCGTGCGGTTGTGATGAATTATTGTGTCTTATTTATTATGAGAATTTTATTCTTGAAGACAGTTTGACATTTCGCAATAATTCATCTACAAATTTCCCACATCGTCAGTGCTCATTGGCTATGCATTTTGCAGATGTCGTACAATCTTCGTAGAGGTCGTGGAAATGAGGAGGAGGACCAGCCGCCCCCTCCGCCACAACCTACTCCGGCGGAGTTAATGCAAACAGTAGTTGAGGGGCAGCGTATGTTGGCCGACGCATTGCGCCAAATGGCCAATCGAGAGGCTCGGCATGGTCGTCAGGGCCCGGAGCCAAACCAATACAGCGACTTCAAGGACTTCCTGGATACAAAGCCCCCGCTTTTTAAGGAAGCGGAAGAGCCCCTGCAGGCTGATGAATGGTTGAATACAATTGAGCAAAAGTTTCGTTTGTTACGCCTAACTGATGAGCTGAAAACGGAGTATGCCTCCCATCAATTGCATGGTCCAGCAGGCATCTGGTGGAGTCACTATCGCTCCACGCTCCCTGCTAATGTCCCGATCGCTTGGGATCAGTTTAAGGCGGCATTCCGGGGGAATTATATCCCTCCAGGTCTGATGGCAATCAAGCATACAGAGTTTATGAGGCTGTCACAGGGAAACAAGAGCTTAACTGAGTACTTGCAGTCCTTCAACAACTTGGCAAGGTACGCCACGGAGTTTGTAGATACTGATGCCAAAAAGATTGCTAGTTTCAAAAGGGGCCTCGGCCCAAAGCTAATGAAGACTATGGGTACTAGCAAGTGTACCACTTTTAATGATTTCATCAGTGATGCTTTGACACAAGAGAACAATAATGCTATTTATTCTGCTTCTAAGAGCCGGAAAAGGGCCCTTGAGGCAAGTGCTTCTCAGTCAAGGGCCTCAGCAGCACCCAGGTCTTCTCCACGCCCGCCTGCTCAGAATACAAGGTTCCGTCCGCCACAGAAAAAGCCGGCTGCGAAAACTGGGTTCCGTAAGGCATATACTGTCGCTCTGCCAAAGGGGACTTCTGGTCAGAGTAGTTCGAGTGTTCCTCCTAGCAATATGCCTTGCTGGAATTGCAACAAGCCAGGTCATTGGGCCCGGAACTGTCCGTACCCTAAGAAAAATGTCAATCAAGGTGGTCGTCAGGGACATGCTCACTATAACAGCATTGAAGAAATTCCATCTGGTGAGGTAGTCACGGCTGGTAAGTTCCTAGTTGACCAACACCCCGCAGTGGTACTTTTTGATTCAGGTGCTTCGCATTCCTTTATCAGTCCTAAGTTTGCATCCAAATTTGCACATAAGTTGCATACTGTTGAAGGTGTGGGTTATTGTATTAGTGCTGCAAGTGGGAATATTTCCACAAACAAAGTAGTGGGGAACCTTAAGTTTGAGATAGAAGGGCGAAGTTATTCGCTTGCTCTATTGGTGTTACCGGGGTTAGACATAGATGTTATCTTGGGAATGAATTGGATGAGTCAGAATGGGGTACTCATTGACACATCTGCTCGGGTAGTTATGCTCAGAGATCCTACCGATCAAAAGGGTTTTCTAGTTCAACTTCCCAGAAAAGTTGAATTGTCGGGGGAAATTCATGCTGTGCAAGCAAAGGCGTTGACTGAAATTCCCGTAGTAAATGAGTTTCCGGATGTTTTTCCCGATGATTTGCCGGGGCTCCCTCCGGATCGGGATGTGGAATTTAAAATCGAGTTGCTGCCTGGTACCGCACCCATCTCTAGGAGACCCTATAGAATGCCTCCAAATGAGTTAGCTGAGCTTAAGGTACAATTGAATGAACTTCTGAAGAAGGGGTTGATCCGTCCTAGCTCATCTCCGTGGGGTTGCCCTGCTATCTTTGTAAAGAAGAAGGATCAAACCTTGCGGATGTGCGTGGACTATAGACCTCTGAATGCAGTCACTGTCAAGAATAAGTATCCTCTGCCGCGTATCGACATCTTGTTCGATCAATTGTCCAAAGCTAAAGTCTTTTCCAAGATTGATCTAAGGTCTGGGTATCATCAGATTAAAATCCGTCCTGAAGATGTTCCAAAAACAGCCTTCTCGACGAGATACGGCCTTTATGAGTATCTTGTCATGTCCTTCGGTCTGACTAATGCCCCAGCACACTTCATGTGCTTGATGAATTCGGTGTTTATGCCCGAATTGGACAAGTTTGTGGTGGTGTTCATTGATGACATCTTAGTGTATTCTGAAAATGAGGAAGACCACGCGGAACACTTGCGTATTGTCCTCAGCAGATTGCGTGAGCATAAACTGTATGCGAAGTTCAGTAAATGCGAATTCTGGCTTCGGGAAGTACCTTTTCTTGGGCATGTATTGTCCGATGGAGGTATTATGGTGGATCCCACCAAGGTAGAAGAAGTATTGAATTGGAAGGCTCCTACTTCGGTTCATGAGGTCCGGAGTTTTCTTGGGTTGGCTGGCTATTATCGTCGCTTCATCCCGGATTTCTCAAAAATAGCCAAACCCATGACTCGGTTGCTGCAAAAAGACACCAGGTTTGTCTGGACTCCTGAGTGTGATGCGGCTTTTCACCAACTGCGAACCCTCCTAACCTCGGCTCCGGTTTTGGCACAACCGGATATCGAGAAACCTTTTGATGTTTACTGTGATGCCTCAGGCATAGGTTTGGGAGGTGTTCTGATGCAGGAAGGCCGAGTAATTGCATATACTTCACGGCAACTTCGGAAACATGAGGTGAATTATCCAACGCATGACTTAGAACTGGCCGCAGTTGTTCATGCTTTGAAGGTGTGGCGGCATTATCTGCTGGGCAATGTCTGCAATATCTATACAGACCACAAAAGCCTCAAATACATCTTCACCCAACCCGAGCTAAATATGCGTCAGAGAAGATGGCTTGAGCTGATTAAAGATTATAATTTCCAAGTGCACTATCACCCAGGCAAGGCAAACGTGGTTGCGGACGCTTTGAGCCGTAAATCTCATTGCCATTCCTTAGTTGAAACTGATTTTCACCAATCCCGCCTGTTACATCCGGCAGTCTTGTACAACATCACTGTCAGTGGTACTCTCAGAAATAAAATCATCGAGCTCCAAAAGACTGATCCGGGTATATTTCACATAAAACGGAAGATGAAAGAGGAAGAAACTAAGCATTTCAGGTTAGATGACGAAGGTGTGCTGTGGTTCAAGGATAGGTTAGTGGTACCTAAGGATCGAGAGCTTAGAGATCAGATCCTGTCCGAAGCGCATTCTTCCAAGTTGTCCATCCATCCTGGTAGTAATAAGATGTATTATGATTTGAAGCCACTCTACTGGTGGACCAAGATGCGGAAAGAGATAGCTGCATATGTTGCTAGATGTGACACCTGTTGCAGAGTGAAAGCCGTGCATATGAAAGCTGGGTTGCTTCAGCCACTTTCCATTCCAGGCTGGAAATGGGAAGAAATAAGTATGGATTTCATTGTCGGACTTCCTCCCACAGTCAAAAATCATAACTCTATCTGGGTAATTGTTGACCGTTTGACCAAATCAGCTCATTTCATCCCCGTGAGAGTGGACTATCGTCCTACTGACTATGCTGAGTTGTACTTCAATCAGATAGTCCGGCTTCATGGGATACCTCGTACAATCGTTTCTGATCGGGGTCCCCAGTTCACTGCTCGCTTTTGGGAGCATTTGCATCACCTTCTGGGAACCAAGTTAGTGAGAAGCTCTGCTTATCACCCCCAGACATCTGGTCAGACGGAACGAGTTAACCAAATTTTGGAAGATCTGTTGCGGGCATGCGTCATTTCATCCAAGGGTTCTTGGGAAAAATGGCTACCTTTAGCTGAATTCTCGTACAATAACAGTTATCAAGAGAGTATTAAAATGGCCCCATTCGAAGCTTTGTACGGTCGAAAGTGCCGAACTCCACTAAACTGGGTAGAAGCTGGGGAAAGAAGGTATTATGGCATTGATTTTGTCCAGGAAGCCGAGGAGCAAGTCCGTACTATTCAGAAACATATGGCTGCGGCCCAAGCTAGACAGAAAAGCTATGCTGATCGTCGCAGAAAACCACTCGAATTTGAAGTTGGGGACTTCGTTTATTTGAAAGTTTCTCCAATGAAGAGTGTCCAACGTTTTGGCGTTAAGCGAAAGCTTGCACCAAGATACGTGGGTCCTTTCCAGATCATAGGCAAGAGTGGAGCTGTTGCGTACAAAATCCAGTTGCCTCCTGAGATGAGGGCCATATTCAATGTTTTCCATGTATCTCAGCTTAAAAAGTGTCTTCGAGTTCCTGAGGAACAAGTTCCGTTAGGAGATATCAGGCTGGAATCCGACTTAACCTATGAAGAAAAACCAGTCCGAGTGATCGATACTCAGGAACGAGTAACTAGAAGTAAAGTGGTTAAGTGGTACAAAGTGATGTGGAGTAATCAGGGTAGTGAGAGTGATGCTACGTGGGAACGGGAAGATTATTTGCGGGATGGTTATAAAGAATTCTATGAAAAATGGTACGCTTTCCAAATCTCGGGACGAGATTTTTATAAGGGGGGAGGGCTGTAACACCTCAAGTGTTTAGTCCTTAATTGCATTGCATTTGCATAAGCATGACATGCATAATCCATGTTTAGTATTTCATGTAATGCAATTCATGTGTTTGTTTAGGGCTTGCTTGATTGATTTCATAAAGTATTTGTTAGTTGGTGTA
>CM039587.1:25519768-25549156 GCA_022457205.1 Saccharum spontaneum | reverse complement strand
AACCGGCGGTCTAGGGGAGAGTAGTTTTGGTGGTTTGCATATTTACATGTTCAAACCATGTAACTATGTAAAAGCACTTAATTGTGGGCATCTATCCATCGGGTAGCTTTGATACTGAAATATATACATCTGGGGATGTGTATATGGAAAGTATTTAGTTTACTGCTTCCTGTATGTTATTTTGGGAATTGTTGGGCTGCAATGGAAATTTTCTGCAGGTACACTAACAGCGTAACGTGTAGACCGATAGTTTCGCTTATATGAGAGAACGTATGTATGCCACCGTTTAGCGTTAGCATATTAGTTTTCTACTAAGGTGAGCGGACGTACGGATCGTGCATGCATCATGTTTAATTATATCATACATGTCATTTACTCCCTCCTTAAAAATTTTAATAGTCCCGACTAAAGATAAATTTCGTATCCCCTAAATGATTCTCACTTTAAGTCACATCTTGTTGATACAGATGGCTCGTACCCGGATGACAGCCCGTAAATCAACGGGTGGAAGGGTCCCTCGCCACCAGTTAGCTCCACGGGAGCCCCGTCCTGAGCCCTCCGAGGTGGAACAGTTACGGGCTGAGCTGGCTGAGGTGACCGCTGCCAGGGATGCAGCACGGCAACAATTGGAGCAAGTCATTCATGATCGAGATCAAGAAACACTTGCAGTCCAAAGGTTGACAGTGGCCAATCGCAACTGTCAGCGTATGTTGGTCCGTGTAATGGAACAGAGGGATGAAGCCTGGTACGAGGAGAACGTTCTGAGAGCTCGTCAGTTCGAGCTCGAACAACAGTTGGAAAATGCTGAAGAATACAATGACAATCTTCATGAAGAAGTGCACCGCCTGAACAACCAGCTAAATCCTCTGCTACCTAGGAACAACAATGTTGATGAGGAGATGGGTTCCGGAATCTTCATGGCAGAGGATGATGAAGATGAAGTGGAGGTCAATGGGCCACAAGATGCTCCACCTGCGGAAGCACCAGAGGAAGAGCCAGAAGAAGAAGAAGACGAAGAGTTAGAGCCTGTCAGTGATGAGGACGGCGGGGAGATCCTTGACACGGACTCGGAGGATGATGCTTAGAGTAGTCGTCACGTACCTTTAATGTTAGGATCGTCTTTTGCGCCTCCCTGTGTAGGAGTGAGGCCTTGTAATAATTTGACGTTGGGATGTAAGGTTGAACCGTATGTTTCTTGAATGTAGTTTGAACCTGATAATTTCGATCGCAATGGGATGTCTTATTGTGTTGTGTTCGATGATGGTGTCACGATTAGCTCCCTTCGGTGCCGCGACGAAACCGAGGGCCTCCTATGGCGCGCGACATAAGGTTGTGCTGCTTGGCACGCGCAGGTATCGAGGTGGCTAGTCCTGATCCAACATAGAACTCTCCATTGAGAAGTCTCTTTGTGGTCAGTTTGAAGTAGCCTTTCACAGTCACTAACAATCTTGAAATCAAATCAAAGTACCGGGCAAAAAGGTCAAAATCACGTAGATAGCAACGTAAACGATCCGATAACCGTTGTGCTCCCTGTGAGTGAGCCTTTATCGGAGAACGTCTTGATGGATTACCAAGTACGAGTTCGGCAATTGATGCGCTTGAATGGATCGTGCGGTTGTGATGAATTATTGTGTCTTATTTATTATGAGAATTTTATTCTTGAAGACAGTTTGACATTTCGCAATAATTCATCTACAAATTTCCCACATCGTCAGTGCTCATTGGCTATGCATTTTGCAGATGTCGTACAATCTTCGTAGAGGTCGTGGAAATGAGGAGGAGGACCAGCCGCCCCCTCCGCCACAACCTACTCCGGCGGAGTTAATGCAAACAGTAGTTGAGGGGCAGCGTATGTTGGCCGACGCATTGCGCCAAATGGCCAATCGAGAGGCTCGGCATGGTCGTCAGGGCCCGGAGCCAAACCAATACAGCGACTTCAAGGACTTCCTGGATACAAAGCCCCCGCTTTTTAAGGAAGCGGAAGAGCCCCTGCAGGCTGATGAATGGTTGAATACAATTGAGCAAAAGTTTCGTTTGTTACGCCTAACTGATGAGCTGAAAACGGAGTATGCCTCCCATCAATTGCATGGTCCAGCAGGCATCTGGTGGAGTCACTATCGCTCCACGCTCCCTGCTAATGTCCCGATCGCTTGGGATCAGTTTAAGGCGGCATTCCGGGGGAATTATATCCCTCCAGGTCTGATGGCAATCAAGCATACAGAGTTTATGAGGCTGTCACAGGGAAACAAGAGCTTAACTGAGTACTTGCAGTCCTTGCAACAACTTGGCAAGGTACGCCACGGAGTTTGTAGATACTGATGCCAAAAAGATTGCTAGTTTCAAAAGGGGCCTCGGCCCAAAGCTAATGAAGACTATGGGTACTAGCAAGTGTACCACTTTTAATGATTTCATCAGTGATGCTTTGACACAAGAGAACAATAATGCTATTTATTCTGCTTCTAAGAGCCGGAAAAGGGCCCTTGAGGCAAGTGCTTCTCAGTCAAGGGCCTCAGCAGCACCCAGGTCTTCTCCACGCCCGCCTGCTCAGAATACAAGGTTCCGTCCGCCACAGAAAAAGCCGGCTGCGAAAACTGGGTTCCGTAAGGCATATACTGTCGCTCTGCCAAAGGGGACTTCTGGTCAGAGTAGTTCGAGTGTTCTCCTAGCAATATGCCTTGCTGGAATTGCAACAAGCCAGGTCATTGGGCCCGGAACTGTCCGTACCCTAAGAAAAATGTCAATCAAGGTGGTCGTCAGGGACATGCTCACTATAACAGCATTGAAGAAATTCCATCTGGTGAGGTAGTCACGGCTGGTAAGTTCCTAGTTGACCAACACCCCGCAGTGGTACTTTTTGATTCAGGTGCTTCGCATTCCTTTATCAGTCCTAAGTTTGCATCCAAATTTGCACATAAGTTGCATACTGTTGAAGGTGTGGGTTATTGTATTAGTGCTGCAAGTGGAATATTTCCACAAACAAAGTAGTGGGGAACCTTAAGTTTGAGATAGAAGGGCGAAGTTATTCGCTTGCTCTATTGGTGTTACCGGGGTTAGACATAGATGTTATCTTGGGAATGAATTGGATGAGTCAGAATGGGGTACTCATTGACACATCTGCTCGGGTAGTTATGCTCAGAGATCCTACCGATCAAAAGGGTTTTCTAGTTCAACTTCCCAGAAAAGTTGAATTGTCGGGGGAAATTCATGCTGTGCAAGCAAAGGCGTTGACTGAAATTCCCGTAGTAAATGAGTTTCCGGATGTTTTTCCCGATGATTTGCCGGGGCTCCCTCCGGATCGGGATGTGGAATTTAAAATCGAGTTGCTGCCTGGTACCGCACCCATCTCTAGGAGACCCTATAGAATGCCTCCAAATGAGTTAGCTGAGCTTAAGGTACAATTGAATGAACTTCTGAAGAAGGGGTTGATCCGTCCTAGCTCATCTCCGTGGGGTTGCCCTGCTATCTTTGTAAAGAAGAAGGATCAAACCTTGCGGATGTGCGTGGACTATAGACCTCTGAATGCAGTCACTGTCAAGAATAAGTATCCTCTGCCGCGTATCGACATCTTGTTCGATCAATTGTCCAAAGCTAAAGTCTTTTCCAAGATTGATCTAAGGTCTGGGTATCATCAGATTAAAATCCGTCCTGAAGATGTTCCAAAAACAGCCTTCTCGACGAGATACGGCCTTTATGAGTATCTTGTCATGTCCTTCGGTCTGACTAATGCCCCAGCACACTTCATGTGCTTGATGAATTCGGTGTTTATGCCCGAATTGGACAAGTTTGTGGTGGTGTTCATTGATGACATCTTAGTGTATTCTGAAAATGAGGAAGACCACGCGGAACACTTGCGTATTGTCCTCAGCAGATTGCGTGAGCATAAACTGTATGCGAAGTTCAGTAAATGCGAATTCTGGCTTCGGGAAGTACCTTTTCTTGGGCATGTATTGTCCGATGGAGGTATTATGGTGGATCCCACCAAGGTAGAAGAAGTATTGAATTGGAAGGCTCCTACTTCGGTTCATGAGGTCCGGAGTTTTCTTGGGTTGGCTGGCTATTATCGTCGCTTCATCCCGGATTTCTCAAAAATAGCCAAACCCATGACTCGGTTGCTGCAAAAAGACACCAGGTTTGTCTGGACTCCTGAGTGTGATGCGGCTTTTCACCAACTGCGAACCCTCCTAACCTCGGCTCCGGTTTTGGCACAACCGGATATCGAGAAACCTTTTGATGTTTACTGTGATGCCTCAGGCATAGGTTTGGGAGGTGTTCTGATGCAGGAAGGCCGAGTAATTGCATATACTTCACGGCAACTTCGGAAACATGAGGTGAATTATCCAACGCATGACTTAGAACTGGCCGCAGTTGTTCATGCTTTGAAGGTGTGGCGGCATTATCTGCTGGGCAATGTCTGCAATATCTATACAGACCACAAAAGCCTCAAATACATCTTCACCCAACCCGAGCTAAATATGCGTCAGAGAAGATGGCTTGAGCTGATTAAAGATTATAATTTCCAAGTGCACTATCACCCAGGCAAGGCAAACGTGGTTGCGGACGCTTTGAGCCGTAAATCTCATTGCCATTCCTTAGTTGAAACTGATTTTCACCAATCCCGCCTGTTACATCCGGCAGTCTTGTACAACATCACTGTCAGTGGTACTCTCAGAAATAAAATCATCGAGCTCCAAAAGACTGATCCGGGTATATTTCACATAAAACGGAAGATGAAAGAGGAAGAAACTAAGCATTTCAGGTTAGATGACGAAGGTGTGCTGTGGTTCAAGGATAGGTTAGTGGTACCTAAGGATCGAGAGCTTAGAGATCAGATCCTGTCCGAAGCGCATTCTTCCAAGTTGTCCATCCATCCTGGTAGTAATAAGATGTATTATGATTTGAAGCCACTCTACTGGTGGACCAAGATGCGGAAAGAGATAGCTGCATATGTTGCTAGATGTGACACCTGTTGCAGAGTGAAAGCCGTGCATATGAAAGCTGGGTTGCTTCAGCCACTTTCCATTCCAGGCTGGAAATGGGAAGAAATAAGTATGGATTTCATTGTCGGACTTCCTCCCACAGTCAAAAATCATAACTCTATCTGGGTAATTGTTGACCGTTTGACCAAATCAGCTCATTTCATCCCCGTGAGAGTGGACTATCGTCCTACTGACTATGCTGAGTTGTACTTCAATCAGATAGTCCGGCTTCATGGGATACCTCGTACAATCGTTTCTGATCGGGGTCCCCAGTTCACTGCTCGCTTTTGGGAGCATTTGCATCACCTTCTGGGAACCAAGTTAGTGAGAAGCTCTGCTTATCACCCCCAGACATCTGGTCAGACGGAACGAGTTAACCAAATTTTGGAAGATCTGTTGCGGGCATGCGTCATTTCATCCAAGGGTTCTTGGGAAAAATGGCTACCTTTAGCTGAATTCTCGTACAATAACAGTTATCAAGAGAGTATTAAAATGGCCCCATTCGAAGCTTTGTACGGTCGAAAGTGCCGAACTCCACTAAACTGGGTAGAAGCTGGGGAAAGAAGGTATTATGGCATTGATTTTGTCCAGGAAGCCGAGGAGCAAGTCCGTACTATTCAGAAACATATGGCTGCGGCCCAAGCTAGACAGAAAAGCTATGCTGATCGTCGCAGAAAACCACTCGAATTTGAAGTTGGGGACTTCGTTTATTTGAAAGTTTCTCCAATGAAGAGTGTCCAACGTTTTGGCGTTAAGCGAAAGCTTGCACCAAGATACGTGGGTCCTTTCCAGATCATAGGCAAGAGTGGAGCTGTTGCGTACAAAATCCAGTTGCCTCCTGAGATGAGGGCCATATTCAATGTTTTCCATGTATCTCAGCTTAAAAAGTGTCTTCGAGTTCCTGAGGAACAAGTTCCGTTAGGAGATATCAGGCTGGAATCCGACTTAACCTATGAAGAAAAACCAGTCCGAGTGATCGATACTCAGGAACGAGTAACTAGAAGTAAAGTGGTTAAGTGGTACAAAGTGATGTGGAGTAATCAGGGTAGTGAGAGTGATGCTACGTGGGAACGGGAAGATTATTTGCGGGATGGTTATAAAGAATTCTATGAAAAATGGTACGCTTTCCAAATCTCGGGACGAGATTTTTATAAGGGGGGAGGGCTGTAACACCTCAAGTGTTTAGTCCTTAATTGCATTGCATTTGCATAAGCATGACATGCATAATCCATGTTTAGTATTTCATGTAATGCAATTCATGTGTTTGTTTAGGGCTTGCTTGATTGATTTCATAAAGTATTTGTTAGTTGGTGTAACAAAAAGGTAAAGTCATCAATCATGGCCTACAACACCTTAGCTATACTTAGAGTAACATTTGGATCAAGGTTCATGTTGACCAAAATTACAAAATTGCCCTCCATGACAAGTTTGACTTCCATTTGACCATAGAAGGTTCTAGTTTGACCAATTAGAAAGTCTAATTTAGAGATCTTGCATGGAAGAGCACCCTTAAGCAAAGTTGTAAAGAAATTCATGGGGAACAAAAGTCTCAATATGACCATCTCATGAAAATGACCACAACATGCTCAAAAGTGGCCCACAAGTCGGCTAGTAGTGTAATTCCAGGACTTAGAATTTTTCTAAGTCTGGAATTGGACTTTACAGTTTCACTGATGCCTACTTTAGAAGCTTGTAGTTTGCAAACCAAGCCAAACCAGCCTTCACTCATATTGACAAATTTGTAGATCACATGTAGCCCTACAACTTTGCCAATATCACCCAAGCCTGGTTCTAAATGGTTCAAGAGATATCTTGCCATGAACTTGAGCTGTCAGTCGGTTTCAGTAACTGAACCCTGGGTTCAGTTTCACCGAGCACTACTTTGGGGTCATATAGTTTCAATTATAGGCCGAACTAGCCCAGACACTAATTAACAAACTTGTTGCCCTAACATAGCTCTGCAAACTTGATGTTGTCAACTTGGACTGGTTCAGGCTATATTGGAACTTAATCAGCGTTGAAATCCCCCTGTCAGTCGATCATCGATGACCCTTCAGCCGGTTTCAGTCACGAGCCCGACACCGCGCGTCGTGGCGCCCAGGCAGGAGAACGCCGCCGCGTGTCGACCAGGTGCTGCAACCCTCCTCCACGTCGCGAGCTCTGGCGCAATTTGAAAACCGAGCGGCCACCTCCACCTCCCCCGCACGCGCCATTCCCTTCCTCCTCCCTCTCGCTCTGGCCGGAGTCACCGAGGCGGAACTCGGAGACGCCATTGCCGCCGTAGCCATTTCCGAGCTTGCGCACCCACCACCGCTCTCCAAACCACGCCCAGCCCTCCGCCTCATCGCCCTGTACCTCCCCAACCTACTGGCGGCGCTGATTGAGCTCGAGGTGAGCCGCAGTGCCTCTTTCCGCCGCTCCCGAAAGCTCACCGGAGCTCCGCCATGTCCGGGTCACCGTGGCCAGCCTTACTCAGTAGTTCTCCGCCTTCTATCAATCGCGTTTCCCCCTCCCTGTCGTATATAGATGCTAGGGCTATGACGTTACCGACAGCCCCGAGCTAACCGGGTCGGAACGCAACCGTGCACGGCCGCGCCATGGCCGCCGGCCAGGTGCTCACGCGGTACCTCGGTTCCGCTCCGTCTTCGTCGGGGATGGTGGTCTCGGTAGGTCCGCCTGACGTCAAGGAAGGTGGTGCGCCATTAGGTAGGACGTACGATGGCCGGGACTCGCCGGCGTACCGTCAGGCACCTCGGGCGTCCGCCATCGCCGTCGGTCAGAGTTCTGTGGCGTAGCTATTTTGGGGAAAAGTGGTGGCCTTGATGCGGAATGGGTTGAGCAAGGTGACCGTGAAGGTTAATCGGTCGGAGGAGCCGCCGGCGGCGAGAAATCGCTCGCCGGAGCTCACTGTCGTCGCCCCCCTGCTCCCGGTCGCTGACCGCGGGGGCCCGCGTGTCAGTGCCGCGCGCGGGCGGGAGTCCGTGCGGGCCGCGCGCGCGCGTCATGGGCCGCGCCGTTCCCGGGCCGGCCCAGTTTCGATTTGAAATTTATTTCGTTTAATTATTTTGTCACAGAAATTTTTGGTAGTTTAGAAAATGTAAATCTAGGGTTTTAGTGATCCAAAAATCATGAAATAAATTTTGTTAGAATCTACTGGATGTGTAGTATTTTAGAAAAATATAGATCTGGCTTGAGATGTTTAAATTCTGTAAGATTTTATTAGATCCTTTAAATGTGTTTTGGAATGCATACAAATTTGTTTAATTTATAGCTTGAGCTGTAGAGTTCCATAAATTATGAAATTTGGTGGGTAGGTTACTCTATGCTGGTCCTAGCTATGGTAAAAATTTGGGCATCAGTACTTAAGTAATTTTCAAGTTATAAGGCTATCATTTTATTCTAGGAAATAATTGAAGTAATTTTTATAATTTTTCTACATGTGCAATGATATTGTAAATTTTTGGAGAATGTCTTGGTACCCTAGAGTGTCTAAGAAAAATATGAAATCTGTTGTTTGATACTTTTCAATGTGATTTATGATTTATGCAAAAATCAGCCTTTTGGGCTTGTGAATTTTGTATAGGGGGTTTCTGTGAATAAAACTGGTTCAAATTTTTACTGTGGTCTATTTGGAGGTCAGAGAGTCCCCTGTAATTTTTGTAGAATTTTAGGAGCAGTTTACATATATGTTTGAAATTCTACCTAAATAATTAAGTAAATTAAGAAATGGGGTTAAATAAATATTCTAGTTGGTTCCACCTTACTTTCTGGTGTTTTTATACCTAATGTGAACTGTTAGTAACATTAGTTTGGTTTTAGGAGACTTTGGTCATATCAACAAATATTTAACCTTTGTAATTTTAGGTTTTCTGGACAGCTGGAAGTATTTCTAAGTTTGACCTTTGATAAAATTGGTTGTTGGGAAACTTGTAAATACCAAAGTCACAGTAAACTTGATGAACTAGCTTGTGTCAAAATTTGGGAACATTTGGCTTAGTAGTTTGAGAGTTACTGTTGTTTTAAGTGGCAGTTCAGGATCTGCTACTCTCTGTTTTGAGAGGACAGATTCTGGAACTTGTGAAGTTTGATGTGGAAAACTTATGAGTTTGGGGTTGAGGTCTGAAAATGAATTGTAGAGTATTTCTTAGGCTTTCCAGATTGTCCTAGATCATATCTTTTGGAATTGTAAATCTTTAGTTATGATAAAAACAAGTAGCTGCTGTCCAGTATGCTCTATTGTGATGCCTTGTTGATTTATATGGTGTGATATCCTAAGACAAGTTACTTTTGTAATTGTTAGGTGTTAGGGCTTTAACTGAAGATGAGCAACTTTATCTTAGATTAAGTAGATTAGGTGAGTACTCCTCTACCGGAGAGGAAATTTGCACCTACTCTTTTGAAGTGATTTGAATAGAGCGCTAAATTGTTGTACTGCATTTCATTCCGAGCATATTGCATCTCTCATTATGCATTCATGAGATTTATTATGCACTCATGCAATAGGTGTACCGGAGGGGGTAACGCTCCTCGAGTTCGAGCAGACAGTCCCAGAAGAAGTGCTGAGTCAACCAGCGGAGCAGACCGAGCCAATCGGCGAAGAAGACGCCGTTGAAGACCTCCCGGAGTGCCCAGATCACCGGCCTTCCACCTTCCTTAAAGGCAAGCCCCGGTGCATGCTGAACCCATTATTTGATAAAAGATATCTTGAGTACTTTTATTTGTTTACTGCATTATGTAGTAGGAGTTGTATGAAAACAACTGTTGCATTACACCTGTCCTTGTCCAGATACTATGCCCTAATCCTATATTAGGTGTAGGCACGTGTCAATGCTTAGCCCTGCTTAGAACGGTAGAAGTCGGGTGATTTCCGGTCATCCGCGAGAGATAGGACTGGGTCGCGAGTGGCTTATGGCTATCGTGATGGAACCATGCTTTAAAATGAAATTGAGACCGGGCGGGAGTTCGATGGTACAGCTGCAAGACACTTCACGTCTTGGGTGTGGAGCCATGCCCGTCTGAGTCGTTTAAGGACCGATTCGCTGTACGTCCTTGAGTCATGTTGAACGCAGTCTAACACTTAGTTGGCCGGATAAGTCGTTCCGACCGCGAAGTCGAGTAGTATGGTTCAGGCCGGGAATCGAATGGTAGGTTGCTTCTTGGAGGAGAGAAAGGATGTGCTTGGGGACATTGGCGTGAGACCAAGGGGGGGTTAGAGTCCCTAGCACCTGGCAGAGTGTCGCCCTTGGGGTCGCGACATCATTCGGACCCGCGATTCCTGAACTGTACGAAAGATGACCTGAGCAGCCCTCGCCAGGCGCGTCTCGGTGAGTGTTAGAAATACCCCTCCAGCTGGATAGGAATTCGATTCGAATCGCCGTCGCTCCCGGTTAGTGAGCACTTGACTTGAGCAGCGGCAACGTAGATCTCATTAATTAAACAGATGGTTAAGTGAATGATATAATGTTGCCACAAATTATACCTGCTATGGAATAATATGAATAATTGTTTGATGATAATCAAGTGCATGTTTAGTACAGGTGCTAAGATAGATGACAGGTAAATGCTAAAAATAACTGCTAGTACAGGTTATAAAGAGTTTCAGCTACTTATGCCTTTATGCAAAATGTGGTGTCAGCTAGCCTCTTGTGTAAGCCTTGCATAATCCTTGGTGTCTACTTTATTTTTGGTTTACGACGGGTAAGTCTAGCTGAGTACATTCCAGTACTCAGGGTTTATTCCCTCCTGTTGCAGATGACATGCTTTACCAAGGCTTCTGCAAGACTTGTCTTCACCCCGCGGGGGATGAGGACTAGATCACACGGGCGTGATCATCTTTATGTACTTTCCTCGTTCTTTTGTGGGATGTCGATCTATCCAAACTGGCAGTATTTAAGTAACTTCAGTGTGTGTTAGGCTTCCGCTACTTTCAAACTCGGTTTGTAATAATTGCTACTCCGTGGTGTTAACTTATTTCGGAACTACTTGTGAAATGTAACGTATGATGTGTATGTTGAATGATGCGATCCTGGTTGTAAACAGTTTGGTTTGAAATCCTTCGTGATTTCGATTGACTACCGGGATTATATGGGCTCAAGTTTGAAAATTTGAGCGCTTCGGTGCTTGTTTTCGTACTTGTGCTCTTATAATTTGGTCGGTTCTGTTATAGCTGAGTATGTGGCATTGTGTGACACTTGTCAGAGGGTGAAAGCAGAGCATCAGAGACCTGCTGGATTGTTGCAACCAATGAAGATTCCTGAATGGAAGTGGGAGGAAGTTGGTATGGACTTTATAGTAGGGTTACCGCGTACTCAGAGAGGTTATGATTCTATTTGGGTGATAATAGATAGATTGACTAAAGTTGCTCATTTTATACCAGTCAAGACGAATTACACGGGAGTACAATTAGCTACCTTGTATATGGAAAGAATAGTCTGTCTGCATGGAGTTCCAAAGAAGATTGTGTCTGATCGAGGTTCGCAGTTTACGTCACACTTTTGGAAAGCTATACATGAATCTTTGGGAACCAAATTGAATTTTAGTACAGCATATCATCCACAGATAGATGGACAGACTGAAAGGACCAACCAGGTATTAGAGGATATGTTGAGAGCTTGTGCATTGCAATATGGAACCAGTTGGGATAAGAGTTTGCCTTATGCAGAATTCTCTTACAATAATAGTTATCAACAGAGTCTTAAGATGGCACCGTTTGAAGCTTTGTATGGACGTAAGTGTAGAACTCCCTTGTTTTGGGATCAGACAGGTGAATCTCAAGTGTTTGGTACAGATGTTCTTAGAAACGCAGAAGATCAAGTGCGAGTGATTCGTGAGAATTTGAGAGTGGCACAGTCTCGTCAGAAGAGTTATATGCTGATAATAGGAGAAGAGATCTAGTTTTTGAGGTAGGTGATTATGTCTATTTGAAGGTGTCACCTATGAGAAGTGTGAAGAGGTTTAACATGAAAGGTAAACTAGCACCAAGGTATATTGGACCATTTCAAGTTATTGCTAGACGTGGGGAAGTTGCTTATCAATTAGAGTTGCCTGAGAATTTATCTGGAGTGCATGATGTGTTTCATGTTTCACAACTTAAGAAGTGTTTGCGGGTGCCTGAGGAGCAGATACCTTTAGAAGAATTGACTGTTAAGGAGGATCTTACATATGAAGAGTTTCTGATTAAGATTCTAGAAACTGCTGAGAGAGTTACTCGAAGTCGGGTTATTAAAATGTGCAAGGTGCAGTGGAATCGATATTCAGAGGCAGAGGCAACTTGGGAAAGAGAGGATGAATTGAGGAAATCATATCCGCAATTATTTGAGTAAGCAATCCAATCTTGAGGATGAGATTCTTTTAAGGGGGATAGAATTTGTAACACCCAAATTTTAGAGATAATGAATTTTGAATAAATTGGATAACAAATAATGGCAAATTAAAATAATAATAAAATATATTTGGTGTTGCATTCATGCTGTTGCATTTATTTTGTTATGTGGTGTGGATTTGTTTTATTTTATTTTGGATTAGAAAATTTATTTGAGATATTTCTTGAAAACAAGTAAACAAAGAAAAGAAAGAAAAATAAAAAAAAAGAAATAACTTACCTTCTTATCTGATTGGCCCGGCGGCCCAGCTGACCGACGGCCCGAGTTCTTCTCCACGCTCGCGTCTAAGTGGGCCGGCCCAGCATCGCAGTGGCCAGTCCGACCAAGCCCAACAGCGGCCTCTCTCCCTCTTTCTTTTCGCTGACGGGTGGGGGCCACCTGTCGGTCATCTTCTTCCTCGTGACCGAACCGGACACTACGAAGCCGCCGCCGTTCCTTGCCATGTTAGCTAGGGATTCCTACCCGATTTCGGTATTTTGGGGCTACAAATAGGAAGAGGAGACCCTCTATTTTCTGTTTTCCATCTAAAACCCGAGCTACGTCATGTGAGATTGAGCGTAGGAGGCCGGAACCCTAGGTTCTCTCGGCCGGTTCGTCGGTGGAGCTTGTGGGGAGGTTCGAGTTCTTTTTCTTAGCTTTGGTGAGTTCGCTATCTCCTCCTCTTTCTTCCCGTGCCCTTCTTTGGTGTTGAGGAGCTATGAATCATGGTTTTGGTGAGCTCGGGTGCACCGGCAATGGCGCCGCCGCCATAATCTAGCCGCGTCCCGTTTTCGCGCTATAGAAGTCTTTCTAAACTATGTAGGCGAGTTCGGGAGGATATTCTCGTTTGAATGGAGTTGGTAGGGGGACGTTTGGTGGTCGGGAACGACGTGGCCGAGCCTCTCCGGCGAGTTCACGGCGGCGTCCATGGAGTCCACCGGCCGGACTTGAGGATGAAGGCCGGTTTTCTTACTGTAGCACTGCAGATGATTGCGAGCCGTCCGATTCGAGATCAACGGCCCAGATTAGAACTTACCCCTTCGCGGGTAAATTTTATAAAGAGACCCTCGGCTTTTTAGAAATCAACCCGCGGTCCATAGCGTATTTCATAAAATGCGTTTTCACATTTTGAAAGCGTATTTTCTTCCGGTTTATTCAAAAATACGTTTTCAGGAAATTACAGTTTTGCCACTAGAATTGTTTTGGTCATAAAAACTTTGTTTTAACTCCGATTTGATCCGTTCAAGTTGCGTTAGGTTCGTAATTGTGAGCTCTACATGTTAGTGTAGTTGTACAGTTAGTTTTGATAATTTATTTTTCGAGTTTATAATTAAGTATTTATTTATCTATAGGAAATCTTAGAAAATTCATAACTTTCACGTTTTAACTCCGAATTTGGTGATCTTTGCGTCTGTGTGATCGTAGAAACGTGTAGAAGAGTTTTATAAACTTTTATTACTGTTTTGCTACTGTTGGTGTACTGTTCTAATTATATCTCTTTGTTTGCTTCGTGTATGTTTGATTGGATGCATGTATGTTGTTGATTGATGATCGAGTATAGAAGGTGAGCAGTATCTGGACGATTCGGAGTATTACTTTGAGCCAAGTCAGCATTATCACTTGGAGAGCTTTGATCAAGGCAAGTATAACACAGGACTATCCTTGCTACCTATACATTGAAATTATCATACATATGCATGCGCTTACCTTGACAACCTTAGAGACTTTAACTAGTGATTGTTATCTTGATTCCTTGTCAACCTTGGGAATGCATTTGGGGAGCTATTTGCTAGTGCTTAAACTATGAACAATGATCTTGTAATTTGATTAATGGATCAAGCAATCAACCATTAAGATGATTTTATTACTGTTAAAAGAGGGCTAGAGCATGTGCATTATTTTGATGCTCTGGTTTCTCTCCATAAGGACTTATCTGTACGTGATCATCTAGGACATACAGTACAGCTGTGAGGGCTATATGGCTCTGGCTTTAGTTGTTCAAGAGACCTTTTCTAGCTTGTTAGTGGTTACCTTAAATGGCGTAAGAAAGACTTGCCACGTTGGGTGTAGTGCGAGCCCCTGGCCTAGTGTGTATAGGCTGCGGTTGTTGTGCCACAGGGAAGGGGGGTTCTACATCTGCCTGCCGAGTGAATCTAATGGCCCTAACTTGTTAGACAAACTTTTGGATGGCTTTATATGGTTCTCGGGTGTTTGGGCTTGATCTCCCCACTCATTTGGAAATCATGACTCACAGTGAAAGTGTACACCTCTGCGCAGAGTTAAAAACTGGTATACTAGCCATGCTCACGGATACGAGCGGCCTTGGAACATTTACAGATAGATGATCACCATTGCTATATCATGTTTAATTATTGTTGATTATTATTATGCTCATGTTAATGCTATTCGTTATCATTATTACAATTGATCATTGGTTCTTTAATGGGAAGCGATTTATCTTGATGCTATTGAATTGCTAATTATATGATTAAAACCTAAACGCAGTTAAACAGTGTCTAGCCCTTTGAGTCTCATGAACCCTGTGTTATATTTGTTGAGTTCGACATGGACTCACCCTTGCTATTTCCACCATAACAGATGAAGATTATGAGGAAGATTATCGTAATGAGTACTAGTCTTGGTGTCAACCAGTCAACCGTGTCCCTGTGTGAAGTTTCCGCTGGAGATTACTATTAGTTATTATTATCTATTGTTCAAGACTATGTCTTAAATATTTATTCGCTATGTAATAAGCACTGTGATGATACTATGTAATTTGTCTACTTATGTGTGTGATCATGTCCTGGGGCGCACATGAGTATTTTATGCATCCTATTTTTGTCCTTAAAAATGGGTGTGACAATGTCAAAGGTAACATATGAATATTTATTTAGTAATAAACCTTTATATCCTACATATAACCAATTAGTTCGGTTCCTGGAGGGAATAGCGAAGGATGTCATTGTACAAATCCAAGGTCGTTATGTTCCTGCTCATTTCATGGTCCTGGACATGGAAGTAGAAGACGAAGAGACCCCCATTATCTTAGGAAGACCATTCCTCAACACCACCAACGCTGTCATCTACATTGGATCTGAACAAGTCCACTTCCAATTCCCAGATGGAAAGGTACGCTGTCACTTTAATGGTTATACTAATTATGAACAGTCCAAGAAGAACTGCAATAGGAGGAGACGTCGATCCCGCTGTCAAGCAACCCAGCCCTTGAAAGATGGATGGGCAGATTACCTAGTAGAAGTATCAAGGTATGAAGACCACTGGAATGAATGGGACACTCAAGACAAAAAGATTGAGGAGCCTATTAACGAAGAAGCTATATAGCCAGATTATGGTACACAGACCACTCAGGTATGGAGAAAGAAGACAACATCAACATCAACGCCACAAGAAGAGCAAGCATCTGATTCTTCTTTAGGATTAGATGATACACCTGAATAGTAAGTACTTACTCCTACCTAGTCATGTACGGAGGACTATTAAATTCTGTACCCTTGCCATGAGGTAATAATGGTAATTATCCATATTTACATTGCATGAATTATTTTTTGTTAACATATTTACTTTTCTGCTCTAGTATTATATTTAGATTATTTTCACTTTAGCATTTTATGTCAAAAAAGAAAATAAAAATATTTCATAATGTTTTCATCTGTCTTTGCATATAAAAAGAAAATAAAAATATTTATTTCATCATTGCACCATAAAAGTCTGAAGCCCCATATGAGTAACTTATGGTGATCCTAAAGGGTTATTCACCGTGGTGACATACAAATAAAAAAATATTGCATACGTATTTCTTTTTGCATTATAAATAGAAAATCACAAAAAGATGAAAGTCAACATCCTGTTAAAATTCTGTCAATATATGAATCTATCTTAAGCAATAAGATCAGTCAATTGCTCAACAGCTAACCGCTAACCCCTTGTCATAACAAAGCTTCGAGTTTTTGGTGTTCTTGTTGGAGTATATTTTGCAGGATGTCACTTTGAGTAAGTTTATTCGGTGGTAGACGCTACACTCTGCCGGAATAAAAAGGACTGCCACTAACAAGCTCGCTCTAAAGATTTTTCAATTTCCAACCACGACAACATTCAGTTTGGGGGTGGAGCATTCCCTTTTGTATCTAGCTAAGTATTTCTTTTCTGTTTAGTTATTATGTTTGATTTTATTTTCTATCTAGTTAAAAGAAATAAAAAGATGAATAACAATTTAAAACCAAATAAAAATTGTTCTAACTAGTTATACATATTAAGGTGTGATCTTAAACTTTGAAAACAAAATAAAGAGTGTGTTTAGATTTTTCCTGTTTTAAGAGTCATAAAATGTTGACAATAGAAATAATGAATAGAGCTCAACTATAATTCCTTTTTAGTACCTAGCATTCAGATTTGAATTCTCCTGAGTTTTGATTAGATAAAAGAATTTGCTCTGAACCTGAAATTTGTGAAAGTATATGCTTAAGCTAAGTCTAGGGAGTTGAGGGATATGATATAAGAAAGTCTGAGCTTCTATTTATCTTGTTCCTAACGATACTAGAGTTATGGAGATTTATCTTTTGAAAACTTAAAAACTTAAAAATCAAGATCACGTACACACCATCCACATATGCACTATTCCTACATTGGGATTTGGTGCACTCATTTTTTTCATCTAGATCCACCTAAAAATGTTTTGCTCTTACACTAAGAGTAAACACCCAAAAATATACCCTATAGGACAACCCCAAATAAATGCTCAAAGTTCTTGTTATTATCTCTCCAAAGTTTTATTGCAGAAAGATGCAAGTGGCTATGCAAAAGTACTGAAAAAAAGAAGAGAAGAGAAAAGTATGAAAAAAATATGGACAAGTGTCTAAGAGAATAAAACAATGGGTACTCTGATGCCCGCCTGAAAAGAAGAAGAAAAAAGAGATGAATAAGATAGCCCATGTTTTCTTTGCAAAGTCTTCTTCAATTATCAAGAGAGGTATGTTTTCAAGGAGAAATATCAGAATTAGGATTAGCCACCATATACACCTATCATATATCCACCATATATTTATACACATGCACATCTTGATTTGATTGTATGACTTAACTCTCTTTGGATCCATTGTTTGGCTTTACAATATATTAATTGCAAGTATGCTTTGTTTATGTTTTCTCCACTCCTATGAGCTCCACATAAGCTTTAGTTGTAGAAGAGAAAGGCATAATATCATTAATGCCTTGGTGAAGATCCACAAATACCACATATATTGAGAGATTTAAGAGTGTCATACAATTGAAGCTCTGAGTTTTATTTTGAAAACCTGCAAAACTCTAGAATAATAGTTGAGTGAAGAGCTAGAGACATAGTGCTTGACTGATTGTTCTATCTTTCAATTACTCAAGACCCAAGTAAAGGCTAAGAAGCTCCATGGTTGTTTGAATGCATGTGTATTTTCTAGGAGTCATCTCAATGTTTTTCTAAAAATCTCAATATGTTCAAGTTCTTTTCCAATTTTGCTAAGGGACTAGCAAAGGGTAAGCTTGGGGGAGCTTATTGACGGTGGATAACGTCAACATTTTATATGTGAATAAACAAGAGAAATGGTTTAAATACAAGAATATACATAGGTCTAGGGTTTAAAATGACAAATTCCAGTAGTATTGGTGAATCTCTATTTTCCGCAGGATTATTCCAGAAAATATAGGAAGGGGGACCTAATTGAGAAAAAGGACGAAACTTGATCGCGATGAAGGATACACTAGAAGACTATAGAAGACACCAGAAGGCACGGGAACGAACAGGAGGACGAGACGCCGCCAAGTGGGGCAGGCCAGCCCCACCTTTGTGCCGCCCGGCCCCCTGTGAGGGGATTTCTCCACGAGCTTCTAGAGTATTCTTCCACCGCCACCTAGGATGCATCTCTACCCTTCGTCAAAGTCAGTTTGATCCAAGGGCTTGCGTTCAACCCACAGGGCTATATAAGGACCCCTGCACCCCCCTGAAGCATCAAGTCATCAAGTTATTCAGTTGAAGATCAATTCATCCATAGACAACCCTAGTTCCTCAAAGTTCCTCTAGATTAGAGCTTAGGCTAGTTAGATTGGGTCTAGAGGGAGATCAAGCAACGCTTGGATTCCCGACGTTGGCAAGAGCGTAGTTCGGTATATCTCTTGTACTTTACTCTATTTCTTTATTTCATTGAGATTGTATCGTTGCTACTATGTTTATGTCAACATTAAGCTTTATATCATTTATGTCATTGAAAGCAATGTTCATCATCTGCTCTAGTTTTATATTCGGTGTAGCTAGATTATGGAAACCATGCATATGTTCGTATAGCACTCACCCTACAGGACCATGGGTGAGTGGTAGACATTATGTGAGCATGGTGCTTAGATATTTGTTTATCTGTGGATGCCCTTATATACCAGGACGTGTGGTAGATCACGTAGGTGACAGCTGCATTGAGTCCTTTGCAGTCCATCCCCCGTATATATTGATGTTGGTAGAACCCAATCTAGAAAGAGAGGAGGACTCTGTTTCCAACTTTCCTATGTTGAAATTTCTTATGTGGCATAAATTGGCTATGATGACTAGATATAATAAATTAGTTTAAGCATTTGACAAGTTAGTAAGACTACCAAGGAATTATCTTTCTAATATTCTAATTAGACTTAACCTATTGCTTAACTAGAGTGCTCTGAGTTACTATTTATTTATCATGATGATTGATCAAGTACTTATCATTTATATATCTTTATTTATTATCTTATGACTTATCCCTGTTTTGACTAGAGTATATGACATTGGTTCCTTCTCTTATTCATATTCATAAATTATCAATACTATTGTATTCATAGTCATACCTTCCTAGTGGTAGAATTATAAATCGACAACCTGGTAATACTCTAGGTAAAATGCTACAATGGTATAATTATCTGTCCGCTTGTAGAATTCTTTTCATTCTTATCTTTATATTCTTTTTAGTCATATGAAATAATAGATTCCTATTTATTGTTATTTTTGTAGTAATGCTAGATAGAACCAACAAATATTTTTAAGTTCCTCACTAGGTATGACAATCTAGTTTAATATTAAAGATGAAGGTTAATTGATAGGTGGCTACTGTAATAGTGACAAGTTAATAATTACCATATCATTTCTGGCACCATTGCTATTAGTAGGAGTAATTCTATTTTTAGTAGTGGTGCTAAGAAATGCCAACAGAGATCGACGTTTGAAGCTGGCTGGCAAGTGGGCCCGGGGTTGGTCGGCCGACCTAGAGCTAGGTTGATGAGGACATGACAACATCGGATACGACCATTGATTATAAGGTGTCCTCGTTCCTACATTTGCATAGTAATTTTAGATATAATTCACTTGGTTCTACATGTACATGTCGTTATTTGAATGTAGGTACAAATGTGTCTCAAAGTGCAAGTCCATCAAAGTTAAACTTTCGGTTCGTCGGCAGCCCGATAGTGCTTCATTGGGAAGGCCATAACTCATCCATCCGGAGTGCGATCGAGGCCAATGAGCACTTGATGGAAAGCTTATTTGATAAGCTTTCAAATAGATCTGGTTCCACCTCAATATCACATTGGCATGGTTTCCAAATCATCGAGACATTCTGCCGCTATTTCTGTCGGGTGCTACGGCGTCGTCGCAGGCTTGTTATTCACACTTGGGACCCAGGCCCAAGTTGGAGCATGCCCCAAGAAGATGGAGAACACCTAAGAGATGCCCAAGGACGTCCTCCTCCTTGTCCATCACCTTAGGAGGCCAGCAAAGACGTCCAAGCCAAGCCGGAGGCCCAGTCCAATTCGAGTTCGAGTCTGCTTCGGTCTTCTGGACCAGTCTGCAATAAAATAGACGCCCAGGACACATCCGGACTCCGTTTTTGATGATCCACACATGGACGGAAAGATAATTTCATAAGCTAACCAATGGCTTTAGTTTGAGGCCCAAATTCCATCAGAGTCAACGGAAATCATCGAAACAAGTTGACATCTAGAATCTGTCAGGGCGCTGTGTCGCCGTCTTTTGGGCTGTTTGGGCCTTGTAATGTGTCGAGACTCCTTAGCGACGTGAGTAGGGGTTCTTGGATGCCCCTTAGGCTTTATAATTAGTAGCCGCCGCCTATGTTAGGGTTTGGGGTTTTGCTTAGATTATTCTGTCCATTGACAGTCGCCGTCTTTCGGTTTGCGAGACCCCAACTTCGAGTGCTTAATCATTCATCAGCAATTGTCACTTGAATTGAGTTGCATTTTATCTTATTTTTGCTTGTATTCTTCGATTCGCAGAAGGGATTAGCCTTCGTGGTGAGGTCAACCGGATTGTGACACAGTTGATAACCAGAGGAGACGTGGTGCTAAGGTTGCAGGGTTCGGGTCTTTGTGATCTAGAGCCGGATCAGTGTGTCGCTTCCGACCAAATCGATAGTTATCTTAAACCTGACGGAAGATCGGGAATCATGTCCCCATCAAGTGCTATTCAGAGCTAAGGTATACCGTCAGGTTCGCATTTATTCCCTAGTTTGAGTGTTTCGCATTTGTCCCATAGTCCACAGCCATAATTGTTTTCCTGTCCTAGAACCTTTCCGCGCCATAGCCTTTGCATATTTCAGTTTCAGAGTCCGCCGTGTTGAGTTTGTGTCCTAGGTCAAGGTCTTGTTGCTGGTTTAGATTGTGTTCTTTTCTAGTTTGTGTTGATCCCTCCATCCGCCATTATCCTATCTCAACATCAGTTTGCATCTAGTGTTCACATAAAACCCTGATTCGAGCAGTTTTCATAAAACAGTCATAACTTTTGCATCCAAACTTGAAACGGGGCAAATTTTATATCTACGGAGAACGCCAGAAAATTTTAGATCTATTTCATCCCAGCACTGCTGGGTTCGCAAAATTTAGAATTGCGAAATTCGATTAGGAACATCGAGTTTCAGGGCCCTCAAGTTTTGGCCAGCTTTTTAGATCACAATCCTGAATTTGTATAGGCCACATCTTTTGTCCAATTGAGCTCAAATTTTTTGGAGTTTATTCTTGTGTGCTCCTCGCTGAGAAAAAAATAACAAAAGAGCAAAAGCAAGGAAGAAAATTGGACAAAAAAAAGAAAAGAAAAAATAGCAAAAGAGAAGAGAAGAGATAAAAAAGGAGCACATAAGGAACACTCGATAGCTCTATTGTTTGTGGTGCCTTTTGCCTTATCCGTATTTCTATTGCTATCTTTTATACTTGTTTCACTCCCTTGTGTGTCACAACTAGTGCTAGGAACACGTATAGGCCAGCAACTAGGACAAATGCTCTGGACATTTATTCAATATTGCTATCTGTTACTGAATTATGTGCCACGTGTATACATATATATATATATATATGTGTGTGTGTGTGTGTTCTTTGTGTGCCTTCCGAGCTCCACATATATACTCCAGATTAGTACAGAAAAAGATCCTTGCAATCTTGATGCCACGTCCTCACAGGTATCTCGAACCAGCCACTGGTTGTACCGTCTACTGCTTTGCGTTGGTAAGAACCTTGTAAGAACATGGTAAGACGTGTGAGAGTTTATTTCCACCGACACATATAATAGTTGATAGGAATTTATTTTGATTTCTAATGTTATCAAACAACGTGTTTCTGTTTAAGAGTGAATTGCAGGAAATCATGGCCCAGATGTTTGCAAGGATGGACCGCATGACGAACAATCCGTCATCACATATTGACTATAATCATCAAGGTATAATGTAACACCCTAGAATAAAAGACAACAATGTCTTCTAGAGAATTACCACACTTCAGCACAAGAGAAAAACAATACCAACGGAGTATGCGGAAGCAAAAATAATCACAAAGATTAAAGATAAAGTCTTTATTATTCATGAGTCAATCGTAACTCAACCAAGACAGACATGATCCATCATAATAGCATATGGGACAATCAACTAAACCATGGTTAAAATTATTATTATTACAACACATATGTCCCAAGATATATATGACTCAAAGGTGACGTGCACACGTGCTGCTACTCCCATCCCAAGCATGCATCTTCCAAGCTCAAACACCTGAGGGGGAAAAACAACGGGTGAGGTTTATGGAAAACCTCAGCAAGTAAACTACCTTAACTGAGTTATTCAAATCACAGTTGATTAAATATCATATTTAATTAACATAAAGGTAGATACATCAATTGCTTTAGGAAACATGAATATATTAAAAGTGCAAATGCAAATGATGCAATGCAAATGAGGATGATGCAATGCAATTACGAATGATGCAATGCAATGCATGACTTCTCTTCTACCCACATGTCCCAACAAGAGGGAGTGAGGGCTGCAACCACAATGCTCATCAATGTGTGTTGCTGTACCGGTACTTACCGCGCCAATTTAGCTACGGTTTCTTCAAATGCATATCAAAGGAAAGAGTGCAAAAATACGAATGTTGCAATGTATGCACTTCAATTCATATACTTCATAGTTCTTACATTAAAGAGCTATACCAAAAGCTATGAAAATAGCACACTTCAAAGTAAATAAATTACTCAATTCAAATTAAGTGGCTATTGTGAGCGACTGAAACTTAGTGGAGGCAATTCAAACAAAACAGCTAAAGCTTGTGGACCACAGCGCCACATTTACTTGCCTTCACCGAAGATCAAAGTTGAGAGCTAAGCGCGATCTGTAGGTGCACCACCTGATCATAAGCAAAACTCAGCACCAGCAACATCATACAAACAAAACAAACAACAAATTACACAATAAAGCGTCCGAATCCCGTCGTTTAAGCATCTACCGTCTTGCTACCAATCGTGACAGCAGCACTGTTCCTTCTCTTTTTCATAGGCAAATAACCATCCATTCAAAAATTATCAAAAACTACCAGATGAGAGAAAAGTCCATTATCTACAACTTTGGTATTATAAGATTTAGCATAAAAGGTCTCGAAAATAGCATAATTATCCCCTTAAGTTAACTGAACATTCTGACAGTCATATCAGGACAGCAAGATCATAAAATTCATAACTGGAGATATACTTGTCCAAAAATCATGTTCTAAAACAATATGGAAAGATTAAGAAATATTCTACAACTTTTCTTCAGAACATAAGTTCAGATTCGTCCACTAAGGTTACCAAAAACTCGTTAGATCTAAAACTGTTTAACAACTCGTCCAAAAATAACTGTCGATTTCAGACGACTGTATCTTCCTGAATACAGAGGCTATGAGGGTGCTCTTAGCGTTCAAAGAAAGATGACGAAGTCTCCTACAACTTTGTTCACAGTGCCAAAAAAAAAATTGAGGCCACTAAGTTGCCCTAAAACAGCGATGAACAGAAACTGCATAATCTGATAGGGTTTTAGAACGTGGGGAAGATTAACCTCGGGCATTGCTCCAACTAAACACCTCCTAAATAGATGATTGGATCCATGAAAATTGCTACAAAGAAGGGGATTAGGATCTGAAATCTCACCTAGGTCAATCACAAAGAGCATGATGACAAGCCTCTACCTATCCCCGTCGCTACGATGGGATCATCGTTCCGATGGAATTTTGGAGAAGGACAGCACGTCGATAGCGGCAGCCCTAGTTCTCCTCTTCCTCTCCTTCCCCCTTCTATTCTCTTTCTCTTTCTGAGCGTGGACACATAGAGGAGGTGACTCTTGGGCTGGCTAGGCTTCACGGTGGGGAAAAGAAAGGGGAAAAAAACCACGCTGCCGACCCAGTAAGGACTAGGAGTCAGACTCCAGATAGGTTCGGCTACTGTAGCTACGCGGTTACTGTAGCGGCGTAATAAAGTTTCTTTTCCTTTCCTTGTACTGTCTTTCCATAGCTAAAATCCTATGATCCGAACTCCAAATAAAATGTATGAGTAGACGAATGAAAAGCAATCGACGAACTCTACGCAACGGTGTTCTCTGCTCATCCATCAGAGGAATGGATCAAATTGATAATTTTTTTCTCTCTCCAAAGCTAGCCATCCATTGCTAGATAAATGACTTAATCCATTTATTAAAAAAACCATATTTACCGAGCATTCTTGGGTTTACATTCTCCCCCCTTTAGAGAATTCGTCCCTGAATTCATCAAGCAGAACTACTTACCAAAAGAGAATGGAACCTCATGCTAAAAAAGCACTACTCACCAGATTCGAAGAGCTCTGGATACTCCTTGCGCATATAATCCTCCAACTCCCATGTAGCTTCCTGTTCGGTCTGATTCGTCCATAAGACCTTGACATATTTGATGGTCCGGTTGCGCATCACCCGCTCAGAGAACTCTAATATTTGCACCGGGTGGTATTTAACTATCAAGTCTTGCTCTATATTCACTGACTCAGCTTCCATTGTCTGCTCTGGATCTTTCAAGTATTTCCTCAACATAGAAACATGAAACACCGGGTGCACTCCAGCCATAGACTCTGGCAACTGCAACCGATATGCTAATGCACCGACACGAGTGATAATCACATATGGTCCAATGTACCTCGGGCTAAGCTTCCCTTTAGTGCCAAAACGAACAATGCCTCTTGTCGGTGAAACCTTCAGGAAGACCTCATCTCCCACGGCAAACTCCAAAGCCCTCCGTCTAACATCTGCATAGCTCTTCTGCCGACTCTGAGCAGCCAACAAGTTTTGTCGAATTTCACGGACTTTATCATGAGTCTGGCGTACCCAATCTGGACCAACTAAGGAAATCTCACCAACCACATCCCAGCAAAGTGGAGAAATACATCTATGCCCATATAACGCTTCGTATGGAGCCATCTAAATACTCACCTGATAACTGTTATTGTAAGCAAACTCCGCCAAAGGCAGATGATCTTCCCAACTTCCCTTCCATGAAAGCACACAGGCATGCAACATATCCTCCAAGGTTTGGATAGTACGCTCAGACTGACCATCTATCTGGGGATGGAAAGCAGTACTCATCTCAAGTTTAGTTCCCAAAGCGCTCTGCAAACTTTTCCAGAAATTAGAGACAAACTTAGAGTCCCGATCTGACACAATAGACTTGGGCACACCATGCAACCTCACAATCTCCTTGATATACAATGGAACCAAATCCACTGCTGAATTTTTCGTATTCATTGGAATGAAGTGAGCCACTTTGGTAAGCCTATCAATGACAACCCATATAGCATCCTTGCCTCTAGGTGAGCGAGGCAAACCAACTACAAAGTCCATTGTAATATTCTCCCATTTCCACTCAGGGATCTCCAATGGCTTTAGTAGCCCAGCAGGCCTTTGATGCTCAGCCTTCACCTTCTGACAAATTCCACATGAAGCTACATACTTGGCAATATCTACTTTCATCTGCTTCCACCAAAAACTCTGCTTCAAATCTCGATACATCTTTGTCTCACCTAGATGTACTGTATATGGAGTGCGATGAGCTTCCCTCAAAATATCCATCTTCACCTCAGCTTTCTGTGGCACACATAAACGACCTCTGAAATAAATAGTGCCATCGATGTCCATAGTAAAATCACAAGGTTTACCGGCCTTGATGCGCTTGCGAACAGCCTAGAGTAGACGATCTTGCAACTAAGCCATTCTCACCTTCTCACGCAATGATGACTGAATCAATAATTGGGTCTCCTCACGTGCAACACTAGCATAGCAAAGAGAAATACCCATACGGTCCAAATCAGCAATCAATGTCATGCATGCTTTAGGAACACCGGTCCTACTAAGAGCATCTGCAACGACATTTGCCTTTCCAGGATGATATTGAATGGTCAAATTATAATCCTTAATTAACTCTAGCCACCTCCTCTGTCTCAAGTTTAGCTCCTTCTAAGAAAATATATACTTGAGACTTTGATGGTCTGTAAAGATATCACAAGACTCACCATAAAGATAATGCCTCCAAATCTTCAATGCGAAGACCACAGCTGCTAACTCCAAATCATGTGTAGGATAATTCACCTCATGCCTCCTCAACTGTCCAGAAGCATAAGCAATCACCCTACCTTCCTGCATGAGCACACAACCAAGACCAATACGAGAGGCATCTGTATATATAGTAAAACGCCTGCCACTCTCAGGCAAAACCAAAATAAGAGCATTCACCAATTTCTCCTTTAGTGTTTGAAAGCTTGCCTCACACTCAGTAGTCCAAACAAAAGGAGCACCTTTCATAGTTAACTTTGTCATAGGCTTTGCAATAGTAGAGAAATCCTGAACAAATCAACGATAGTATCCAGCAAGTCCAAGGAAACTGCGAACCTCCGTGACAGTAGCCGGTCTCTCCCACTCGACCACAGAAGCAACATTCTTGGGATCAACAGTGATTCCATCCTGATTAATAACATGACCAAGAAAAGAAACCTCAGAAAGCCAGAAAGCACACTTCTTTAGCTTGGCAAAATATTTGAATTCCCTTAGTTTATCCAGCACTAGACTTAGATGCACCTCATGCTCTTCCTTTGTTTTTGAATAAACCAAGATATCATCAATGAATACCACAACAAAGACATCCAAATATGGGTGCAACATCCTATTCATGGCCTCCATGAAAACAGCAGGAGCATTGGTTAGTCCAAAGGACATAACTACATACTCAAAATGCCCATACCTTGTGCTAAAAGCCGTCTTCTCAATGTCTTCCTCCTTAATCCTCAACTAGTGATAACCAGATTGCAAATCAATTTTGGAGAAAACCTTGGCACCCTTCAATTGATCAAACAATGCATCAATACGAGGTAATGGGTACTTGCTCTTGATTGTCACCTGATTAAGCCCTCTATAATCCACACAAAGCCTTTTGGTCCCATCCTTCTTCTCCACAAATATCATAGGAGCAGCCCAAGGTGAGACACTTGGTCTAATAAATCCCTTCGCTAGAAGATCATCAATCTGCTTCTTCAATTCCACTTGCTCCATGGGTGCCATCCTATATGGAGACTTAAAGATGGGTTGAGTTCCAGGAATCAACTTAATCTCAAAGAGAGGCTCCCTTTCGGGAGGCAGACCTGGCAGCTCATCTGGAAAACATCTAGATACTGACACACCACTGGAATATCCTGTATGCATGAGATAGAATCTTTGACCTCATGCATAGCCCACAAAAAACCTGACTTCCGCGACCAGCGATCAGGGAAAAGGCAACAAAGCAAAGCAAGGGAATACTTCAAGGCACTTCCCTGGCAGACTACCTCATGCCCCGAAGGTGCTTGCAGAGAGACTGTCTTCCAGAAACAAGAGATAACAGCCTGGTACAGAGAAAGCCAGTCCATCCCAAGTATAACGTCGAACAAATCCAATGGTATAATCACTAGATTAGCCACAAAATCCTCATCTGCTATGCTAATGTGACAACCAGGACAAATAAAAGTACTAGATAGAGGCCCCTTAGCAGAATTAATTGTAATTGCTTGACTAATCTGCTGAACTGAGATACCAGAATGAACCACAAAACCCTCTAAGACAAAAGAGAAACTAGCTCCAGAATCAAAAAGGACATATGCATCAAAAGAATCAATGGAGATAATACATGTCACCACATCCCCATGGTCACGACCGTTACCTGAGGGCATAGTATAAGCCCCCTGAACACTAGTCGAAGTAGAAGGTCCAGAGAAACCAAGTGTCCCCTGTGCAGGAGGAGCAGAAGATGTAGGAGCTCGAGAAAACCTGTATGCACCACTAGAACTAGGTACCAGTGAATGACCAACCATGGAAGTTGATGGGGGAGTTGGTAAAAACTGTTGCGCAGGGGGCGTAGGTAAGAACTGCTGTGCTGGTGGAGTAGGAAATTGATGTGCTAGCAAACTATTAGCCATCATGTGAGCAGAACCATGCTGACTAGTGTTGACGGTCCTTAAGTACCAAATATAGTTATCAAATAAATAAAGAAAAGGATCCAAATGCAACCAACACCTAGACTTAGGGTTTTATCTGACAGAATTCCACGAGTTTTGGTGTTTGTCTGTTTCTGCAGGGGGTTATCAGAAAATACGGAGGAAAGGCCCACACGTCGAGTTTACATAGAGATAATAACGTGTTCACCGATTTTCTATCATCTAGAAGACTCCAGAAGCCATGAGATTGAACGGGAGGCCAAACGGGCCCGGAGGCAGGGCGCCCGCCCTGCTCCCTAGGGCGCCCGCCCTGGCCTGAGAGCCAATCAGGCTCCGTCTCGCGGATTATGCTCCACCGACCTAAGGGATCAAGGAAAACCGTGCGATTAATGTCGGTTTGATCCGACGGCCCACGTTCACTTGAGGGGGCTATATAAGCAGGACCCCTGGCCCCTGGAGGAGGCACTCCCTCATTCTCAATTCCTCAAACCCTAATCTCAGGAGGAGAGTCTCTAATCAAGCCCTAGAGCCACCACATCAACTAGATCTCTAGTATAGCATAGCTACATAGGATTAGAACTAGAAGGAGTCAATCTTCGATTGGTTTCCGGATCTATCAAGAGGATTCTTGGTAATTCCTTTACTGTTCTTCATTGTTCATCTTTGTTCTTCAATATTATGAATACAACTTTGTTCTATTTCAATATATTGATTATGACTATGCTCTACTTGTTATTATTTGCGATTATATTGTTCTTAGTTTATCGTAGTTATACGCTTGGCTTAGTTAGATTGGAATTATATACATGTTTAGGATCGTATAGCGTTTATCCATCGGATCCATGGGTAAATGATAAATATTGTGTAGGCGTGGTGCTTAGACCATATTTATCTGCGATTGCACCTTATATGCCGGATTGTGGGGTGGTCTGCGATGGTGACAGCTTCGTTGGTTCTTATATAGTCCCCCTCCCGTGTGTAAGGCAGGCAGAGCAACATTATTACGGGGGAGTGATTGCTATGTTTCTCATCTTCCTTGATAATATCACTATGCATGGGCGTAGTCCTTTCTCGCAATGATTGCCAAGTGTACTTGCACTAACTATGATATGCTAGACTTTATAGTTAAGAATAACTTAGGAAATATCCTTGTAGTTCGTCCTAATACCATGCTAATGACTTGCTAGAATATCTGTTGAGGCGCTTATCATTATTATATGTGGCTAGCTGATCAGATTAATTATCTTTGTCACCA
>CM039587.1:25467050-25519668 GCA_022457205.1 Saccharum spontaneum | reverse complement strand
TCCAACAGTAGATAGAACATCCACTTGCTTGTCAGCTCTTCTTGGTCCTTGAAATCCTATAAAACTCAAAATAGACAAGAAAACTTGTGGAACAGATTAAGTGTTAGTGGTTAGCCACTTAAGTCTCAGTTGTCTAGAGCTTTTGAGATTATTTCTGATTTTTCTTCTTAGCAAAGTTTCAGCAGGATCACTTTCTCAATGTTTTTATATTTTTGTATTTTCTATGATGTAAGGAAAATATAACAAGATAAATGCATATTTATTTTTATTTTTATGCCACCACGGTGAATATTCCTGTAGGTTTTTACACGCCACAAAATTATTCACATGGGGCTTAGGATTTATGATGCAATAATGATATGCAGTAATAAAACTTTTTTATTTTTCTTTTCTAAATGTAATGCTAATGCAAAAAATTAAATATGCTAAAGTGAAATAATTCATGCAATGCTAAAAATAAATATGGATAACTACCGATTTTATCTCCCGGCGAGGATTCGGTGATTTAAGTCCTCTGAACAGGACTTCTTACCATGTTCATTTCTTAGGTGCATCATCTGATCCCAAAGGTGGAGACCTTGATAACTACACCTCTTGAGATAGTGATCCTGAGGATGGTGTCACCCATGTTCTTTGCTCATCCAGTAATTTGAAGTGAAACATCAATAGTGAAAGCTAGCAGCATCTTGCTTAGTGTGCATGCATGTTCACAGGTTCGGAACATTCACTTATAGAATTTGGGGAATTCACAAACTCCTCCACATCTTGCTAGAAGTGTGTTCTGCTTGCAAAGACAAGGTAGAGATAAAGTGCACGGACTCTGTTGGTGGGAAAACACCAACAGAACTAAAATTTTATTTATTCTTCCCTAACTTCGAGCAATGGAGCAAGTTAAGGTTGATGTTATACATCTTGTTCCACTGTAACATGAGTGGTAAGATCAGAAGATTGAGCATGAATGCAGCATTTAAGTACATTTGGCAAAAAGGGTTGAATTTCTTAACCAATGGAAGGATTGTCTATCTCTACATAATGTATCAATCTTTTCATGATTATGACCATCATCTTCCAGATATAAGATGTGTACTTTTTAATTTAATTGGTTAAGGTTATGGGATCAAGAAAGTGATGCTAGGAACAAGTTTAAAGAACTAAACATGTTGGGTTGATCAGGTTGGATCAAGTAAGGTTGGAACTCAAACATGTTTGGTTCTTCATTTATGTGCATACCAGAATCAGGGAAAAATATTTAAATTAGGACCATTTACCCTAGGATGTTACCTTTGTTGTTGGAGTGTGAAGACACCATATGAGAAGGGTAGATGACACGTGATGGTCCTTCCCTTTTGCTTGAAGTTTTCCTTGTTCGTCTAGCCTTGCAACTTGAGCTGTTTATGAGCTTCTTGTTTCCTAGATTGCACCCTTTCTCTCTCATCCTTTTGTCACGCTATCTTTCTGCTCTTCGATCTTTTGACACCTTGTTAAACCTTCCACCTCACTCATTGTTATGCCTACAATGGATTAGTGGACAACACATACCCGAAGGAATATACAATTTTAAAACATAGGTTTTTAGTTCAGAATTTTGTTATGTTCCTTCTATGCTAACGGAAGGATGGTGTTGAAATTATTTTAGCATAGATTTTGTTTATCATATTCTTATACAAGTATGGCTCAAGGTAGAAGATAATTTGCAGTAGAAGACAGAGTGAATAAACATTAATACTTATAGTTCTTCCATCCATGTTGAATGAGGTATGTAGTTCTTACATTTATGATGAATGAGTTGTGTCTTCTTATGCAATGTTATTGAAGTTCGTCATGTGCCTTGCTTCATCTCCAATTTGAATTCATCTCATGACTTACCTAGATTGAATTGAGAATTTCCTACAGGGGTTAGTCCAACAAAATATCCAATGTCTACACAAGCAACTTTTAGTTCAATAACCAAACTAGACTCCATGTCTAATTTGATTAAGGGAGGCTATTTAACCTAAGCACCACACTTAATTTAAATGCCTATGCAAGTATATGTAGTACTTCCAAACCAAAACTTACTAGCATAGAACAAGGAAGTATGAAAGCATTATAGAGAGTTGTTCAATTGGAGATGAAAGAGCATGATTGTAGTTTAGCAAATTGAGCATGGCTTAGAGAAAACCAAGATGAATTGGCAACATGGCATAAGATTTTTCAGAGAAGCTAGTCCCCCATGCTTGAATTTTGCAAGGCAAAGTCAAGTTTGGATGGATATAATTCAATGTTTCATGATGATTTGTTGGACATACCTGGTGCTTGTCCTCCTTCGTTCTTTTGCTTCAACCCTGGAATGGTTAGTGATAGAAATACCCGAAGGAATATTTTCGCAACTATAAATCTATGCTCACTTCACAAGGGCAAAAAGGTGAAAGCTCATGCTATCTCTCGAAAGTGCTTGTTTTAGGACACAAGCTCATCCTTGGGAAACCTTCGAATTATGCTCAAGTTGGTGAAGTGGTTTCCTCTCCAACACCTATCTTAAGATTCACACAATGAAATCTACAATATTTATGATAAACATATGCATCTACAACCACCCTTTCAAAATCTTTATGAATAGGGAGAACGAGGGGGTTGGAGATCTTGTGTGTGGCAATTAATGTTGCAGAGACCAATTGATTCAGGAGATTTCTCATATGAGTGTGAATTCGATAAGGTGTTCATGAAATAGCTTCCATGCTCATTGATGTCATCTTCCTTTTCAAGCTCTAAGGGTGTTTCTTCATGAATGTCTATAGGTAGAAATATTATCTCCATCATTCCATACCTATGACAGTCATTGGACGTTTTATTGTCCATGATTTCCCATGGATTGGTGTTTCTCGGTGTCGGTGTTCGGGCCCGTGAGGGTCCCAAGCCAACGAGTGAATTTATGTTGCATGTCCCTAATATGGATGGTGATGCAAAGAGAATACACGGGGGGTTTATCCTGGTTCGGGCGAAAGAAGGCCCTACGTCCAGCGGGGAGAGTATTGTATTTCCTTGCACCTAAGTGCTTGCGTAGGGGTTACAAGCTGTGAGAGAGGGAGCCGATCCCAGGTCTCAGAGAGAGGGAGAGTACAAAGGAGATTGCTTGAGATGTTGATCTTCTATGGTGGGGTGATGACTTGTTTCGCCTTGTCGCCCCTTTTCCCTTCGTAGAGTCCCCTGCCTTCCCTTTTATAGGGTCAAGAGAAGGCAGAGACGTCGGGGGTGCCTTAGAAGTGAAGTGTTATCGAGCGCTGTGGAGGCCGCTGTAGCGACGTGCTCCGGGGATGGCCGGCCATCCCTGCACACCATGGTGACGTAAAGGATGGGATGGTGAAATGACCCTGGGTCCTGTGGCGTGCAGGCCTTACTCCTTTGTTGACCGGCGGTAGGTCGAGGCCGGGTCGAGGTGGGTCGACGGGGAATGGATAAGGCCGAGCCCTGGGAATTTCGGGGTACGACACTCGTCATATTTTGCCTCGAGGGGGATCAGTGGCGGAACAGTGCTCGGCATGGCGTGTGCAGTGACAGGTTTTCACCGCCCATCCCGGGATGGGCAGTAAAAAGTGGGATTTGACACAGGTACTGCTTCCATGCTAGCGGCGCTGTAGCCATGGGGGTAGGAAGTGGTTGGCGGTTGCATTAAATGCTTTGACTTTTGCCTGAGAGTTGGTGAGTGAGGCGGGTCGACCGGCTTGACCCAGGGTCATACGAGTTGGAGATTTCCCTGTGGTCGAGGCGTCCCGTTGAGCAAGCCTCGTGCGAGTCGGAACGTGGTCGAGGCATTCTGTGCATGGTTTTGGCTCGTTCTACCTTCGTGGGCGGAGCCTTTGGCGTGGTTTTCTCAGGGGTTTGTCTTTTTTAGTCGTTGAGTGTGGGTACCCCTTGTTTAGGTACCCGACACTCGGGTTGATCTCGTCTAAGCCTTTTTCTAAACTTGGATGAGTCATGTTTATTAAAGAGATTGATTCAAGCTCACCATTTGGATCTAAGCCAAGTTGGACCCTAACCATAAGGCTTCATCCCTGTCCATCCATTCTTTAACAACGGTATAAGAAGAGCGCGGTCGGCCCTGGAGAGCTCTGGTTCTGCCCTCGGCTCCGACGAGGTTTGGCTCCACCACGGCCCCAGCAAGTGTGGTCGGCCCCGATCAGCTCCAAATCCTCCCTCAGTGCATGCGATCGAGCTCCGCCGCCGACCTCGACACACATGACCGTGCATGCGAGATCCACCCTCAGCACCGACACGTGCGGCCGTGCAGGCAAGCTTCACCTCTCATTCCGGCATGCGCGACTGCACTTGGTGGGAGATCGGGCAATGCTTCTTCGCGTGAGGAAAGGAAAGATGGGAGAGCACAGAGGAAGAAGAAAAAGAAAAGAAAAGAGACTGACACATTGACTCCACAAATCATGTATCTGATTTCACCTCTGGTGTATCCAAACAAAAAAAATAGGAAGGTCGTCCCCTATCAACCAAACACGAAATAAGATTGTCCCATTCCTAAAAAACTGATTCTAGATGTCTCTTAACCAACACTATCTAAAGTTCTATTTTTTGGGGATGAGGGACCTGCATGGGATGAATTATCTCAATGCCATTGGTTTTTAGCAACATCTCAATGCCATTGTGTTGTCTCCCAATGGGCAACGACTAGACTAGGCCCAAACCCGATTATCGATTTGACCCGGCTCAAGAGGCCTCTACAAATTATCCTGACACACACATTGGGATGTGCAAGGCCCTCCACCCTCCACCTTCTCACCCTCCTATGCCACCCTCCCCGTGGCACCCTCTCAGCACCGACACTGGCCTCTTCACACTAGGGTTGAGGAACTTGATCGTTGGGAGCCTTAGTGGAATGCAGCATGGCATAGTGCGGCGAGAACGAAGGCGAGACCAGGGCAAGGACGTAAACAAGGATAGGAGGAGAGGATAAGACAAAGATGAACGAGCATATTGAACGGAATGAGTGGGATCCACCTAAAATTGCATGTTTTTTGGGATAATGAGTTGGGCTAAGGGCTTTCTTAGGGGAGAGTTTCACAACATTGTTTTCAAGAAACATAGAATTACACATGGATGAAACCATTACTCTTAATGCACAGTTTCATTTTTTTTTATTTCATAGGCATTTAATTCTATGACTCATCTTGATTTGGTAACCGAGTCAAGAGATTTTCATCACCACAAAACTCATTTCTTCTCTCTGTTTTCTAAAAATGTTGCCATGCCATCAAAATCACTTATGTAATGGCTTATTAAATGCAAATAGAACTATGATGAAACTTCTGCTAAAAATATCCTAAGAGCATCTCCAACAACACAAAAAAACATCAGTTTTACAAGCTTTGCTAATAAAAAACATTGAGGAAAAAGCAACCTCCCAAGATTTTTTTGAGAATTACACACTACAACGTAGACACCCAACACGCACGCACTGATGAGGACATGACACCATTGGATATGACCATTGTTTATAAGGTGAGCTCACTCCTATATTTGCATAGTGATTTTTGGTACAATTCACTTGGTTCCACATGTACATATCGTTATTTGAATGTAGGTACAAATGTGTCTCAAGGTGCATGTCCATCAAAGTTAAACTTTCGGTTCATTGGCAGCCCGATAGTGCTTCATTGGGAAGGCTATAACTCATCCATCCGAAGTGCGATCGAGGTCAATGAGCACTTGATTGATAAGCTTTTAAATAGATCTGGTCCCACCTCAATATCACATTGGTAAGGCCTCCAAATCATCGAGACATTCTGCCGCTATTTCTGTCGGGTGCTACGGCGTCGTCGCGGGCTTGTTATTCACACTTGGGACCCAGGCCCAAGTTGGAGCACGCCCCAAGAAGATAGAGAACACCTAAGAGATGTCCAAGGACGTCCTCCTCCTTGGCCACCACCTTAGGAGTCAAGCAAGGGCGTTCAAACCAAGTTGGAGGCCCAATCCAAGTCAAGTTCGAGTCCATCTTGGGTTCCAGGAGCAGTCTATAATAAAACGGACGCCCAGGACGTATCCGGACTCCATTTTCGATGATCCACATATGGATGGAAAGATAATTTCATAAGCTAACCAATGGCTTTGGTTTGAGGCCCAAATTTCATTGGAGTCAACGGAAATCGTTGAAACAATTTAACATCCAAAAACTATCAGGGTGTTGCATTACCATCTTTTGGGCCGTTTGGCCCTTGGAACGTGTCAAGACTTCTTAGTGACGTGAGTAGGGGTTCTTGAACGCCCCTTAGGCTTTATAATCAGTAGCCGCCACCTACGTTAGGGCTTAGGGTTTGCTTTAGATCAATCTGTCTTTGAACAGTCATCGTTATCAGTTTGCGAGATCCCAACTTCAAGTGCTTAATCATATATCTGCAATTGTCACTTTAATTGAGTTGTGTTTTATCTTGTTCTTGCTTATATTCTTTGATTTATAGCAGGGATTAGCCTTCGTGGCGAGGTCAACCAGATTGTGACACGGTTGATAACCAGAGGAGACGTGGTGCTAAGATTGCAGCGTTCGGTCTTTGTGATCTGAAGACGGATCGGTGTGTCCCTCTCTGACCAAATCGTTGTTTATCTTGAACCTGACAGAAGATCGGGAATCACGTCCTCATCATGCACCCTCACCCCTATGAACACACGTACGCAAATCCTACCCCTATGAGCACCTCCGAAGGACTGAGTAGATCTCGAGATTCACGAAGTCACCACAGACGCCTCGCTATCAACGCATACATCGCCTACCACTGAAAGCATAGCACCATTAAATCCTGAAATAAATCTAGAAAAATGGAAGCACCCGTGCCAAGTCGAGAACTTACCCGGGTGGGCAGGTTCCACCACAGGGAACTCAACCAACTGTTCTAACCTCCCAAGATTTATAGTACCCAAAAAGTTAAATTTCTACCACGTCGGTTTTTATTACGCACTTTTCGATTGATTTTTTTACATGATCATCATCATAGCAGTATTTAAAAAGAACAAATTTCTTTATAAAAAAAGGGAAGGTAGCATCCGACTCTCTAAAGGTAGGTTTTTTTTGAGAAAACTCTCTAAAGGTAGATAACTAGATACTCTAAAGTTTTTTTGGTTGGGTTGGGGGATTATCGATTTGTCCCGGGTCAAGGAGGCCTCTACAAATTGTCCTGACTCCTGAGTCCTCGAGACCTAGGTGACCCACTGAGGATCGATCACCAGGGGCACGATGCTGCACCGCGAGCCCACCCGCATCGAGCTCAGCGACGCCGACCGCGACGAGCTCTTCGACCACCGCCGTCGCTTAGCTGCCGCGGCCGCCTCCTCCGGCACGGCCACCCCAACCTTCGCCAATTCCGCCTCATCCTCCACCCTAGCGACCCGACCCCGACCCCGTCCCCGCAACCCGACCACACGCCCCTCCAGCCGCCGCCGGCACCCTGCAAGGGCCAGTGCCTCGGTCTCTCCATCCCCAAACCCTAGCTAGCTCCCACAGGGAGGAAATCGAGATGATCAAGCTCTGCCTCCTTCGCGCCACTGCCTCCGTCACCCAGCGGGACCTCTTCTTCGACGCCACCATGGTCGCGGATGAGCGCCGTCATGCACCTGCGATCTTTTTGTTGATTTCGATTTCCGGGTATACGTTTTTCTTTTGTGGTATATGATGAAAACTAAGGCCTCATCGGAATCAGGTTATGTTTACCCAATATTTCGTTTTCTGGCATAGAGCACTACTTTGGCTAGCATTTCAGTAGAATTGTGTATTTGCTGCTATTCATAAATGTGAAACTCCGTGTGCTCTGCAATTTTTCCTCAAAATAATTTGGACATGAGGAGCTTGTCCAGTTTACCTCGCAGTTCAATCTTTCTGTGTAACATGTGAGCTCAGGTTGCTCAAAACTAGGCCCACCAAATGCTAGTTGGTCATGCAATCCAATATTGAAAGTGAATTTGTCTTTTACCGTGTGCCACATTGTAGAGATCAGTTGATCATTCTCTGTAGAACAGGTACCTTTCCTTCTGCAGCTAGTTTGCGTTCAGGGAAATATATATGTTTATTGCAGGGGATGCTCTGATCCAAAGGGCCTTGAACATCAGGAGCAAGGAAAATGGAATGTAGTGAGAAGGAGGGGGCGCCGGCGGTGTTAGCAAACTTTGTAATCCTGTGTTCCTCTCAAATTCCTTCGTTTTTACTATACATTTTACCACCGAGCATGGTATGACCTATCCCCGCGGGTCTTGTATCGTGTCTATGGTCCCATTTGGATATGGGTTGCGTGACCTCATGGTGCAGCAGTAGGACCGCTGATTTCTAGTTCAAGGTCCTGTTTGTTGGAAACGCGTTTTTGGCAGCGGCGGTCAAGAAAATCGCAGAATCCCGCCAAACACCGCCTTGCGGTTTTTTTTTTCATTTTTTGGTATTGCTCTTCTATAATTATTAGGCAAAGCTAAGATTTTGTTGTTGGAAGTTAACTCTTGTTACTTGAAATGTGGAAAATAACTATATATATATATATATATATATATATATATATATATATATATATATATATATATATATATATATATATATAGAACTATTACCCTACAGCTGGCTACAAAATAACTTATTTTGTAGCCACTTTGAGTTACGATAATTGCTATGCTAATTTATGAGATTATAGTAACTCCTTACTATGTGATTTACTATAACATTATGGTAAATCTCCCCATGTGTTATAGTAATTCAACTATCGTAAATATATACTGACATTGTCGTAAATTAGTATATAAAATTATTGTAAATAGAGGTGGCTACAAAATAATTTATTTTGTAGCTAGCTATAGAGTATACTCTCCCTATATATATATATATATATATATATATATATATATATATATATATATATATATATATATATATATATATATATATATATATATATATAGAACTATTACCCTACAGCTGGCTATAAAATAATTATTTTGTAGCCACTTTGAGTTACGATAATTGTTATGATAATTTATGAGATTATAGTAACTCCTTACTATGTGATTTACTATAACATTATGGTAAATATCCTCATGTGTTATAATAATCCAACTATCGTAAATATATACTGACATTGTCGTAAATTAGTATATAAAATTATCATAAATAGAGGTGGCTACAAAATAACTTATTTTGTAGCTACCTATAGAGTATACTCTCCCTATATATATATATATATATATATATATATATATATATATATATATATATATATATATATATATATATATATATATATATATATATATATATATATATATATATATATATATATATATATACAAACATATATATTTAGTTTTTATGATTAAGAAACCATGGTAACGAATTCATTTTTATAGCAGCCCTCCAAACATAGAGGTGGCCTTGGATACTACAGCTATACTTTTTTTTTTGGACATTGTCGCCTATGTTGACATGTGCCATGGTCCCTAGGTCAAGATGTGTTAAACTCATGTGCAAAGCATTGCACAAGGTTCACTTCACTGGTTCTTGAAGGGGATCCTCGTCCTCTAACATGGTTAAAACATAAAGGATACGATGAACCTTGACAATGTCTATGAGCGTGTATGCCTAGATCCTCCGGGCGCAGAGGATCAGGTCATTGCACCCGAGGGAAGGACGCCGATTTTCTTATGCGCCTGCATAATACATTGTTGTGGGGATCGGAGCTGCTTGATTGGACATACGTGAACACACATGCTTCTTTTTTCTCCGACAAAAGGATTGGAGAAGTGTGGTTCATACCCAAAGTATCTGCATGGTTGGTGAGTTTTTTGATGTACAATAGAGTGATGTTTTTTATAGAAAAATTGGATGTTATGTCTCTATTTACGTCTAAAAAGACCGGAACTGGTTAGCCAGTGATACAAAGCTCGTATCTATGTTCACACGTCCGGAGGCCGAGGTAGCAAGCACACGCACGAATGAAGCGCCGTTGGACGAAACCCTTTCTCGATTTTTAGGTGTAAAAGAGATAATCATTGAAGTTACGATTGAGTCTATGTTGTAAGGAGGTCCTCAAGTCCTTGAATTAGCCTCTGAGTTTCAGTTAGTCTCTATCCTCAGAAAACTCAGGACCGGGGCTGCCCAGTTTGGCGCAACCGCCTCGTGCTCCCGAAACGACCCTGAACTGTTGGATTTTGGCCTGGATGCTAACCACTGAAACCTTCTATTCCGCAGCCACACACCACAGTCAAGCGTCAGCGGCATGGCAGCGGAGGCTAACCTAACCACCGGCGGGGAGACCGTAATGCTCGGCTTCCGCGGTCCATCCCGATCCGGGTGGGTGGACCGCGCTTGCATGGTACTCCCTCCATCCCAAATTATAAGACGTTTGACTTTTTTGATTCCAAGTTTGACCACTCGTCTTATTCAAAAAATTTGTACAAACATAGTCAAATTTAAATCATTCTTGAGGAACTTTTATTAATATACTAAGCCACGATAAAAGAATTGATATTTTGCACAAATTTTTGAATAAGACGAGTGGTCAAACTTGGTGTTAAAAAAGTCAAACGTCTTATAATTTGGAATGGAGGGAGTAAGCTCTAGTATATATGGAAATAATTAAAACCATGAGATGTGGCTGATATATATATATATATATATATATATATATATATATATATATATATATATATATATATATACACACGCGCTATTCTACACCAAGCTATTATACTGAACAAAATTCAGTACTGTTCAGTACTCGTGTTTCAGTATTTTCGAGGTGCTGGGTGTAGTACTGACTGATACTGAACATGGTTCAGTAGTACTCAGTATTTTTTCAGTTCAATTTTGACTTGTGGTGTAGAATAATATTCTACACCTAGGGTGTAGAATAGCGCTGCCGTATATATATATATATATATATATATATATATATATATATATATATATATATATATATATATATATATATATATATATATATATATATATATAACACACAAGATCGAGTCCTACACAGACACAACCAAACACCTGGTACCCTATAAATAATCCGATACTTTCTCTTCTTTTTTTCACTATTATTATCACGTAGATTAGTTTCTTCCGAACCTATTGGCCATCTTTTTTTCACGATACATACTTGGAGATACCCCTTCGCTGCTTTCGTCTGGTAGTAGTTCCTGCGCAAGCAGTGCGGGCAGTTCCTGCAATTCCAACTTGTACGTCAACACGATTTCTTCTCTCTTTTTTCTTTTTATTTATTACTTATATTATATGAATTGCTCATTGATTCTTTCTTGCCGGCAGCAAAGGAAGAAGAGCTATAGAGACGATGTTGACAACGAAGATGTACACAAAATTCTTTTCGATGTCCCGCTCGTCCGCCGAACTTGTTCGTCTTTCCCTTCTCCCACCAAAAACGTTAAACCCGGCACCGGCAACCTACTCAAAAACCCTATCTGGGGCGACCCAAAATCTGCATCTCCGCTCCTCCTTCCGGCCGCCCAGCAGCCATTCTCCTCCCGCGGTCCCACCTCATCGCCTCCACCGCGCGAGGCTGCTGTCGGTGGCTGCTGGTGCTGCTGCCGTTTCAGATGATGCTCTCCAACTCCAAGACGGAAATAAAGTCACAAAAGGTATACTTCTGTTATATAAAAGTTGGTCTACTGTTTGTCTCATCGTACCAGCTTTTTGTGTAAACAGAGGTATTGGACTTGTTTTTCATAGACGATTTTGGTACAGGTGGTGATGGGAAGATGGTTACTGCCACCAAGAAGGGTGCTGCTGTGCTGGATCAGCACATTCCTGACCACATAAAACAGGCCTATCATGTCTTGCAAGTGGTGTGTGGATTCGTTCATTTTTTTTTACCTCTTATTTCCTTGTACCTTTGTTTACCTTTGCATGGGTATGGGTGTGCATGCACTTCAATTTCAACCATGCTATATTTAGTTCCTACCTTTCATGCACATTAGTTACATTTAAATTTAGAGCAAAACATCACCCCCGCCAGAAGAAATACCAAAATATGTATCAGTTTAAACTTATGCCAATGCCAGTATCATTAAATGCCTGCTTCATTCCCTCGTACACATTCTGATTGTCTTTAAGTGGACATTGTGGACTAGTTATATCATAAACTGTAATTCCAGTGTTTTTTTTCTTTTCTTCAGTTTTTTTAATATTACAGTTGGCATGTTTTTCTACAGGGTGATCAGATCTATGATGCCACCTTGAACCAGACTAATGTTGGTAGCAACAACAATAAGTTCTATATCATCCAGGTTTTAGGTTTGTCCTGCAAATCACTGTTTCTGCAAAATGCCTTTCTTCAATCCATTTGACACTGATCTGGTATTAATCGGTGCCTCTTCATTGTAGAATCTGATGCTGGTGGACACTTCATGGTTTAGCATAGATGGGGGAGAGTAGGGGCAGCAGGCAAAGATAAGCTACTTGCCTTTCCAAGACGAGGCCAAGCAATCTATGAATTCGAGAGGAAGTTTCAGGAAAAAACTAGTAACCTTTGGTCTAACCGCAAAAATTTTGAACCTCATGCAAAGAAATACACTTGGCTTGAAACGGACTACGGTGAAACTGAGAAGGAAACCGTAAGTTTCTATGTACAGCTGGTTTGCAGTTTAGTGCCTGTGTTGGGCTTAATCATTTGTTCTTATTATTTGTCGTAGAACAAGACTGAGAAGAAAGGCTCCATTACTGATCGGATAAAAGAGACACAGCTAGAAACTCGAATTGCACAATTCATATCCCTGATTTGTGATATTAGCATGATGAAGCAGCAAATGGTGGAAATAGGTAAGTTTCTGTGTAGTTGTTTTATGCACAGGTTTTAAGATCATAATCTTTTAGTGATGTGTGGCCACCTATTTTTGCATGGAAACAATAGGGGTGACCCCTAACCGTGGTAGCTATATTATATAAATATAATAAATACAAAACTGTACAAAAATTAGCCCGAAGAAAAAAGATAGGTGTTGTATAGATAGAAAGAACAATTAGGTGAGCCTATCTAGCCAAGCCATGACTTAAATTTTAGAAGTATCTCCCATTCTATGGGTCTGAAGGAGTACATCATCAGAGAAGCCTTTCTTTCAAGAAGATAAATTGGACTGCTCATTATCAATTATATGTAACCATTGTGTTGCTTCCAAATATCCTAAAGTGCCATGATGAAAATTTTCATGGAGTGTTGGAAATTATGTTTTGATTGATCCACCAAGTCAAGAAAGGAAAGGACAGATCCCCAAGTGATTTGCCAACTTGCTTTACTGAACCTGCATCCAAAGAAATGATGCAGTGCAGTTTCTTCAGTGGGGATGTGAATGCAGTTTTAGTTATCTTATAGTTCTTCCTTTTGAGAATGTTTTTAGTATTCAATCAATCCATTATTTGGACCCTGAGAATACCTTAAGCTTGTCGCTACATTTTGACTTCCATATCCAGGTGATAGAAATTTTGAAATGAATATAGATAGTTCTTTTTCCTCAAACAAACAGGAGAGCTAGGCATCATTTCGATAAGAAAGAAAGGAAGTATGTGTTGGGGAAAAAGAAGCCCCAACCTCACAACACAAGCCACCACGCGCACACACACACACCAATTACAGCAAAACACTAGTTACAGTCGGAGAGATAAAGGCGACCAGAAAGAAACTACCCTGCTGGGATAGGTTCAGCTGTTTGCAGTGCCCTGAACAGTAGTTCTTGGAGTACTCTTGCTCCAGACGAGCATCATAGAGAGTACTCATTTGCAATTGTTTGTAGCTCTTCGAGTCCTCTTGCTCCAGCCGAGCGCCATAGAAAGCACTCATTTGCATTGGCTTGTAGGACCTACCCTGACCTCGGTCTTGCGCCATTGAAGATGCAATCATTTTTGGTATTTCCAAACTTCCCAATCCACTAAGATAATGAGAAAATTAAGCCCTTTGTCGTTGTTCTGAATGGTGTTATCCCTTTGTCGTTGTCACTGTTACACTTAAATTTCAGAAAGAAACCTGAGAGTTAAGTAAGGTAGGGACAATAGTTATCTGTCATCCGTTCAAATAATGGAATTGAACAGGAAAAATAAATTATCATAAGCTGTAAAAAAACTCAACCTGCGGGTAAAACAACCCCGGACATTTTCCTAAGAAGAAGGCCTTCTCACATGCGTTGAAAAAAACCCTCATACACAGCGGCACTGTCATAACCCATGTGTGCTTTGGTGTGGGATAGACGAGTGGATTTTTAAACCCAACCTAAAATTCTCCCCTATGGGGAATCGAATCCAGGACCTAAGGAGTGCTAATAGAGCCACCGAACCAACTCAGCTAGAGGCCTTTTTGCAATTATCATAAGCTGTATCTTGTCAAAGTTTGTATTTGATTATGTTGATGAAACTTGAAAATCATAGTCATGTTGACTTAGCATTTTTCTAATTCATCTTCCTTATTAATCAACTAGGTTATAATGCCGATAAACTTCCCCTTGGAAAGCTAAGCAAATCTACAATACTGAAGGTGAGTTATGTTCATGATTCTAATCAGGACTTATACAACTTTCACTTAACTATACAAGCTAGGTGAAAAGTATGAATAAGGTTGTATTTTCAAAATGACATGCAAATAACTTTACATATACCATACACATCAAAAGTTCTATGAAATGAACTTTCAGCATTGCATACATTAAAATTTTAGGCATTCTTCTAATATTTTCCCTCTGTTTCGATGATACATTTCCTAACTTTCCACAGGGTTATGATGTCCTGAAAAAGATATCCAATGTTATTTCAATGGCTGACAAGGGACAGCTTGAGCAATTGACTGGGTATAACCTATAAGTTTTTTTTATTTGGTAGAAATATAAAATATGACTAGAATCTATTGCCAGGTTGACATTCTATTCAACATATTTAGTTTTTTTCACCATACTTTTTATTTTTATAAAGCCTGAAATTTAACATTTCGTTCTTCAAATGTTGTGGAGTGCTTATTACATATTAACTTATGACATTATGGGAATTGTTTTTTTTCAAATATGGACATTGTTTAATAGAAGTCAGTAACACTTTCAAAATATCAATTAATGACAAAAACCAAAGAGTTTCTTTTGCACTTATGGCTTTTGTATTGTAATGATAGTGATTGTCAATCTCAAGATATCAACTATTTTTATGGAAACATCAAAATTTCTTTACTAAAACTGATGACAGCTGTGCTATGCTTGAAATCTTCCACAACCAAATAAACAATAGTTGGATTCTTATTATTGTAGTAGAAATTTAGGTTCATCAAATGTTAGCTATTGTGTATGTGTATTTATTGAAATTTAATTTCCTTATGTTGTCTGGTTTCAGGGAATTCTACACCGTGATTCCACATGACCTTGGTTTCAAAAAGATGAGTGAGTCTCGAACTTTCTTTTTTTTCTCGAATACGAAGGAGAGTTTCATATCTTTGTATTATAATAGAGAGAAAGAACCGGCCCCTTACAATCACCACCACCTCACTCCGAGCCGAGCCACGACGGGTTGAATTTTACATGAACAGGACTTACTCTAAAGAAACACCGGAGTCTCGAACTTTCTAGCTTAGTGAAGTTACATAATGATATAATATATCCAGCTCTTTTTGGGTGTTGTTTTAGTTCAGTAGCACTTGACCTTCTAACAAATACCATCTTACAGGTGAATTCATTATCGACACTCCTCAGAAACTAAAAGCTAAGCTAGAAATGGTAATAAACTACTGTCTTCTACTTATTTCTAGCATGGCACTAATTTGGGTATGAAACCGTGATTATTTTGAAGCAAGACACTCCGTTGATTCATTAGCGTATCAATATCCTAAATTTATGTTGAGCCTTAATTTCTAGTGCCCTCTTGTGTAATGATGTAAACTACCTGTCTTTCTTTTTTTGAACTCAATCAAAATGGCTGAATGAATTGAAGTTTCATATTCACATTGCTCTGTAAGGAAGATTCAGTCATATCACTTATTTTTATGTATGCAACATATGACTGAAGTATTCCTGCCTTATGGTGTGTTCAATCGATATGCAACATATGACTGAAGTATTCCTGCCTTATGGTGTGTTCAATCGATGTTATCGAGCCAAAAGAGCTCACATGAACCTTGCGAAAGGTGTCTTGCAGGAACATAGCCTTATCTAGAAAAAAGAATACCAGCCCTCACCTCTTTCCTACGCAAGTAAATGCTCGTTCAACTACAAGTGGTCACTACTTCACGAAATCGAAGGGAAATGGTTCACGAGTCGAACAAGTCTTTATTGTACAACCCTAGATCTACTGGAAAAAGAATTGACATGCAACTGAGCCACAAACAACAAAAGAGAAATCAACTATGAAAAACTAGTCCACTTTCCAACTCCTATCTTTCTGATTTCCTCTTCTACATTAGATTCATCTTTCCCCCAGCTTCCCTTTCATTTCCACTGGCTCCTGATCTCCCCTTATAGTGAAGATGTTTCCTTCGGGTGTTGGCTTTTTCATTGTTAAATGTGCTGTTGACACAATCGCTCGCAATTCCCATGAAGATACTTAATTCCTTCCTTCATATTGCTTAGTCTTGCTCGATAGAAATGGATTGAAAAGTTGATCCTTTTCTAAACGGTAACTGGAAACAAACATCTTATTGAAGCAAGCGAAATCACTGCAGAAGGCCTTAGTTGAGTCAAAGTTGGCGCTATATATAGCCAGTTAAGGAATCTCACCTAGCTGGAACCTACTCCAACTGCTTACAACTCATACTACGAATATTTGTGCAGAATCTGCTCACATTGTTATGTTACAATTTTCTAGGTTGAAGCACTAGGTGAGATTGAGATTGCAACCAAACTTCTGGAGGATGATTCAAGTGACCAGGTATGTCACTTCCATATAATGGGTCAGATTTTTTATATGCAAAGTAGAGATGCCAATCTCCCGGTAACCTTTAACTAACAAACAGCAAAGGCAGAGATAGGGAGGGAGGTGTTTTGGGTGTCTTGTAACATTTGCTTTATTCTGCTTCATGCAACTATTCTCTCCTTCATAAAAAGTCAACAGAGATGAAACTTTTGAATTCAATCCAAAAGTTTCTTTATTCCGAGAGTTATGCCAAAATATTGCAAAATTTACTCTGATTTTGAATATGAAATTCTCACTTTTGTTGCTTTTAGTTGAAGGTAGGTTGGAAAATAATCGTAACATGCCTTGAAATGTAGGATGATCCGCTATATGCTCGATACAAGCAATTTCGTTGTGACTTCACACCTCTTGAAGCTGATTCAGAAGAATACTCTATGGTAATTTTCCATTATAAATTGTGTGGACGTTCAATGTCTGTAGTTCGGTGCATAATGATAGTAATTCATAATTTGTGTTTTGTAACCTTCTGCAAAAGGGAGTAACTTTTACCTTTCTAGCTAATATAAACAAATGTCAATTTTTATGTGCACCAAATATACATGGAATTGGTGGAATGTGTTTTATCCTTGTCATCCCCTATATTTAGTGAATTGATTATCTCAAAGGTTTCTGATTGTTTATTACAAAAATATCTGCTAACCAGATAAAAACATATTTGACGAACACCCATGGAAAAACACACTCGGGCTATACTGTGGACATAGTGCAAATATTTAAGATTTCACGGCATGGTGAAACAGAGCGGTTTCAAAAGGTGAGGATATTTCTAATCTATCTGCACAGCCTAAAAGAACAAACTGTAGTGTCAAATGACAATATTTTCAAAACTTTTGTGCAGTTTGCTAGTACAGGAAATAGGATGCTTTTGTGGCATGGTTCTCGGTTGAGCAACTGGGCTGGGATCCTTTCTCAGGGTAATTTGTGTTATCTTCAACTACTTCTGTTATTACCACTTATATATATATGTATAACAGATGGCTTCACTTGGATTTCTATTTCATGGGTTATTGCCTACTATTTACTCGGCCTGCAGTTCTCAAAATTAGCCATGTTTATCAGTGCATTTGCAGAAATATCAATGTTATCTCTATCTGCATGAGTTTTTGTTTCATTTTCATGTGAATTTGCCTGCTGCTTTACTTCACAGTAGTAATCTTCACGTTCAATTTTTTTGTTAATGTGGTAAGTTGAGAAAGTTATAGATTCCTATAAAAAAGCCAAATTTATATATGCTATACGTTATGCTCTTCAAAAGTTGGACACTAGATTGGTGAATGCTGATTGTGGTGACACTACCATCCCCCAGGTCTACGAATTGCTCCCCTTGAAGCACCTGTTACTGGTTACATGTTTGGCAAGGGTGTTTACTTTGCTGATATGTTTTCAAAGAGTGCAAACTACTGCTGCGCTTCGAAAGCATCTAGATCTGGAGTCCTGCTTCTATGTGAGGTGTGATTTTTGTCATAGTTACCTCTGAGCTATACTCATGCATGTTCATCAACCTTAGATTGTGATTCATTTGTCTCTTTGTTACACTACTTTGTCATAAAGAGTTGTGCCCGATTATTTTGTTTGCAAGGCATTTGCTGAGTTCAACTTTGTTGATAGTGCCTATTTAACTTGAATCTCCCAGGTTGCATTGGGCGATATGAATGAGCTACTAAATGGAGATTACAATGCTAATAACCTGCCCAAGGGAAAGCTAAGGTGAATTACTGCAGTTTGTTTATAGAACTATTTTCCCCTAAATGATCGAGTATTTTTATTTCTTGATGCCAATTCCTGATGTAAATTCAATACATACATATAACAATGCAAGACTGGGCAGAATTTTGATGCTCCATTAAGTGCACAGATCCAGTGTCAATTGAGACCACACTAGCTGCTCTCATCTGCTCCCATATAACATTGCATAATAAAATATCACTATAACCCCACACTCTTTAAAATTATTGCATTTACTACTCCCTCCACTTCAAATATAGGGAGTACTAGTTAGAATTAAAAAAAAAGTCAAATATTATAGGTTTTTGACCATCAAATAGTCAAAATATATGTACGATTAATGCACAAAAGATGCATCATTAATTTTATTTGTATTTTGTATACATTTTATTAAGACGTTGGTTTGTAGGGATTGATAATATATATACTGTAAGAGAAATGCAATTGTAAGTTTGGAAGTCAAACTTTTTGATGTTTGATAAGTTTATAAGAAATAACATCAATATTCATATTTCTAAATATGTTTATTGTAAAAATATATTTTATAATTGATATAATGATATTTATTCGGCATCATAAAAATATTAGTACTTATTATATAAATTTAAACTTGAATTTGTTTGATTCTCGCTGATAATTACAGTTTTGGGGGATGGAGGGAGTAGTTAAAGTATACAGTTTCTCAAACCCTAATACAATACACCCGATAAAATCAAAAGAAATGGAGAGTGAACAAACATCTGGTTGCGATTGTTTTGGTGCAGCACAAAAGGAGTTCGTCAAATGATGCCTGACTCAACAGAGTCTAGGACCATCGATGATGGTGTGCTTGTTCCCCTTGGGAAACCTACTAAATAAGAATCATCCAAAACGGTACGTGAGCTTCTACGCAGCAACTTCACAAATTGCATTGTTTTTCAAATGCATGTCCCATGTGGGGCTGAAAACACTTTATTTGCTACATGTGAAAAAAAACACTGATGTCTGGTTGCAGGTTTGCTTGCGTTACAACGAGTACATAGTGTATAATGTAGATCAGATAAAAATGCGGTATGCCCTTCATGTCACCTTCAAGTTCAAGAGACGCTAGATGCTGTTGCAACAAGCTGAAGACGTTGCTAAGATCCATTGGTGGAATACATGCACATTTATCAAGGTGTCGTCCTCTTTTTCTAAGCATGTTTGGTAGCCTTTGACATTTTGATGTGATTCCAAGCTTGTACCTTCTCGATGGCTGTTGCTCGATCAGTGCACAACCCCCTTCCGTTTATTGGCATATTTGATCTGCTTAATAAGTTTTAAAACTATGTTCGGTATGCATAATAAGACACTAATGGCAGGACCCAACAAGAACTGGAACCTAATCTATTCAAATTACTGATAAAATTGAACAACAAAATGGATAAAGTCTGTTGGCATAAGCTGCTAGCCCTTCGTAAATGAAACGCAACAAGAAGACGTGATAGAGTTCAATCTTGACTTTTTCCGCACAGGAACGTTGCTTTGCTACTGCTAATTTCAGCGCGCGATTTAACCGTAGTAAAACAATATACAGGTTTTTTAACGGGAATGCTTAGCCACGGCCATCCATCCCGTGTGGACGCGGCTCCCTGTCTGCAGCGGACCGGCCTCTAAAAAAAAAATCTCCACAGTCGCGGCTTGGCTGCTCATCCGTCCACCTCGCCGCGGCCCCTTCCACAACCACACCATGTCTCCATTCGCGCTATGTGCTGACCCCCAACGCGCCCCACCCCATGGCCAGCTGTGTCGTGCTCCATCCCTCGCGAGCGGACGACGCTCCGAGCGAGCAGCAGCGCTAGAGTAGCAGCACCAGGGACCGCCGCCCATGGGTGCCTGGGCCACGAGCAGGCTTTGGAGAATCGCAGGAGGGCCGTGCCGTTGCTGCACGGCGAGCTCCATGCGCTGTCGCCGACCTCCGCACCAGCATCGAGCTCCGCAATGAGGAGTGTCCATTCGTCCGAGCAGCAAGGTGACATTGTGCTGAAAGCGCATGTTGTAAGCATATATTTCAAGTTTTTCTGATGTGTCATATGGATGTTGTAAGTGTTTTCATCCGGATGTTGCAAAAGTATATCGGGATATTGCATATGTTGCAAGTATTTTAGAGGTATGTTGCAAGCGTTTGTTCCCAATATATCATGATGTTACATATGTTTCACACGTATGTTACGCGTGTCTTCTCTATATGTTGTGTGTGTTTTGCAACGGTTTTAAAGCGTTTTCAGTTGTTTTTTCAAGTGTTTGAAACACATGTTTCAATTGTTTCATTTGTCTTTTTTTTTATGTTGCAAGTGTTTGCATCTGTATGTTTCAAAAGTAGATCTGTATGTTACATATGTGTGCGCGAGATTGGAGGCATGTTCAGGATGGGGCGCGGTAGAGACGGGCACGTTGTTGAATGGGGTGCAGCAAGGGATGGAGCGCGGTGGATGATGGCGGCGCAGCAGGGATGGGATGCTGTGAGTGACGCGCGCACTCCGTTCCATTACGCGGGAACAGACGCGCTCGCTCGAATCGTTTTTCTGTTGTCGGCCGGTTTCATCGGACGGGTGGAATCATAGGATGGGAACAGCATCCGGATGCGACCTGGCGCCAGACGTCCATGCGTTAGCTATTCCCATTTTTTAATAGTTGAATTCCTCAAGGTGGTTCCGCCTAGGTTGTCACGTCTTCGGCTCCTCCACCGCCTGGTCTGCCTCGCTGGCCTCGCCGCCACTAGGGTGGTACGGCCGCCGCTCCCATCATCACTCGGGTCGTACAACCGCCATCTGGGTTGCAGCCACCCCTCTCATGTTCAGTCGTCACTAAGGTCGTATAACTCAAACAACTTTAAGAGCATCTCCAAGAGAATCCAATATTTTCTTGCCAAAAAACATGGTGTTTTCGAATTTCCAAAAAAATATTGGGAGGAATAAATAAGGCCTTCTCCAAGAGCTTTCAGTAATTAACTTCCAAAAAATCAAAATTTTGGTCCAACACACATTTTTTTTGTTGGCAATAGTTGGGGCAGGACCTGGTATATATAGCCCGAAGCTTGCAACATGAGCTCTTAGATCAAACTGACTTAAGAAACGACAGAGATGCATCCTAGGAGGCGATAGAAAACCGATGTAGCAACGAGGAGGCTGACAGATGGGCCCAGGGGCCGGGTGGCCTACAGGTGGGGCCGGCCAGCCCCACATGGCAGTGTCCCGCCTCCCGCTTCGGTGTGAAGTCATCTTGAGTCTTCGGGAACCTTCTCACATTGGTTTCGTGGTGGAATTACATAATTAACTCTGACATGTAGGTCCGCCTTGATGGTTTTTTGGTTAAACCTTGCAGAAATCATAGATTCACCAAAACTTATGGAATTTGTTAGTTTAAACCCTAAACCTTTATTGGTGATTTCATTTGTGTCATTATGCATGTTTCTTTGACAGTTTATAATGGTTGCTAACTACCGTCAACAAACTCTCTCAAACTTAACCTTTGCTAGCCCCTTAGCAAAGCTAAACTCAACATAAATGGATTAGGAGTTGTGTCAATGCTTTCACTCCTCAAGAGTACATATGCGTTCAAACAAGAATTCTCATCTAGATTAGAATAAATTGATCTGACTTTCCAACTCACCCATATTACCTTCAACCATGGTGTTTTAGCCTTCACGTGGGTCTTGAGCAATTGAAAGACAGAACGATCAAGTCAAGCACTACGTCTCAAGTTCTTTACTTAACTATTGTTCCAAAGTTTTTATGGGTTTTCAAAATAAAACTCAGAGCTTCCATTGTATGACACTCTCAAGTCTCTCAATATATATGGTATTTGTGGATTCTCACCATGGGCAATAGTGATGTTATGCCTTTCTCTTCCTACAACTAAGACTTATAGTGGAGTTCATAGGAGTGAAAATAGCATGAAAGAGCATACTTGCAATACATATATTGCAAAGTCAAACCTCGGATCCAAAGAGAGTTAAGTCATACAATCAAATCAAGATGTGCATGTGTATAAATATATGTGGTGGATATATATGTAGTGACTAACCTAATTCTACTATGCTGCTTGAAAACATCTCTCTTTTGGAACTTGGAAAATACTTTGCAAGAAAACATGGGCTATCTTATTCTTCTTATTCTTTTTTTCAGGTGGGCATCGAAGTACCCATTGTTTTATATATCTCGGACACTTGTCCATTTTTTCTCTTCTTTTTTTTTCTTTTCATGAATAAATTTTTATATAGCCATATGTTTCTTTTTTGCAATAAACTTTTGAGAGATAATAACAAGAACTTAGAGCATTTATTTAGTGGACATCCTATAGGGTATATTTTTGGTGTTCACTCCTAGTATAGGAGTAAAACATTTTTGAGTGGATCTAGATAGAAGACATGTTTTTGCGCCTACCTGCAGTGTAGGAGTAGTGCATATTTGGATGGTGTGTACGTGATCTTGATTTTAATAGCATGACAAACCTCTCATAAGGCATCAACAAAGCTTGACTGAACTTAATGCAAAACAAACAACATATATGAGTGGAAGTTTTCTTAGTCTAAATATTATATATGGCTCTAGTAGAAATTCAAACTTTATCATACAAGAAACTTATCATGAAGCATTTTTATGTTTTTCAAAAGATAAATCTCTGGAACTTTAGTATCACTTGGAATAAGATAAACAGCAGCTCAGACCTTCTCATATCATATCCGTCAATTACCTAGACTTAGATCAAGCATATGCTATCCACGAGTTTCAAGTTCAAAGTAAATTCTTATATCAAAGCAGTCATATCCAAAACTCAGGAGAATTCAAGGCTAAAAACTAGATACTTGAGAGGGATTATGACAGATCAACTATTCATCATTTCTATTATAAGAGATTATCCTTCAACTTCCTTTATTATTTTTCAGCGCTTAAAACTCAAACTTAAACTAAACACACCTTACTAATATATATAGCTAGCTAAGATAAAATTTTATTTTATTTTAGTTTGTTGTGCATCTTTTTATTTCTTTGCATATATATAGGAAACTCTAAAGATAGTGAAACTAAAGAAAAGAAATACTTAGCTAGATACACGGGGATGTTCTTTCCCCAAGCTGAATGTTGTCGTGGTCTCCCTTAGAGTGGTTCTACCAGCAGAAGTCTTTCTCATCCATTTGAAGTTGGGTTCCTTTACGTAGTGAGTGTAGCAGCAGTCTAGGAATATGTCCTTCGGGTGAATGAAGATGACTAGGTGAACTTACTCTTGATCATATGTATAGTCCTGCAAAATACTCCAACAAGAACACAAAAACTTGTGGCACGGGTTAAGACAAGGGGTTAGCGGTCAGCCATTCAAGGATTCATTCTTATGGGTTTAGACAGATTTCTTAATTGACAAAGTTCTAGCAGAATGTCTACCTAATATTTTTGGATTTTCTTATTTTTCATATGCACAAGGAAAAATACGTATGCATAGTATTTTTATTTTTATGCCACCATAGTGAATATTCCCATAGATTCTTACATATTGTAGATTTACTCACATGAGGCTTAGGATTTTTATAATACAATATAAGATTTTTATTTCCCTTTTTTTAATATGTTATAATGAAACTATTTTTTTCTTTTATTAGTGCAATGCTAATGCAGGAAAGTGAATATGCTAAAGTGGAAAAATAATTTATGCAATGTTAAGAAGTTAATATGAATAACTACCAATGTTACCTCACGGTGAGGGTTCAGATTTTTAAGTCCTCCGGACAGGACTTAGCTAGAGATAGTCCTTAGGTGTATCTGTCAGTCTCGGTGATGGAGACCCAGATGTCTGTACTGTGATGGCGGCTCAGATGATGGTGTTACCTTCTCTTTCCATACTTGTTTGATCTATGGGCTTGACATAGGCGGAATAGGTTCTTCCTTCACATGTTCTTCAGGTTCTTCATCCTCTTCCCACTCATTCCATCGAGGTTGGTTCCCTTGATGTTGGGATGATCGACATCTCCTCCTAGAGCGATTCTTCTTCGGCTGTTCATAAGTAGTATAACTATTGAAAAAATAGCGTACCTTTTCTCTAGGAAACTGGAAGTGAACTTGTCCAGATCCAACATAGATGATCGCGTTGGTAGTGTTGAGGAACGGTCTTCCTAGAATGATAGATGTATCATCTTCTTCTTCACCCATGTCTAGAACCATGAAGTTGGCAGGGACATAATGATCTTGAATCTTGACCATAACATCTCTTGCTATTCCCTCAGGAAATCTAATTGATTGGTCCACCATCTACAGCTATATATATGTAGGATATAAAGGTTCGTTACCAAACAAATATTCATATGTTACCTTGGACATTATGTTGACACTCGATCCAATGTCGCAGAAGGTCTTGTGGAAGATTCTTTGCCTAATGGTACACTCGATTCCTAGTACGCCAGATCATCCTTCTTGGCAAGGAATGGTGAAGCGAGGAGGTGGTTGTACTCAGATTGGAGTGTGTTGATCATGTTGATAGTTTCTTCTGGTGGCTGTTCAGTCTTGTTCTTCCTCCTTCTTCGATTGTTCTTCTTCTTGGTCATTGTTGTTTCTTCGGCAGGTACGCCTTTTGTGGATGTGCAGGAGATTGCAAGATGCGGTTCTTGAACAAGAACTTCTCCTTCTTGTCCTTAATTATGAAACAAATCTTGGCAATATCCGCGTAGATGATGGTTTTCACGATGCTTAGGAAAGGTCAGCCTAAGATAATGGGTGCCTTACATCTCCACCTGTTTCTAAAATCACAAAGTCTATGGGAACATATGAGCTTCCCACTTGAATAATGGCATCTTCAAGAATTCCCTTGGAGTAGTAGAGTGACTGATTTGCAAGCTATAAACGTATATTTGTGTATAATAAAGGAGCTCCGAGAATTTTTTCATAAATTATCTTAGGCATGATGTTGACACTTGCTCCAAAATCACAGATAGCTTCTTAGAAAATGTGAGGTCCAATGGCGATGGGGATGACAAGTCTTCTAGGATCGCTCTTCTTTTCTGGCAAGGTGTAATCTATCCACCTTTCCATTGATGGCTCCGTATAGTAGTAAGCTGCATTATGAATATCGACAAGATTTATAGTTTCTAAATGTTAAATCTTTCGGCTGCCTCGGAATCTTACCTTTGTCGGATGGAGGAACAGCAGCCACCAGATGAGCTATTTGTGATTCTATCATTTTATTAAAGCTATGATGGTTCTTAATGGCAGAAGCAAAGCTATCCATTCTATTATTTATGTTCTCTAGAATTTTATCATTGGTAGCTACCTTTTTAGATAATCCCTCTATAAGTCTAGATTGGCTAGCAATTAATTCTCTTAATGGTGGTTGATTGAAGTTATTATAATTATTACCTTGAGGGTTACCTTGATAGTTACCTTGGTAGTTTGGCCTCTATTGCTGGTTCCATCCTTGGTTCTATTAAGGATGATAGTTGTTGTTGTTGACAAAGTTCACATCCTCTTGGGTTTTAGGATAGCTGTTCCCTGAATGCCCAGTGTTGCCACATACTTCGTACATCATGCGGGAATTATGAATGTGCATGACTTCTTGCTTCTCATTAGCTTGGTCTTCGAGCTTCTTCATTAGCAGGTCCATCATGGTAGACAACATGTCTACCTCCTTGAGTTCATGCATACCTCCACCTCTCTTGCGGGTCTGAACATGTTCTTCATTCCAACCTTGGTTAGAAGCCATCTTCTCCACAAGAGTGGTCGCAACTAGAAGTGTTAGTGACAAGAATACACCTCCAGCAGTAGCATCCATAGTCTCATGGGTACTAGTGCTCAACCCGTGGTAGAAGGTTTGCATAAGTAGCTAATTCTCTATCCCATGATGAGGACATTGTGATATATAGTCTTGGAAGGCGTTCCCATGCCTCGGGGACAAATTCATCATGTTGTTACTGGAAACTTGCAATTCTCCCACACAGAGCATTGGTCTTGTATGTGGGAAAGAACTTGGCTAAGAAGACAGTGGAGCAGTTATTCCATATTGTATTTCTATCTTTGTTGGCGTAGAACCACTGCTTTGCCTTCCCCAAAAAGTGAGAATGGGAAAAGGCGAAGTAGTATGGCGTCTCTGGTAACTCCCTTGATGGTGAAAGTGCTACAGATCTCTAGAAAATGTTGAAGATGAGCACTCACATCTTCATGTGCCTTCCCACAAAACTGACTAGCTTGTGCCATGTTTATGAGAGCTAGCTTGAGCTCAAATCCATTGTCTCCTACATTGGTTTCTGGTCTAGTATGGATGTTGGCCGTAGTTGGAGCAGAGAACTCATGAAGAGTCTTATTAGCCATTGCTTCAAATTCTGGTGTTAAGCTTTGTGTTGTATGGTTGTCTTTCGATTCTAAAGCTGAGACTTTCTTGAGTTTCACTCTAGTTCTCTTGATTAAAGCTTCTGGATCTTCAACGTAGTTTGTCAGAAGGTCAAAACTGATCATATATTACCCTGCATAAGATACACAAGTAGACAAAACAAGCGTAAGCCTGTTAATCACATCAATAAGTATAAGTTAATCAATACTTCTTTTGCTAGCTACCTTCCCCAGCAACGGCGCCAAAAATGCTTGTTGGTATTTATTAACTTGTCACTTGATTTAGTAGCCACCTATTATATGCCTACATCTCTTAGCATTACTTTACTAGGTTGTCATCCCTAGTGGTGGTACCAGACATGCTTGCTGGTACTGCCTAGTATCACTACTAGAAATGATACTAAGTAGTTCTTTATCATTTCATGTGACTCAGAGTACTCTATTCTTTGGTAATAGCATGGTCAGGTAGAATATTAGAGGAATAATTTCTAAGTTATTCTTAATTACAAGTCAAGGCATATATTGATTAGTGCAATTACACCTAGTAATCATTGCTAAGACCATCTTCATATCTACACATAAGGAATGCTACTAAGGGAGATTAAGAATAGAGCTTGCTCTTCCTTTGTAACTTTATCCTACGTGCTACCTATATCGCGGAGTGGACTATAAAGGACTCAATGGGAGTGTCACATCCGCGATCTACCACATGACCCAGAATATAGGGTGAATCCATAGGTAAACAACGTATAAGTACCATGCTTACACAATGTCAACCACCCACCCATAGATCCTTAGGGTGAGTGCTATATGAACATATTCATGAATATGATGATAATCCAACTATACTAAGTATATAATCAAAGTAGACGATGAACATTATAATGAAGAACATGAATAAGATGAATACTAATAATGTCATAACAATTGTAGCAAGCATATAAAAGTAATGGAGATACAAAAGAGAGAGGGGCACAAGAATTATACCAAACTACGCTATTGATAAGATCAAGAATCCAAGCGAAGCCTGCTTGTCTCCCTCTAGACCTAGCCTAACTAGCTATGCCCAAGAATATGGTAGAGCTCTAAGGATGATTAGGGTTTCTGTCTCCTCAAATGACTTGATGCCTCAGGGGGGCAGGGCCTGGTATATATAGCCTAGAGCTTGCATTGTGAGCCATTAGATCAAGTTGACTTAAGGAACGGTGGAGATGCTTCCTAGTAGGCGGTGGAAAACTGACATAGCAATGAGGAGGCTGATAGGTGGGCCCAGGGCTCAAGCGGCATACAGGTAGGGCCAATCAGCCCCACATGGAAGTGTCCCGCCTCCCGCTTCGGTGTCAAGTCCTCTCAAGTCTTCTGGAACCTTCCTACGTTGGTTTCATGGTAGAATTGCATAATTAACTCTGACATGTAGGTCCACCATGACGGTTTTCTGGTTAAACCCTGCAGAAATCATAGATTCACCAAAACTCATGGAATTTGTTAGGTTAACCCTAAACCTTTGTTGGTGATCTCATTTGTGCCATTATGCATGTTTCTTTGATAGTTTATAATGGTTGTTAATTACCGTCAACAGACGCCACCAAAGGCCTGGGTACAACAAGACATGCCCTAAGCCACGGAGGCTCGGGGGCTCCCAGGCGCCGCACTTCAGGCATGGCCTTGCTGGCTGCTCCTGCGATAGGGTCACGCACAGGGCATGACACAAGAAGACAAGTTTCCCTCAGCCTCCAGGGGCTTGGTGGCTCACGGGCCCGCGCGTCAGCCCCTAGAGCCGACCTCCTTCACCACTACAAAGACTTCAGAAGGTCCACCTAGGGAAGGCCAGTCCAAGCCGACATAGCCTAACACGTAGAGTGTCAGAACAGAGCAGCCAGATGACGCCCATGGCTTCTTCGGCTCCATGAAAATGCCACTGTCCATAGAGCGCTACTGCAAGACCCTCCTAGACTCTGGTGCATGTAGACCGTAGACACATCTCCCCAAACTGTCATGTACCTGACCTATCCTGGTATATAAGGGATAAGATCGAACCTTAGAGGGGGAGGACAATCCAAGATAGATCATTCCATTCCTCACTGATCGGCTCCTGCTCGGCACCAAGAGCAGAGCAACACAAGGAGGGGCACCAAGAGCTCCTCCACCGCACCCATCGTCTTCCTCCTCTTTGACGAGGGGAAGGCTCCACCAATGGTGAAGTAACCTTAGGATTAGCACCAAGCTAACCCCCTATCAAATCTCTCTCTACACTTTACTGTAACCACTTGATTTTGGGTGGTCTTTAGTATAAGGATCATCAACTACTAGACGTAGGGCATCGATCAGCCTAAAGCAAGATAAACCATTACGTCCCCTCTATGATTCTTGTGTTCTTGAGTCCACCCGAGCCACTAGAGACACATACTCTGACACCGACTCAAACAACAATGCTTGCCACGGTTTTGACCCCGTGATAGCTGGCGCACTAGGTAGGGGGCAACGTAAAGTGCGATTCTGGCTCTACGGTGGCCAGAGCCACCCACCTCATCGCTGGAGCAAGTGGCACCGCCCTAGATGGCAGTGTCTAGTTCCCTAGCAAGTTCTTCAGCATAGCCAGGCCTTCACTCTGGGCCAGGTCCTTAACTTTGGGAGCCTGGCCTATGTTGCCTACTGCTATGACGAGCTTCATCCACTCGATGAGGCCACACCAGTGGGCAATGAGCTCCCGGTGCCGCCCCTCCACCAGGTGTTGGTAAAAAGGGAAAGATAAAAGAAAAGATAAAAGTTTAATACAAGATTAAGCTAGACTCAAAGTTAACTCAGCAAACCATTACCCGGTAATGGCGCTAGAAATGCTTGTTGGTATAAATTAAATGCACAAAGAGAATAAATATATCCGTAAGCGCATAGATATTATATCATTGTAGCACTTCACCAAGAATAACTCAGTTTTAATATCAAACTCAAACGAACAATGAGCGAGAATAGCTAAGTCTTAATTTAACCTAACTTCACAATCAAGGTCAGAAAATAGAAATATGAAGGAGACTACTGAGGCCTATCTAGTTCTAATCTCAATAAGCTTTGCCTTCTATTGTTCTATCATGGGAGATGTCTTATAAGGAACAAATTCAGAGTTTCTTCCCTACAAGCGATCAAATTCTTGCTAGTCCTATTAATGGGAGGTGGACTACAGAGGATTCAACGAAACTATAAAAGTCACCTTCGCAAGCTACCACCGATCTAGAAAATAGGGTGCATTTACGAGTAACCTTAGTCTAAGCACCACGCTTATACTATGAATACTACTTCAATCAAGGAGCTACCAAGATCAAAGCACTCAAAAGAGAGTCACAAACTTGAAGAACAATATAGACAAGTTGCTTACTGAATTAGAAGTTGATTACCAGAGAATCTCAGAAGCAAGCTCCAGAAGAACTTGATTCCATAGAGTTAGAGTATAAGCCATAGAGAGAGCACCGACAGGTCGGGACTCCTCCAAAACTCTACTCTCTCACTCTATGTCTCTATCTCTGATACAAGACTAAATCCTATGAAGGACTAATCTTCTCTTGATTGCTAGCCCTAAATCTTGGTGGAAATATGAATTAGGGTTCCTAGCCTTTTAGCTCTCATGATCAGACTTGGCTTATGCCCTGGGAGGGGTGCATGCCTGTATTTATAGCCCTAAGGGTGCAACATGAAACCTTGGATCAAACCGACTTAAGGAACGGCGTAGATGCAATCCTAGGAGGTGGAGGAGGAACATTATGGAAGCTCTTGATGAGTGGGCCCCACAGGGGGCCGAGCGGCATGGTGGTGGGGCCAGTTGGTCCCACCTGGCATCCTCATGGGGTCCACTACAATGTGGTGTCTTCTGGTGTCCTCTAGAACCTTCTGAGTAGTTTTCGTCGTGGTTAAGTTTGATTTTATTTGATGTTTTGATCCTCCTTGCTAGTTTTCTGATTAAATCCTTCTAGAAACACAGATTCACCAAAACTTGTGGGATTTGTTAGTATAAACCTCCTATTCTATGATATTAATCCATTTTCACCATTTATGCAAGGTAGGTTGATGGTTTATGTTATATGTTAACCACCATCAACACTAGGCCTCCTAGGAGCAGATCTCGAGGTCCTAGCCTAGCAGATCTGGCATAGTCTGGATCCGTACCCCACCATGCCAGACTAGCACCAAATGTTCAACATGCTAGCCAACATCCACCACCAGATCACCACCAGTGAGGTGCTCCCGCCACCCGACTGCCTCTGGTACTACCTCCGGGACCTGCCTTTTGGGATCTAGAATGTGGCGACATCCTTCCAGCTGGAGTTAGAGCACCTCATCAGTGGTGAGGTGCCATGGAGCACCATCCTCTCTGGCGCCACGAGGGTTGATGTCCCCTTGCTGTGCACCTTCCTCGAAATCTTCTCGGGGGAACGGCCCAAAGTATTACTCCGATGACATCGATTGCTATGCCCTGCCGCGCCTATGCTACTACATCGATGACGAGGTTCCCACCGATGAGGCGCCCATGCTCATGTCACCAGACCTATGTCCCCGCAGCCATGCGAACTACCTTCAGGAGAAGGCGGATCGCTTGCGAGCTCAGCAGGTGGACCAAGAGGCTGCCTAGGTAGAGCTCGAGCGTCGAAGGTAGAACTTTGTGTGATAGCAAGCTAAGCCTCCTATCAATGATGATGACGCTCGCATGGGGGCTCCTAGCACCCTACGCTTCCCCCGAGCAGGCTACAACATGGTGCCACCGCTTGCCGGCTGGAGGACATCTCCAACACGCCGGACCCAAAGACCAACAAGTGGCTGCACGAGGCAAGGCGGCTTCTTCGCATCACTGTTGAGTAGTAGGCAGAGTGCATTGCTTCTCGGTGTCGTGTTGTGCCCTCTAGGCCATCCCAACCAACGACCACCACCAACGGGGGATTGCTCTGATGCACACGTCCTAATGGTGGCCGAAAGCGGTGGCAACTCCTCTGGCAGCAGCTCTGACCACCCGTGGACCAAGGATGCCAAGCCTCGGCAGGAGTGAATGCGCGAGCCTTCCCCTCAGTGTCCCCCCACGTGCCAGCAGATCAGCGACGACTGCGGTATCCATGACACCATCGAGGCTAGGCACCACGCTCACACATAGTCCCATACTCCTAAGTGGAGGGGCGAGGGCGCCGCCCTAGATCACTTTGGCCCTCAAGTGTTTGGGGTAGCGATCTGGGCGGCCCCTCACCAAAGGCAATTTCTGCCACCGACGCACATCTCCAAATACGACGACGAGACCAATCTCAACCACTGGCTCAAGAAGTACCGCCTCACTATGAGGGCCGAGGGGTCGGATGATAGCTTCATCGTCCAGTACCTTCCTCTGCTTCTATCAAGCTTGACCAGAGCTTGGCTCGAGCAGCTCGAGCCCGGCAGCATCCGCTGCTAGGGAGACCTCCATTCCGTCTTCGTCAGTCACTTCCAGGGTATGTACACATGGCCTAGGAACTCATTGGACCTCCTCAATTGCAGGCAGAGGGCCGACGAGACCGTCTGATAGTACATCCAGCGCTTCTCCAAGAAGCACAACGAGCTCCCTAACATCACCGACGCTGGCGTGATCAACGCCTTCATCTGCAGCATGACCTACGAGGTGCTCATCCATGTGCTTGGCCGCAAGACCCCCGCACAATGCAGGAGCTCCTGGATGTCGCCACCCACTATGCCACTGGCAAGGAGGCGGTCTAGCCCAACTTCAGTGGCAAGGACAAAGCCGCTGCCCACCTTAGTGGGAGGGACGATGGTGATGACCCTGTGTCGTCCTAGCATCACTATGATAAGACGAAGAAGGATCGAAAGCATCACAGGGAGGAGATGGTGGCCGTAGCCGACCGCGCTGCTAGGCCTCAACCCTGTGGGCATGGCATGCACCCTGAGCACTTCGACAAGGCACTCGAGGCCCTCTGCCTGTTCCACAGGAGGCAGGCAAAGCACCTCCTCAAAGATTATGCTACCATCAGGGGCTACATCTGTGGCACCCTCAGCCAGCAGGACAAGACCCAGAAGCCAACTCCAAAGGCTGGCGAGCCGACGGACGCTGCCCTAGAGGACGACACCGAGTTTCCCAAGGCCGATTGCTGTCTCATGATTTTTGGGGGCTCCCAGGCATATGAGTCCCGCTAGTAGCGTCACATCACCGAGCAGGAGGTGAACACCATCCACACCCTTACCGCCCTGACGCGACTCCGACAGTCCTAAATAGGCATCACCTTAGACCAAGGGGATCACCCCAATTGTGTTCCTCACCTGGGATGCTACCCACTCGTGGTCAGCCTGATCGTGAGCACCACACACCTCACCAAGGTGCTGATGGATGGAGGCAATGGCCTCAATATACTCTATGCCAGCACCCTAGACAAGATGGGCCCTAGCAAGGCACTGTTCTAGGGAATTGTCCCAGGGAAGGAAGCTGTGCCCACGGGAGCATGTAGCTCAATGTCACTTTCGGCCAGCCAGACAACTTCCGCAAGGAGCCATTCACCTTCGAGGTGGTCAACTTTCTCGGCGTCTACCATGCCCTCTTGGGCTGATCATGCTTTGCCAAGTTCATGGATGTCCCCAACTACACCTATCTGAAGCTAAAGATGCCCAACCCTAAGGGGGTCATCATTGTCAAGGGCAGCTTCGAGCAAGCCTACTACTACGAGCAAGATTGTGTCACCCAAGTGGCCGCACTGATTACCCCCTATCCTCCCGACGGTCCCGACTGCGACATAGAAAGGGCTCTGGCAAAGGAAGCAGTCAAGGCAGCGGCGGTGCCTGGCCGACCGGGTATCAGCGAGGCAGCCAAGATTCCTGGCGGCAGCGATGGTTCGGCTAGCCCCTTGTTGATGGTAGTTAACATTCATCACAAACCATCAATACACCTTGCATAAATGACTAAAATGGATCACTAACATAGACTTAGGGGTTTTAACTAATAGTTTCTATGAGTTTTGGTGAATCTGTGTTTCTAGCAGGATTTAATTAGAAAACTACCCTAGAGGACCTATTCATCAAAGGAAATCACGAAATTCCATAGCGGGACCAATGTGGGAAGACTCTAGAAGACCTCAAGAGGTACTCCACCAAAGCAGGGCTCATGCCACTGCCATGTGGTGTTGGCCTGTGGGCCTCCCTGTCATCCTCCTATTGCTACGTCAGTTCTCCATCGCCTCTAGGATGATATCTACGCTGTCCTTTTAAGTCAGTTTGCTCCAAGGGTCCAGGATGCTTGAAGGCCCTATATATACCTACCTATACCCCCTTCTCTAGGGCATGAGGCATTTGATCCTGAGAGCCTAAAAGCCAGAAACCCTAATTCATATTTTCACTAGGATTAGAGCTAGCAATCAAGAGAAGATTAGTCCTCAATAGGATCTAGTCTTGTATTAGAAATAGAGAGATAGAGTGAGAGGGAAGAGTTTGGAGGAAGTGCTAGCCTGTCGGTGCTCTCTCTATGGCTTGTACCCTGGCGGAATCAAGTACTCCTTGAGCTTGCTTCTGAGATTTCTCTGGTATTCGACTTCTAATTCAAGTAAGCATCTTGTTCATATTGTTCTTCAGTTTTGCAACTCTCTTTTAAGTACTTTAATCCTTGTAGCTCTTGGGGTTAAAGTAGTATTCGTAGTGTAAGCATGGTGCTTAGACTCGGTTACTCGTGGATGTACCCTACTTTCTGGATCGGTGGTAGCTTGCGAGGGTGACTCTTATAGACTCATTGAATCCTTTGTAGTCCACCTCCCGTTGGTAGGCCTAGCAGGACTTTATTGCTATAGAAAACATACTCTGTCTATGTTTTTCTTAGTAATATCCCTAGAATTAAACAATAGAAGACAAAACTTACCAATGTTAGAATTAGAAGACCTTTGTGATCTCCTTTATACTCCTGTTATCTAAGTCATGTTGCGAAGTTAGGTTAAGTTGGATTTTGTTGACACCGTTTTTGGCACGTGTCAAAATGATCAAGAGTGGGCTAATCGGTAGAAGGAAAGTTATTATATTATGCTGATAGAAGGGTGCCAATGAAGATCAGCTTGCAAGGATTGTTGCCGATGAGTGGTGGTGACCGATGGGAAGGTTGACTTAGACTCAGAGATGTTACTGGTAAGATCAGAGATGTTATTGCCGATGCCGATGAAGGAAGGTTTGAAGACTACTGCCGATGAAGCTTGTGATGATGGGAAGCATGCTGATGGAGAAGAGGTCGATAAAAATTTCATCGTAATTGAGGTGGACAGGGAAGTAGATAGGTGTTGATTTCCTTTTCTATATTTGTTAGAGTATGATTCATGTAAGAGTCATGTTTTTTGCCTTAGATATGGACTTAGTGTCCTAGTCGTGTCTAGTTATGTTTCCTCAGATCAGGGTATAAATATAGACTGAGGGACAATGTAAGATCAATCAATCAATATCAAACCAATTTTACTCCTATTTGCATCTACTTACTTTTTCGGCGACTTCGTCAATTTGTATACTTTTTCTTTTTACGAGTTCTCATCGATTCGACGAGCTGCATCGCTTCAGTGCGACCTTCGGTGATCCTCGAGTTCCATGTGAGTACCTCTTCGCCGTGGCTTCTGGGTGTATCACTGTTGTCAGGACCAAAGTACTCGAATTTTCATCCTTGTCGATTAACATGTCAAATCGACTGGCACACTTTGGATATCGAATTGGGTATTAGCCCTTTGTGTTTGCAGATCCACTTTTGCATCAACACATCTTTTGGCACGCTCGGTGGGACTAATCAACACGATCAATATGTTCAATCCTGAGATCGATTCGGGGAACGTCATCATGATATCGGAAGAAGATCTTAAGAAAGATCAGAAGCAGGCTATGGAAAAGGCTATAGAGGATTATAGGCAGCTTTGCCTAAAATCATTCAGCTTAAACAGGAGCGGAGAAGTCATCCAGAAGCAAGATCTGCCGTTGCCTCGGTAGGTTACCTTTGACACCAATCCTGGTAAACTTTAAGAGATGGTTAATTCTGTAGTAAATCATGCTTTGATTAACCACTCCAATGTGCTGTCCAATACTATTCACAATGTTGTGGTTCGAACTTTTAAAGAGGGACAAGTGCCACCACATTATGTTGGGCCAGCTTATCACCAACCAGAACCGGCATCGGTAAATGCTCCATCGGCTCCCTCAGCCGTTGCGGGTACAAAAGTTACTTCTCCTCCAGTCTCGGAAGGTTTGCCTAATGTTCAATCTACATCGGTAAGATCAAATCCAGTACTTTCAGGAGGACGAGTTCAGCTCAATACAGATCTATCGGCATCAGCTATGTCAGGGCCTGTGTCTCAGAATAGCCAGATTCCTACTAATTGGTGGGGATATGGTATGCCTCCGGAGTTATCTGCTTTCAACTCTGGGTTACCTCAAGTGTTTGACGCAGCAGAAAAAGCTCCTATATCATCGGCTGTTTCACCGATGGCTCAAGTGCCTCAATATGCCACATCAACTACTACGCAACCAACTTCAGGAGGTTTCCAGATGCCTTCGTTTCAAGCACCCAATACAAGTCCATCGGTAAGCCTACTGCCGATGCAGCAGAAGGCCCCTACTATGAGTCAACCTGGGGTGCAGTTCATGCCTCAAGCTGGTTATACTAATTGTTATCCAACAATGTCAGCAAGTTACCAGCCATCGGCAAGCTTTGTACCGATGAGTTCTAATAGTGGTTGGTCAGGACAGTTACCTGTTCAGCATGCAGTTCAGCAGAATCAACAAGTTGCAGGAATTTAGCAAGGTCATATGCAAGTTGGTTTTTAGAATCAGGCATCGGCAGCTCAGCCGATGAATCCTTTCCAGCAGGTTAGTGGGCCACAAGTAGCGGCGAATATGCCGATTGCTGGAGATCGTGTGCCACAAAGATATGTGGAGGGATATCAGTAGGCACCTTCTGTAGAAATTCAGCCAGTTTGTCAGCAGGAGGCTGATGCTTTTGGGCCGATAAGATAGCAGAAATCATGAGAGATCAGTTTGGGATAAAACCCAAAATTAATACTTATTCTTATTAGACTCCATACCCTCCAGCATATGATTTAATTTCTCTCCCAAATCGGTACAAGGTACCAAATTTCACCAAATTTTCTGAACAAGATGATACATCAACGATGGAACACGTCAATCGCTTCATTATTCAATGTGGAGAGATAGCTAGCAGAGATGAATTAAGAGTTCGGTTATTTTCATCATCTTTGTCTAGATCAGCATTCACATGGTTCATATCATTGCCACCAAATTCTATTACTACTTGGGCTGATCTAGAAAAACAATTTCATAAGTATTTCTTTGTTGAAATCTATGAAAAGAAGCTTACCGATTTAGTAAAATTGAGGTAGCATAATGATGAATCGGTAGAAAGCTTTGTGTAGAGGCTACGAGATATAAAGAATAAGTGCTACAGCCTGGTGCTGGATGATCGACAGCTTGCCGATCTAGCTTTTCAAGGGTTATTGCCACATCTCAAGGACAGGTATGCTTCTCAGGAGTTTGAAAGCCTGAGTCATCTTGTACAAAGGATCTATAATCAAGACACTAGGGTTTTTGAGCCTAAAAAGAATTGGAGCAAAAAAGTATCATTTGTTGAGTCGGTAGAAGATTCTGATTCTGATGAAGAACCAGTTATCGGCTTAGTTGAGTGGGTTAAGAATAAAAGGTCGATATCTTGTCCCTTTGGTCAGAAAGAGCCAGAGAAGTTTACCTTTGATATCACCAAAGCTGACAAGATATTTGATCTTTTGCTTCAAGAAGGCCAGATTAAGCTGTCACCTAATCATGTGATTCCATCCTCAGAAGAGTTGAAGATCCTGTACTGCAAATGGCACAATGCAACTTTACATAGTATAAATGAGTGCAAGGTGTTCAGGCAGCAGTTGCAATCGGCTATTGAATCTGGGAGAATTAAGTTTGGCAACTCCAAGACCCAGAAGCCGATGAAAATCGATCAGCACCCTTTTCCAGCAAATATGTTGGATGCTAAGGGTAAGACCAAGGTATTGACATAAGAAGCTGCTGAGAAAAATGCATCAGTGGATCCCCAGCATCGGATAACTACTGATGATGTAAAAAGCAAGGGCCTACTGGGAGAAAGTGGTAGTTCCAAAAAACCTCCTCGACCTGGCATTGTGATTACCCATCAAAGGCAGCAGGAGGATTTGCGTCAACGTAAGGACCGATATCGACAACAGCAAGAAGGGAAATGTCGGGAAGAGTGGTATCGGTATAAAGATCATTGGAGGTGCCCGTTTTTCATCCATTGCTGGGAAGAAGGCATTAAATTGCCGACTGTTGAAAATTGCCCTAAGTGCAATGGTTATTATGGGGCCAATTGACCAGAAAGGAGGTTTCAGCCTGGTAATCAGGGTTTATCTATCAATGAGCCAATTAGAGGCAGATCATCAGTGCATAATCGGCTGGGGGGTAGACTTAGTGTACATGAAAGGCTTGGTAAGCGCGCTGGATATTTTCCAAGGAATCAAGAGGAGCTTGAGGAGATGGCAAACGCAAGAGTTCCCGATGAAGAAATATTCTACAGGGACCCTAATATACGTCATGTAGAATCAGCTAGGATATGTTATCAGCCGGTTTCGAAAACTAAGTTTCCTCGATGGTTCCCTGAGGGTCTGACAAAGACACAGAAAAGGAGGATGCAGCATGAGCGTCAGGAGGACCTATACCGAGAGGAAGGCTCTTCCAATGAGAGGTCCGGACATCGGCAGTGGCAGGTGAAACAGAAAGATAAGGGCCCATCGGCAGATATTAATATGGTATTTATGTTGCCGATGGAGTTGCTGGCACTCTCTGATGATGAGGAAGAAGTTGTTCTCTCCGATCAAGTAGCTCAGCTGGCACTAGATCCAATGATGGTTGTTTTTGAGAAACCTACCGATGACGAGAGACAGCATCTCAAACTTTGTTTGTGAAAGGCAGAGTTGATGGGCAGCCTGTATCTAAGATACTTATCGATGGAGGAGCTACAATTAATATTATGCCTATGTGATGTATCGGAAACTTGGCAAAGGAGATCAAGACTTGACCAAAACCGATATGATGCTAAAAGATTTCGAAGGCAATGTGTCACCAGCTAAAGGGGCAGTGTGCGTTGAATTGACCATCGACAGCAAAACCTTACCGACGATGTTCTTTGTTATCAATGGTAAAGGTGCATACAATCTGCTTCTAGGTAGGGATTGGATTCATGCCAATTGTTGTGTTCCTTCCACAATGCATCAATGCCTCACACAGTGGGTTGGGGATAAGATTGAGGTTGTCCCTGGTGATTCTTCTTATATCATCGCATCGACAGAATCAGATACTTATGAGTGAACCAAATGCATATCAGGAGAAGTTTGGGAGAAAGAGTTCCTCAGAGTTGCTGATTATGAAATTCCACCGATCCAAGCAGTGGGTTCTGAAGAGAAGTTTTAATGGATAGGTTTGCCGATGATGGAAAATTAGGTCAGGGGTTCACATCGGCTGATGATTTAGTAGAGGTAGATATTGGTAGTGGTGATAGGCCAAGGCCTACTTTTATTAGCGCTAAGTTAAATTCCAAGTGTAAGCAGCAAATAACCAATTTGTTAAAAGAATATAGAGATTGTTTTGCTTGGGAGTATACTGAAATGCCTAGATTAGACCGATCAATAGTTGAACATCGGTTACCTATCAAATCTGGATTTCGGCCATATCAGCAGCCAGCGCGCCGATGCAACCCTAATATACTTCCTGACATTAAGGTCGAAATAACTAAATTAATTGAGGCAAAGTTTATTCGGCAGTGTTAATATGCGGAGTGGATTTCTAATGTGGTTCCTGTTTATAAGAAAAATGGGAAACTTTGTGTTTGTATTGATTTCAGGAACCTCAACAAAGCCACACCGATGGATGGTTATCCAATGCCTATTACTGATTTGTTGATTGATGTTGCAGCCGGACATCAGATTATCAGCTTCATGGATGGTAATGCAGGTTATAATCAAATATTCATGGCTGAAGAGGATATCCCAAGACTGCTTTCAGATGTCCAGGTCATGTGGGGTTGTTTGAGTGGATAGTCATGACCTTCGGTTTGAAAAATGCCGGTGCTACTTATCAGAGAGCTATGAATTTTATTTTTCATGAATACTTCGGTACATTAGTGGAAATCTACATTGATGATGTAGTGGTTAAGTCTGGGGATATCACAAAACATCTAGCCAATTTACGAAAAATACTGGAGTGCACGAGGAAGCATGGATTGAAGATGAATCCTAATAAATGTGCGTTTGGTGTATCGGCAGGTCAATTCTTGGGTTTTATGGTGCATCAGAGAGGTATTGAAATCAGTAGAAAGTCTGTTGATGCAATTAATAAGGTGGTTGCTCCTGCCGATAAAACTGAATTGCAATCTTTGATCGGCAAGATTAATTTCATTAGAAGATTCATATCTAATCTATCGGGTAAGATCAAGGCTTTCAGTCTGTTGCTTAAATTGAAGGCCGATCAGGAATTTGTATGGGGAGCTAAGCAGCAGTTGGCCCTAGATGAAATTAAGAAGTACTTAACAAACCCTCCAGTGCTAGTTCCACCCCAACACGGGAAACCCTTCAGGTTGTATTTGTCAACTGATGATACTGTTATCGGCTTAGCTCTTATTCAAGAATTTGAAGGGAAAGAACGTGTTATTTATTATTTGAGTAGAAGATTGGTGGATGCTGAGATAAGGTATTCGGCCATCAAAAAATTATGCCTATGTCTATACTTTTCTTATATTAAATTGAGGCATTATTTGCTATTGGCCGAATGTACTATTATATGCAAAGATGACGTGGTCAAATATATGCTGTCGATGCCGATATTAAGTGGTAGAATCGGCAAGTGGATTTTAGCATTGTCAGAATTTGACCTACGTTACGAATCGGCTAAGGCAGTTAAAGGGCAGGTTATGGCTGATTTTGTCACTCAGCATTGCAGTACAGTGGACTCTCTGAAAGTTGCTCCTTGGATACTTTTCTTCGATGGGTCTACGTGTGGTGAAGGAGCAGGTATCGGCATTGTGTTGATTTCACCTCAAGGAAGGAAGTATGAGTTTTCATTGCCGATTATTGTTACATCGATAAACAATCAGGCTGAATATCAAGCTTTGATAAAAGGGTTGGAATTGCTTAGGGAGATACGTGCCGATGCTGTCGAAATCTTTGGTGATTCTATGCTGGTTATAAATCAATTAGTTGGGATTTATGAATGTCGAAGTGAAGTTTTGATCTCATATCATGAGAGATGTTTGTAATTATTGAAAGAGTTTAGAGATTTTCGTCTTGAACATATTTCTCGATTGCATAATGAAGAAGCTAATCGGCTAGCTCAGCATGCTTCAGGGTTTCAGCCTATCCAGGAGGTGCTAACATCGGCAGTTGATACCGATGACTGGAGAAAGAAGATTGTCAATTACTTAAGGGATCCTTCTAAGAAGGTTGAAAGACGTATAAGATTTCAGGCCACTAAGTATGTGCTCCTGGAGGATGAATTATATTATTAGACTATAGATGGAGTTTTACTCAGATGTATTAATGGTGATGAATCAAAAAGCTTGATGGGTGAAATTCATGAAGGAGTGTGTGGGGCACATCAATCGGCTTTTAAGATAAAGTAGATGATCAGAAGGAATGGATACTATTGGCCGACTATTCTTGAAGATTGCTTTAAATATTTTAAAGGGTGTCAGAGGTGTTAGAAGTTCGGTAATATTCAAAGAGTGCCTGCATCGGCTATGAACCCTATAATTAAACCTTGGCTGTTCCGGGGATGGGCTATCGATCTCATCGGTCAGATTTATCCGCCATCGAGCAAAGGACATAAGTTTATTCTTGTTGCTACTGATTATTTCACAAAATGGGTTGAAGCAATTCCTTTAAAAAAGGTGACATCGGCTAGTATGATCGATTTTGTGAAAGAGCATATTGTTTACCGATTTGGTATTCCTCAAACTATCACTACCGATCAGGGTACTATGTTTACATCGGGAGAATTTGATGAGTTTGCTGTTGGTATGGGGATTAAAGTTTTGAATTCTTCTCCTTATTATGCTCAAGCTAATGGTCAGGCTAAGGCTTCTAACAAAGGGGTTATCAAACTCATTAAGTGCAAAATTAAAGAAAATCCTAAGCGGTGGCATACAGTATTGAATGAGGCCCTGTGGTCATATCGGATGAAATGTCATGGTGCAATCAAAGTAACGTCTTATCAGTTAGTATATGGACACGACGCAGTATTGCCTTGGGAAATTAAAACTGGCTCTAGGCGGATATTTTCTCAAGATCAACTGACAGCCGATGATTATGGTACTCTTATGAAAGACGAGTTAGAAGACGTGGCAGGTCATCGGTTGAGGGCTTTAGTTAGCATAAAAAAATAAGAAAAGGGTAGCCAGATGGTATGACAAGAAGGTAAAGGTAAAGGAGTTTACCGATGGAGATCTGGTTTGGAAGTTGATTTTACCGATTGGGACTAAAAGTTCAAAGTTTGGCAAGTGATGTCCTAATTGGAAGGGTCCATATTGGATAAACAAATCCGTTCCTGGCAACGCATATATTCTAGAAACCCTTGAAGGGGTCGTGTTTCCCAGAGCATTAAACGGAAAATTTTTAAAGAAATATTACCCTAGTATCTGGATGGATGCATGAAAGCATAAGTGCCGATAACAGTCCTATCGGCTAGAATCATACAAGGGTATTAGTGTTTCATAGAGCGCCAATACAATAAACAAGATTTACAAATTTAATAAAGATTGAATGGCCGATATTGCACGCAGGCGAATCTGATCGGCTTCCTTTATCTCTTTGATATCTTCATCGGCAGCACCCTCCACTAGCTTAAGTTTTTTCTTCATTGTCAGGGCTTTGCGAGCTTGGATATCTCTTTCTTGCTGAAGAGCCTTGATAGCATCAGGTAACTGACTTTCTTCCTGCCTGGCATGAGTTAGAGCTGCCTCAACTTCTTTCAGTTCAGCCAGTAGAGCCATTCTCTTTGTCGATAAGTCCGAGATTTTCTGCTTAAGTTCGGCACCTGAAGTCTGCAAACTGCCGATGTTCTTGTGCTTCTCATCGGCAATCTGTTTCAGTTGTAGCATCTCTTCTTTAAGCTGAGCCTGAGCGGCTCTATCGGCAATACGTTGAGCAGCCCTCTGATATTGGAGTTGTTGGCTTTCTAAGTGGGCTGCTGGGAAGAGTGCCTCTTCGATATCGGCAGGGACCTGGCCACAGATTGATTTGAAGATCACTTTTGCAGGATCCGAGTCATCTACCAACTGGGCGGTGTCTTGCTGCAGCAAGTTTAGTAGAGCCTCCAACTTGGACTTGACTTCTGCCGATATTGTCCCCAATGCAAGTAAAGAGCTTGCTTCCTCTCTGTCTTCGTCAGAAACGTCGATGGCAAAGGAAAATAGACTGTTTGGAGAGTCTTGTTCCTGGAAGAAGAAAAGAGGTCAGTTAAGGACAAGTATGAATATTATAAATCAGCTAGGTCAGTCGGCATACTTGTTTCAAGGCAATTTCTTGTCTTTGACTGGAGGAAGCAGCCTGGAGTGTGCCATGTGGAGGATCGGCTGAGCTTGCCAATGGGATATTTTCAGCTTCAGGATTAACTGGTGCTAGGATTGATGGCAATTCCTCTGTGGTCTCATCGGTAGTTGGCCCTTGGGATATGATGGCCGATGACGTGCCCTGTGCAGGAGGGTCGACTGCTTGCTTAGTTGCATCGGCCGATTCTGGTTGGCTCGGAGGTACTGGATCAGATGTTGGGATCGGTACGGACTTTTACCGTTTTGGCTGTGCCTCAATATCTGTTGAAGCTTTGCGCTTTGTTTGGGCCTCAGCAACGGTTGGCTGGGGGCATCGGCACTTGTTGGTTGTGAAGGTTGGACATCTGGTACACTTGCCGATGTACTCGTTTGTTGCTACAAAACGGGTGTAAGATATGATATTTAACAGATTAAATGTAAAGTTGAAGGAATACCTCTGAAGGTTTGTCAGAGATGGTAGTGCTTGATGCCAGAGGAGTTGCCGATGATGATCCAGCAGTAGGTTCTTACATCCTAAAAATTAATGTTAGTACAGTCTGAGATTGGCATAAGTTGGAATAAACGGGGTTGTTACCTTGAATGCTTTTATCAGGGTCGCAGCGGCAGCCGATGGAGTGGCTCTAGCCATAGCCAGTTTTGGCTTGGTGGTGATTTTCTTGGCACGAGTTCTCTGATGAGTCAGAGCAGCCAGGGTAGGGGCGTTGTAGCCGATCGGTGATATTGGGGTGACAAGTCGAAGGTCAAAGGGTCTCCCACTCCTGCTTACAGATGGTGCTGGGTCATCGACCTGTCACAAGAAAGTTAGTTACCGATATATAAAAGAAGAAAAAGTAGAAGGGTGTTAAGAGAAACTTACTGCGTCATCAGGAATGACATGCTCAGGGTCAATCATATACCGATATGTATGAATGGATGTTGCAAATAATTGTCCCTTCCACTCTTGCCACCATAGCTTATATGATTTAGTGATAAAAGAGGCTGGCATCCAGGTGGATATATCAACATCTGTAGCATCGACATCAGGAGAGAGTCGCACTACCCTGCTCCAGTCTGTTCCGCTGGTAATTGTTTCTCTCGGTTTAATCACATCGGCAAAACAAAGTTTAATTGGCAGCTGTCCAAAGGCCAATTGACGTGATACTACCGATGGGTTGTAGAATTCATAGGTGATGTTGGTGTTTTTCCCACTGTCGAATGTATTCACTGGGATTGCCCGGGGAGTAATGATGGACATCATAAGTTCATCATCCTTATTCAAGGTATCATCAGCAAAATTGAAGAGAAGGGGGAATCTGGTTTCTTTGTCGATGTAGGGCATCCAGGCCCGATGATCATGGGAAAGACCGTTGTAAAAGCTTTGAAAGAATCGGCCAATCTGATCTTCATTGGCCTCTATTCTAGGAAGAACAATTATTGCTTCACCAAAATTGAGGGGTGGGTGTGTTGCCGATTCTTCATCTCCCAGTTCGTAGTCTTCGGCGATGTCTCGCGGGAATCGCTGGGCAAAGAAGTCCCATTGCAAGCGTTTGTGCATGTGGGCATTCAGCCACATGTTGATGAACCACCACGGGCCTCCTAAGTTGCCGATGGGCTCACCAAGCAGAAGCTTCTGAGACACTTGATGTAAAAGGTGATCGGTGGAGCTCAGAAGATATCGGCCAAGAGGGAACCTTACACCGTTGGCCAGTAGTTCAGCTGCAGGGAGGAAAGCATTGGTTGGCCCTACCGATCGACCACAGAAAATAAATTTTTCTAACCACATGTTTAGGAATGTGGCATGTTCCCTCTGACCAACTGTCTCAGTCCTCTTGTATTCTTGAATATACCCTGTCCAACCGCCGATGTTACAGGAATTTACCCTATACTCAGATTTTCTACCATAAATGGAGGCCTCATCGGCAGTTGAAATATCTAGACCGGTGAGCATATATACATCGGCAAGGGTGGGAGTAGCCGGGCCATGTCCAAACATGAAAGTATTTGTTGTGTCTGACCAGAAATAAGCGGCAGCAATCATCATTGACTTATTCTTCTGCATATCGGCAATGGACAGCCTGATGCATTGGTCTAGCTTTCGCTCTGCCCAGTACACTTACATCGACCCGTTTACCCTCAAATACCAATCTTTCCACCCCTTGGTGGTTTTAGGCCAAGATCGGAAAGTATCCTTCCATAAATTTAAAGAGTAATTCTGGGCTCTGAAGGGAATTCTGTTGATCTCTGCATTAATCAAATCGGTTGGATCTGGGTTGCCCATTGGGCCTAGACTTTAGATGTGCGGCTGATTGGTTGGGATAACTAACTTGTTGCATAGTTCCTAAGTTTGGAGGATCAAAAGAACAGAGGAAAAGAGAAAAAATCACCAACTGTATGAACTTGCAAGGACAAAAGGAATCGCAGTAAAAAAAGGGATGAAGGTGGAACATACCGCAGGGACGTCGAAGTTGATTGTCATTGTCTTGAGAAGGATGGAGGCACAGCTGGAGACTCGAGGTTGCCGCTGGGGAAGATTTTTGCTGGTTGAGGTCGCATGGTTGTTCATCGGGGTCACCGCCGGAAAGAGAGAATGCCGAGGGTTGGAGTCTAAGGGTAGAAGACGAGCATTTGGGAGAGATTTATTTTTAGGCCGATTGGAATAGGGGTATTTCGGACTTATCTCTCTGCCGCGCGCATGTAGGTCGAGGTAGTTCAGATGGATATGGTAACTGTTCGCACGATAATCAAGGGATTGTACAGATGATTTGATGGCAAGTAATCATGGCTCGAAAGAAATCTCGGTACAGGATATTTTAATTCTGGGAGCGGTAATGTCACTGTGTTAGATTCTTGCCGATGGACTGTTGTCTTAACCATAATCGGAGCAAGAGTGGTTGAAGATCGTGCGATATTTACTGAGATGCGTGAATCAGGATTAGATTTGATTGGATTTGGTAACAGATTATGGTATGCTCGGAGGATGAATTAAGATAATTAGGTGAAGGCAATCTTTGTCTAGAGTAAATTTCGGAGCATCAATGATTTTATACTCTGAAATTGGGGGGCATGTGTTGACACCATTTTTGGCACATGTGTCACACCCATTTTTAAGGACAAAAATAGGATGCATAAAGTACTCATGTGCGCCCCAGGTCATGATCGCACACATAAGCAGACAAATTACATAGTATCATCACAGTGCTTATTACATAACGAATATATGTTTAAAACATAGTCTTGAACAATAAATAATAATATCTAATAATAATCTTCAGCGGAAACTCCATACAGGGACACGGTTGACTGGTTGACACCAAGACTAGTACTCATTACGGTAATCCTCATCATAATCTTCATCTGTTATGGTGGAAATAGCAAGAGTGAGTCCATGTCGAACTCAACAAATATAACACAGGGTTCATGAGGCTCAAATGGCTAGACACTGTTTAACTGCGGTTAGCTTTTAATTTTATAACTTACATTTGAGTAGCATCAAGATAAACCACTTCCCATTAAAGAACCAATGATCAATTGCAATAATGAGAACGAATAACATTAACAAGAGCATAATATAAATCAACAATAATTAAACATAATATAACAATGGTGATCATCTATCTGTAGATGTTCCAAGGCCGCTCGTATCCGTGAGCACGGCTAGTATACCAGTTTTTAACTCTGCGCAGAGGTGTACACTTTCACTGTGAGTCATGATTTCCAAATGAGTGGGGAGATCAAGCCCAAACACCCAAAAACCATATAAAGCCACCCAAGAGTTCGTCTAACAAGTTAGGGCCATTAGATTCACTCGGCAGGCAGATGTAGAACCCCCCTTCCCTGTGGCACAACAACCGCAGCCTATACACACTAGGCCAGGGCTCGCACTACACCCAACGTGGCAAGCCATTCTTACGCCATTTAAGGTAACCTCTAACAAGCTAGAAAAGGTCTCTTGAACAACTAAAGCCAGAGCCATATAGCCCTCACAGCTGTACTGTATATCCCGGATGATCACGTACAGATAAGTCCTTACGGAGAGTAACTAGAGCATCAAAAATAATACACATGCTCTAGCCCCCTTTTAACAAAAATTAAATCATCTTAATATTTGGTTGCTTGATCCATTAATCATATCGCAAGATCATTGTTCTTTGTATAAGCACTAGCCACAGCTACCCATATGCATACCCAAGGTTGACAAGGAATCAAGACATCAAACACTAAGTTATAATCTCTAGGGTTGTCAAGGTAAGCATATGCATATGTATGATAATTTTAATGAATAGGTAACAAGGATAATCCTGTGTTATACTTGCCTTGATCAAAGCTCTCCAAAAAGTACTGCTGACTTGGCTCAAAGTAATACTCCGAATCGTCCAAATACTGCTCACCTTCTATTCTCGATCATCAATCAACAACATACATGCATCCAATCAAACATACACGAAGCAAACAAATAGATATAATTAGAACAGTACACCAACAGTAACAAAACAGTAATAAAAGTTTATAAAACTCTTCTACTCGTTTCTACGATCACACAGACGTAAAGATCACCAAAATCGGAGTTAAAACGTAGAAGTTATGAATTTTCTAAGATTTCCTATAGATCAATAAATACTTAATTATAAACTCGAAAAATAAATTATCAAAACTAACTGTAAAATTATACTAACATGTAGAGTTCGCAATTACGAACCTAACGCAATTTGAATGGATCAAATCGGAGTTAAAACGAAGTTTTTATGGCTAAAACAGTGCTAGTGGCAAAACTGTGAATTACTGAAAACGTATTTTTGAATTACCCGATTGAAAATACGTTTTCAAAATAGAAAAGCGTATTCTCAGCGTTACGCCTTGGGACCGCGGGTTGTTTACTAAAAAGTGCAGGGTCTCTTTAGAAAGATTCACAGCGAAGGGGTATCTTCTATTTTCAGCCGTCGATCTCAAGATGGACGGCTCCCGTTCACCAGCGAGTCTACAGTACACATCCCGATCTCCTCTTCCCCATCACCGGCCGCCGGCCACCGCGCCCGCCATGGCACCTCGCCGGAGTACACCGGTTCTCCCGTTCCCGACCACCGTTCCTTCCCCTACCAGCTCCAATCGGTGGAGGAGCTCCACGCGATCACATCTACGCGAAAACCAACTACCTACGGTCGCCGAACGCAATACGCGACGACAAGGAAGCGGCGGTTCCATAGCCGACCCGACGGCGAGCTCCAACACCTCGATTCACCTCACCAAAACTTCAATTGAAAGCATAGAAAGCAAGAGGAGAAGAAGATAAACTCACCTAGGTAAAGAAATCGGCCCCGATTCCTCCCCGACGGCCTCAACCCCGCTCAACCAAAACCGCCAACACCTCAAACCCTAAACCTTGGATTCTCGGTGGTATAGATCACGTTTTAGATGAAAAACGGAACATAGGAGGTCCCCTCTTCCTATTTATAGCTTCGATTTACCGGAAACCATCACCAAATCCCAGAGGATCGATTCGGTTGAGATACGGTAGAAGGAGTCCGTCCCGGTTACGACCGGAGGTGGAAGAAGCGGCTGACAAACCGGTCCCACTAGTCAGCGAAAAGAGAGAGGAGGGTTCGGCTGCTGCGGCTTGCGTCACTGGGCTGCGCGGCTGCTGCAGGATCCGGCCGACTGGGCCGTGACGATGGGCCGAACCGACGCTGCTGGGCCGCGATTCAGCCAGGCCGGCCCTCCCGCGGAAAAAAAAACAAAACAGCCGGTCCAATGGACTTCCAGGCCGCCAGCAGGTAATCAGGTAAGCTGTTTCTTCTTTTTTTTTTTCTATTTGTTTATTTTCCAAAATATTTCAAATACTTCCTAAACCAAAATAAAAATAAAATAAAACAAATATAACAGCACACAATAAAATATATGCAACAGCATGAATGCAACACAAAATTTATTTTGGTATTATTTTAGTTTTGTAATTATTTATTATCTATTTCATTCAAATTTTGTTATCTCAAAAATTAGGGTGTTACAAATTCTACCCCCCTTAAAAGAATCTCGTCCTCGAGATTGGATTGCTTACTCAAACAACTGCGGATGTGATTTTCTCAATTCATCCTCTCTTTCCCAAGTTGCCTCTGCCTCTGAATATCGATTCCACTGTACTTTGCACATCTTAATAACCCGACTTCGAGTAACCCTCTCAGCAGTCTCTAAAATCTTAATCGGAACCTCTTCATATGTAAGATCCTCATTAACAGTCAATTCTTCCAAAGGTATCTGCTCCTCAGGCACCCTCAAACACTTCTTAAGTTGTGAAACATGAAACACATCATGCACCCCAGATAAATTCTCAGGCAACTCTAATTGATAAGCAACTTCCCCACGTCTAGCAATAACTTTAAATGGTCCAACATACCTTGGTGCTAGTTTACCTTTCATGTTAAATCTCTTCACACTTCTCATAGGTGACACCTTCAAATAAACATAATTACCTTCTTCAAAGACTAGATCCCTTCTCCTATTATCAGCATAACTCTTCTGACGAGACTGTGCCACTCTCAAATTCTCACGAATCACTCGCACTTGATCTTCTGCGTTTCTAAGAACATCTGTACCAAACACCTGAGATTCACCTGTCTGATCCCAAAACAATGGAGTTCTACACTTACGTCCATACAAAGCTTCAAACGGTGCCATCTTAAGACTCTGTTGATAACTATTATTGTAAGAAAATTCTGCATAAGGCAAACTCTTATCCCAACTAGTCCCATATTGCAATGCACAGGCTCTCAACATATCCTCTAATACCTGATTGGTTCTTTCAGTCTGCCCATCTGTCTGTGGATGATATGCTGTACTAAAATTCAGTTTAGTTCCTAAAGACTCATGCACAGCTTGCCAAAAGTGCGATGTAAACTGCGTACCCCCGATCAGACACAATCTTCTTTGGTACTCCATGCAAACATACTATTCTCTCCATATACAAAGTAGCTAATTGTGCTCCCGTGTATTTAGTCTTGACTGGTATGAAATGAGCAACTTTAGTCAACCTATCCACTATCACCCAAATAGAATCATAACCTCTCTGAGTACGCGGTAACCCTACTATAAAGTCCATACCAACTTCCTCCCACTTCCATTCAGGGATTTTCATTGGTTGCAACAATCCAGCAGGTCTTTGATGCTCTGCTTTCACCCTCTGACAAGTATCACACAATGCCACATACTCAGCCACATCTCGCTTTAATCCAACCCACCAATATTTCTGTTTAAGATCCAAATACATCTTAGCACTACCAGGATGAATAGAATAAGCTGACTCATGAGCTTCACGAAGAATTGCCTGTCTAATAGCTTGATCCTCAGGTACACACAGTCTCTTTCCAAACCACAAAATTCCATTATCATCCATTCTAAAGCCCGGTGATTTACCAATCACTATATCCTCCGCTATCTTCTTTAGTTTCTCATCCTTCAATTGACCCTTATAGATCTCTTGCTCTAAAGTAGGCTCTATTACTAATTCCATTGCATTAGTAACAATTCCCAAGTTCAGATATTCAAATTCAGCACATAACTCACTAGCCATAGACAATGTTCTTATCTCATTGGCATAACTCTTCCTACTAAGAGCATCAGCTACTACATTAGCCTTACCAGGATGATAGTGTATCTCAATATCATAATCCTTAATCAACTCCAACCATCTGCGTTGCCTCAAATTCAGATCTGACTGAGTGAAAATATACTTCAAACTCTTATGATCAGTGTATATATCACTCTTATGTCCAATCAAATAATGTCTCCAAATCTTTAAAGCATGAACAACAGCTGCTAACTCCAAATCATGTGTAGGATAATTCAACTCATGCTTTCTCAACTGTCTAGATGCATAAGCCACAACTCTGCCTTCTTGCATAAGAACACATCCCAAACCTTGACGAGAAGCATCACAATAAATAGAAAACTTCTTACTCAAATCTGGTAAAACCAAAACAGGCGCTGTAGTCAACCTCTTCTTCAACTCCTCAAAACTAGCTTGACATTTATCAGACCACACAAATTTAGCATTCTTTTCTAACAGAGATGTCATAGGTTTAGCAAGTTTAGAAAACCCTTCAATGAACCGTCTATAATATCCAGCCAAACCCAAGAAACTGCGAATCTCACTAACATCTGTAGGTGGTTTCCAATTCAATACATCCTTCACCTTGCCTGGATCCACCGATATACCTCCATTAGAAACAATATGACCAAGAAAAGAAACTTCCTTCAACCAAAACTCACATTTACTTCGCTTTGCATACAGTTTATGCTCTCTAAGCTTTTGCAATACCAATCTCAAATGTTCAGCATGCTCTACCTCTGTCTTGGAAAATACTAGTATATCATCAATAAACACTACCACAAACTTATCCAAATACTCCATGAACACCTTATTCATCATGTACATAAAGTATGCAGGTGCATTGGTCAATCCAAACGACATAACCGTATACTCATACAATCCATACCTTGTAGTAAAAGCTGTCTTTGGAATATCAGAGGCACGAATCTTCAACTGATGATATCCAGAACGTAAATCAATCTTAGAGAACACACAAGCACCTCTCAACTGATCAAACAAGTCATCAATCCGGGGCAAAGGATACTTATTCTTGATAGTTACTTCATTTAGTGACCGATAATCAACACACATCCTCTGACCACCATCTTTCTTATCAACAAAAATAACTGGTGCTCCCCAAGGTGATGAACTAGGTCGAATAAAACCCTTTTCTTGTAATTCTTTAATTTGTTTCTTAAGTTCTTCTAATTCATCTACTCCCATCCTATATGGTCGTTTGGCTATAGGTGCAGTTCCAGGTAATAATTCAATAAGAAATTCAATGTCTCGGTCAGGTGGCATACCTGGCAATTCATCAGGGAAGACATCCGGAAATTCCTCAATAACTGAATTCTCATTAATTGTATCTTCAATCTGATTCACCACCGCGGTTGGTTGCTTCTGCATTGCTACATCCACATTGATTTTATCTCCATTAGGCGCAGTCACAACTACCACTTTCTGCTGACACTGAATCTCTGCCTGATTTTGCTTCATCCAGTCCATACCCAATAATCACATCAATTCCA